>CM052157.1:8042908-8054087 GCA_028455555.1 Augochlorella aurata | reverse complement strand
TAAAAATAGCATCATATTTTATAAAATAACAAGATATTTGTTGATACTAACGTCAAGATTTTTATGATACAGCAAGAGCAGAGATCGCAAAAGATCATTGAACTTTGTATTGTTATAATTTTAAAACGATTCAAGTTGGTATAGTATATTTCGATAGGGCAGAAATGTAGATTAACAACGTTATCGCGTGGTAATTTTTCATTTACAGCCGAGTAGGTTAATTGCGGCAATTTCTTCGGGCCGTACGCCATTTTGTCGCCTCCTGAATTTAATCTTCGCTGCAGGTGCGATTCTGGGGCGCGGATACGGTGTCGGGCGCAATATATCCGATTGGATTCAATTGGATTTCGGGGGCCGGCAGATTTTTCCCTCGTTTTTCAAACGAGAACGCAGAGCCCGGTCGTCTCTAAACGCGCGAGAGTTTAATTGGACCGTATTACCTTCTGCGTGGTCTCTTTCCCAGCCAGACGGATTGAAATTTTTGCGAGACCGTGACTCCTCACTGAAAACTGAGTCGCCTGCGCTAACGTCGTTATTATTCTGCGCGATTCCGTGCGTTTACGTCGCTCGCGAATTTATCGAATAACAAGTGAAAACTAACGCAAACGTCAAAATATGCATAGAAAATATCACGTACACGAAAGACACATAGATACACAAAATATACATAATTATATAAAATACACATAGGCGCACAATACGCACATAATTATACAAAATACACATAAAATTTATCCTTATTGTCTCCGTAGCGGATCAATGGCGTTCGAAAATATATTTTAAATGCCTCCAGAGCCCTCGATTGCAAAGGGTTAAATAATATCACAATTTTCGAACAATTATTACAATTATTATATATTGATAGAAGAGAAGCACGATTCCCAAAATTTCAATAATTTCGAGTGATTTTAATTTGTTCAGTTATTAGCAAAAATTAGCATACAGATGATATAAGACAACGAATAACAAATTTCCACTTGTAAAACCATTCTTTTTCGTTCCAGTCCCATTTTTTAACATATCATAGACAACATATCATTACGTCGAATATGCAAACCGAATGCTATCTGTTCCAGTTTTTGCAAGTTAGTCCATGAAATGATTGACATCCTCCTTGCAGTTTTTTTCTGACGATTCGCAAGGATCCTTCAAGATGTCGCGACAGTCTTGAGCTCGTAAATATCGATCGATACCATGCCCGATCGTTTGCCGAACTGTAAATGGTTATTACCGTTGTAAATAGCTATTAAGCAACTATCGCGGACTATCGTTCTTTTCTCGGTGATCTCTTGTGTTAATTGCTGGCCACCGATCGAACGATATTCGAAACATCGCCAGTCATCATTTACGAAACAACGCCGCACTCGTATACGTCCGGTAGACCCGCACCGATAACGCGACATCACTCGAAGACACGCAGTTCGGTTTCGGCTTTCCGAGCGACAGCCGCGTCCTCGTTCTTCGTTCGAAACGGGAACGGAATCTCGATTTCGATTCTCGCCGCTCGAATTTCCCACCTCGACCTTTCGTTCCGCCTTTTCAAAACCGAGATTGGACTTCTCGCAATTTTCTGTGGAATAATTTTCGACGGGCGGATCGACCGGCGCGGAATCCGAGAGTAGAAAAGTATTACGATGCCACGTTTGCACACCTTCTCGAAGAAATTATTGCAAGATAAATTGATAATTCACGTGTGAACGTTCTCTAGTTTGTTGCTCGCAATTGAAAATTATGACGGCGCGATTTGTACCGCGTGAAGGAGTTGCCGAAAGAACGTTGGCTAATTAACGTGCGGAGCTTTTCCGGTTCGTTGTTCGTGAAAAATAAATGAACACGTTTCATCTAAAATACGGTCGAACGACGTAGCGATTTTTTATAATTTTTCCTTACGATAGTCCGATAACTTTCTCCTATGCTTTAGGAAACTTTTCCTTTTAGACTGTAAATAATTCATAGTTCATCCTCTGAACTTGGAAATTTAAATAATTATCCACGATACCGACGAAATGAGATAGTAATACGAAGATGACTAAACAGCTTTGTCCTCGGATATTGTTGAAAAGTAAATTCGAAAATCCAGCCGTGAATAATGCATAGCACTTTATCGCGGACTCTTAACAATTGTAGTCAAACGCACACAATGTAACGAGAACGCTGACTAACAATGATACGATGGTTTCTCTTAATTTTCGCTCGTTCTACAGTTATCGACACTCTATAAACGTGCAGTTTCTATAAATGTGCAGTTAAAAAGTTACAGCAAATATTATTTAAAGACAACTGTACGATCGTTTTCTACAATCAATAAATATAAAACGAGAAAAAGCATCGCGAAGCTTCCACCATTTTTCCTAAACTATTTGCAGAGATTTACATACTTAATTATTACAGATTCTAAAGAATCTTTACGTAGCGGAAATATTGCAATAAACGAAAATTGCAATATAAAATTGGCTCTCCAGAAAACTCTGAAGAAACCTCAACCGAAATTTGCAACTCGAATAAAGCGCAATCGTTGATCGTTCTGCGTCGAGAGATGAAAGTTTCATTCGGAATTATTCCAGAAAACTAGCTAGTCGAATCCGAAGTTTGAACGCAATAGTAAATCGACGCGGATAGTGATTCGACAGGTACCGCGGTCCGAGTCAGTGTTGAAGTGTTGCGAATCGCGGATAGATGACACGAGGCTCGCGTTCGCGGCACAATCCGAGCAGATACATATTTTTAAAAACAGAAGTCCGTTGTGCGCGTCACCGTCATGACGGAATTGCTAACGTGTACCATTGTCGTGTCACCGACTCATTACTCAACCGGTTCCGATTCTCCAATTAGAAGGTTTGCTAGCCGAATATTCCGGCGTTAGTGTCCGCGTGGATGGTTTCAAGATCAATTGACTGGAGGTTCCCGAACGACGAAAGCAAAATTAAGGATTTTGCAGCCGAGATGATACGCTCCAGTTAGTGTGGCAAAGTGTTAATTAATCGATTGTTTCATCGCCGGAACGAATCACCCCCGGGATGTCATAACGTTGTTGCAACCTTGCGCAATAATAAATACATCCCATACAATGACTTGGTGAAGATCCTTGAAAGAATTGCATGGACATAGTGCATGACGTCTCAGTGACCACGCGTCGACCTTGCCTGAGTGACCCCAAGTTCTAATCTCGGTCCGATAAATAGTACTCATTTTGGCATGATCATCGACACATTAAAAACCACGATAAATCCTGCCTCATAAAAATGCTAGTTTCGATAAGAATGTGATAACACGCGCTCGGACTAGGTGCTGCATGTGGTGCTATATAGCGTTTCTGCATCGTTGCGAGAAATCTGCGGCGTCAGGATACAGTTGACGGTAGAAGAGCCACGACATACCTGACTCCGTTGCTTCATATATTCCCTTCTTGCTGCCACTGTTTCCAAACATTGCTCGTGTCTTGTATACGGTGTATCGTATAGCTTGTGACTCGCTCATTGCCTCTGCTGTGCTCTGGTTAATGAATCAAAATGATTCAACTAGTATTCAGAGAGTTTGACGAAAACTATCGGCGTAAGTGCTTCGAACGTTCTCTTCTTATTTTCGGAGCGCCGATTTTCTGTGGAATCGTCAGTTTGTCAGTGAGATCGAGGATGAAACGGTTTCGTTTGCGTTCACAGGCACGATGTTGACTGTCCTCGAGAAGATGCCCAGCCTGAAGCTGGGCGAATTCACGCTGGAGCTGGAGCTTCTGCCGCCCGGAGAGGAACTCCAGGAAGTCGCCAAGAGGGAGCTTCGAGAGACACCGGAAGTCCAGAAGGAGGCTATCGAGAAGCTTCGGGAACTGTTGAAAGGTGAGAAATTGGGCAAGCCGATATTTTCTGCGAAATATTAGTGTTTAAAGTAGTCGTTTCAACATGGTCTGCCGAGTCTGTGAAATATTAGTTTTCTATGAAAACTAATTTCTGTGAAATATTAGTTGCACGATTCGAGACTCTTTTAACGCTAAACCTACCGAGCACTAAAGGTGACTCGCGTGTATTGTTCTATAAGAATGACAATTTTGCTATTTTTATTATAATGTATATTCGAATAAGAGATCTATTCAATTGTAAAAGAGTCTTTATGAAGACAACAATCTCAAAATAAAAAATGTGAAACTGGTCAAAATGATCAGCATGGTAGGTTAAATGTTGACACTAGATAGACATTTTCTCGAGTTTTTAATCAGTATCACTGTAAAATTCACCGCAAGTAACGACCGAGGTATTGAATAAATAACTCACAAATGTATCGTTGCAATCGTAACTTAACAATTTAATTAAAAGTGTATCTTTACACTCGTAAATTAAAAAATTAGTGACCGATCATTTTCGCGCGTTTCTCGAGATCGAGAATCTTTTTATTTGCAAGAGCTTTAGTATCTAATTAAAAATTGACTCGAAAATTTCAGTCTAGTTTGAATTGAAAATCAACTCGAAAATTTCAGTCTAGTTTGAATTGAAAATCAACTCGAAAATTTCAGTCTAGTTTGAATTGAAAATCAACTTGGAACATTCAGCCGTTGAATTAAAAATAGGCGCGGAAGGTTCATGTATTTAATTAAAGAACAACTGAGAAAGTTGAATCGACGTCAAAACCGACGAACTTTTCGATCGACTTCGAAGATCCATATTCAATCACAAAAATTCCGCAGCCGAGACAAACCTGAAGGTGCCATTGGACAACGATCCGTGGCTGGTCAGATTCCTCAGGCCCTGCAAATACTACCCGGAATCGGCGCTGAAGCTGGTGCAGAACTACTACAGCTTCAAGGTGAAGCACGAGAACGTCTACAAGGATCTGAAGCCCAGCCGGGAGAAGAACATCTTCGATCACAATATCCTAACCGTGTTGCCGAACCGCGATCAGCACGGCAGACGGGTATTGATCATCGAGCTGGGAAAGAAATGGAAGCACAACAAGTGCAGCTTGGACGAGGTGTTCAAGGGATGCGTCCTCTACGTAGAGGCGGCCATGTTGGAACCGGCTACGCAGATCGCAGGAGCCGTGGTGATCTTCGACATGGACGGTCTGACGCTGCAGCAGACTTGGCAGTTCAATCCTCCGTTCGCGAAGAGGATATTGGACTGGCTGCAGGAAGCTGTGCCCCTTCGTGTCAAGAACATTCACATCATCAATCAGCCTTACGTATTCAACATGGTGTTCGCGCTGTTCAAGCCGTTCCTCAAAGAGAAACTGAAGAACAGGGTGCGTTAACCAAAAACCTTTCTCTCCGAATAATTTCGAATCGTTATGTCGTTGCAAGCTTCAGTAAATTCTCTCAAATTCTCAGCTTGTAAAGAAAAAGTGAACAATTTGGGAAGAGCAGATACGATTGTCCAATTTTTTTTGCAAGGGACAGTTCGAGAGAATCCACTGGAATGCCCGTTGTTTAAAACATGACACAGGGAAAAGTATGGTAAAAGCGTTTCCCTTATTGGAAGAAATGATCCCTTCCTATCAGTCCCCAATTTCTAGGAAGTGAGGGACTCCAGCCTGGCCGATTGCAGATAACAACGCCTCCTGACTCCCGTAACCGTTCTCACCCCCTTGCTCCTCGCGTCAATTAGTTTATTAGTTTATTAGTCAATTAGTTTATATATTAGTTTATACTTCTTGTTTACCGATAGAAGTGGGTACCCCCCCTTGCCTCTCGACAACAATTATGCCATCTTTTCAGCAACCGGCAATACTCGGGTTCGCTTAATGGGGTTCGTTTCATTCGATTTTGTCTCCTTTTCAGATTATTTTCCACGGCACCGACCGCAAGTCCTTACACCAATACATGTCGCCTAAATGCTTGCCCGAATGCTATGGCGGCACTCTGCAAATACCACGTGTCACTGGGCCACAGTGGCTCGAACTGCTGCTGATATGTGATAAAGAGTACGACGGTACGTTCGAACACTGTTCTAATCACGTGGACAGTGCATTCGTTTGTTTGTTTTGTTTATTTATTTATCATCTATCGAGAAGAATTTTTATCGATCTTTGTTTACGAGTGGAGAAACTGCTGAATAAGTGCCTCATTCGCAGTCCTCTACTAGTTCGACGAGATAGCAGGATTTGTTGACTAAACAATTTATTTCGATAACGATTAATCCGAGCTTGACTTCATTATGAAAACAGAAAGTTTAATGAGCAGATGCTTAGAAAGCCAGCTGTGCATGTGATCAGCGATTTTTTAAGCATATTTCATAGAAACAGCTGTTTTAGTAATTTCAAAAATACGGCTCGATAGTGATCTTGAAGACCTAAGCAATGATAAATAGTGCCTTGCATAATATTCGCCAACCGAGCTCAGAGTCGACGAAGTTAATTGAGTACACAGCTGTTTATTTCTCGAGCTTTTCAACGAACCAGGAAGTTTGCTTAATTTGAAATGACATCGATAGGAACTCTAATGCTTCCAGAAACAATAAACAATGTTGCCTAGGTCACCAGAAGCGGTAGATAATTTTTTTTAATATTAAATCACTGAAAAGTCGAATAATTTAGAACTTCTGGGTTCGTAACCGTTTGCAGCTTAAGAAAACTAATTAAAAAATTCCGAAAGCGTTGTAACATTCTTCTCTAAAAACAATATGATTTTTGTCGCTCTCGTTGATGCAGTAGGGATGA
Source organism: Augochlorella aurata (assembly GCA_028455555.1). Lineage (NCBI taxonomy): Eukaryota > Metazoa > Arthropoda > Insecta > Hymenoptera > Halictidae > Augochlorella > Augochlorella aurata. The sequence goes on along the minus strand of CM052157.1, from coordinate 8,047,445 downwards.
CCAATTGCTATGCCTTTGCTTTGTCTTCGCGTGTAATTAACTTCCCGTTTAGCCAAATTCTTATTATTCAAAAATAAACGAAATAAACGAATCAAAAATTACGTCTTATTCGATAAATATAATCTTTATACAATTTGACGCACAGAAAGTCAGTTGTGCCGGAAAACAAACGAAAAACAAAGCAATTGGTACCACTACCCCGGTAGCAAAATTGCGAACCAAAATCTGTTCCGTGTTCTAAAGCTTTGTTTCTTTTGCAGCGATCAACTCTTATGGTTACGTGAAATAGCTTGTAAATAGTATTAAACGTGCCCGCGAGAAGGGGTGAAGAGGAACAACTGCCTCCGACAGGATCGGGACTCGATGTTTCGACTGGTTCGAGGCGATTCCTGAGCAACGACGGCGTCCCTGGATTCCATTCCGTCGACTCGCCTGCATTATTTATAAAAACAAGATTTGGATCGTTGCTTCCATCGCCCCTCCCAATCCCCTGTCTCCTCCGCGTCTGTCCGCGACAATTTACGTGTGTTTTCTTTTTTCACTTTTCTTACGAGAGGAAGAATGCCAAGGATGCAATAGGTAGGCTAGCCGTCGCAGCTAAAGTTATAGTCAGCTTTGTATTATTACGAGAATCCATAGGGATACCATAGCGTTAGAACGATGTTCAAATAAATCCGACCGAATTATCGATACGAACGGGCGCATGAAATCGACGATACCATCGACGAAATCGTCGGAATTCCACTTACCTCCTGGATCACGTTGGACCGATTAGTACCACGCGAGTCTTTGTACATATTATACAAAATTCATAGTATTCCGACTTTTTATTCTTCGCAAAATACGTAACAGATAAGATACCCCGATTATTGTTGCCTAGATTTCGCATTATTGCAGAAATCGGAAGTAACGATACGAAGATCGCATCGAAACGATTTTGCAAGTATGGAAAAATGATATCCTTCACGCGCGGAGGAACAAAGAGTGCAATCAGAGAGTTTCGTCGTCGGAGTGCAAAATTTATATTTCCAGAAACGAATCGTGCGCTAGACATAGTACTTAATTAAATCAGCACGGGCAATCGACTACGGTAATTGTACGTTCGTTGCTGGCGTGTCGCTGATCATTTTCTCAATTGGTTCTTGTCGGCCGTGGAGATAGACCACGTTGTCCGCGAACGTTGATTTCACGCCGCGTGTCGGCCGCTGTGTGTACACTGAAGCCTCGATTAAAAGCGATTGAGAATTGGTCTACAAGTTATTTGCAAAACACTGTCTTTTATTGCACGTATAACAACCTCGAGATCCTATTCGTCGGTAGACGTCGCTTCGCGAATTAGCACATGTAACGAAATCTTCTCGACTTTTGTTGCGAATCATGTTACAGACACCATCGCCAACGCGTTCACTGTCACTCGCAAGTTCGCTGAACTTTTATAGGAATTCCCAATTGTGTGGAATTTTTACGGTGACTTTACAGTAACGTACTAGACTATTTGTTAAGAAATTTTTAATCGTTTCTGGGACATTTTCGGAAGCCGGTGACAGTAAACGCGCCATAGTTCTCCCGGTACGGACTCAACACCGAAACTTAAATTAAGTTAAAGTAGTTTTCCATATGTTATTTTCTTAAATCTAATCTTTAATCTACTTTCTCGTGGAAGGATGATCTGCCTCGTTTTCCGCTTCCTTCTGCCGAAAACGTGGAATCACGGATCACGTGACTTCCGAATTGCAGCATGCTCGTTGTCAGGGATAAACGGAGTTCTTATCGCGCCGTCGCAGAAAGATATCCATTTCTGTTGGAGGCTGAAACGTGTTAAAATCACAATTTTAATGGAGAGACAATTAACCCTTCGATTGCCGAATACTCTGAGCCGAAACGCTTCGCTGGGACTGAATAGTTTTTCTCGAGGAAGTCTCGAGGCTGAGATTCCGCAGGCCCAGTCATCAATTTCATAGATTTCATTTTTTCTTATTGATAAGCAACAAGGTATGTTGTTTCTGAGAGTGTTGCGGATACGATAAAATAATTTCAGGACAAATACAGTAAGACAGCAGTAAATGATCGAAGCCATCGCCGAGCGCACATGTGCGCCCATAGTCCACAGGGGCAGCTTTCGCTGCTATGGGCGCATATATGCGCCCATAGCAGTCAAAAGGTTAAAAGATGCTCTGAATTTCAAAAGACCACTGGACGCGTGAGCCAAACAAGATGGCCGCTTCCTGTGGCTCGAATACTTCGAATCATACTCGTTAATTGCGCTGCACAACGCATATTTCAGCATCTGTTTAATAAATTTGTTCGACAACTGCACGGCGAGGAATACAAAAGTTAGGAATTAGTACTCGACGCATGGAAAAATTATCGTGCAACAGAATTAGGCGAGTGATTTTTGTCGATTCATTGAATTTATGGGGGAAGTTAGGACAGGATATTTTGGTGGAGAGTGTCAGGTGATGAATAATTTCAAGGCGGCATATTCGATGGCGATCGCTTCCGTTAATGAATCGACAATGCGGTATAAGGTCAAGGTCGCGGTGACCGCGACAATGGATTCCGTCATTTGCAAGGCAATTGTCATCGCTCGATCATCGGTGGAACTTCGAACTTCGTTTCGTAGGATCATCGCGAAAAATTATGCCCGATTGCGTAATGACATGCTAATGCCAGTACCGCGACCGTGCTGCCATAATTACCTTGAACGCGACGTCCGACATCGCACGCTTGGCGGGAGAGGGTTAAATGAACCCTTTCGACGTAATCAGAGTCTGTCAGAGATGGCTTTGGATCTTCCCGAAACGTCCGGGCAATTTACGTGCAAGTATTAGAAATTTTATAAACGAAAAACAGCGAAATACTTTCGAAAAACTTTAAATACTCGTGCGCTACGAATTTAGCGAATTTAACAACGCGTGATATTATCTTTGATGACAAAAAAGTAATCATCACAGAGCTTCCTCGAAGATAATGGTAATTATTACATGCATTTCGTGCAGGTTATGTGATGTTAAACATGGGTGATCCATGTACGATAAACTTTATTTCGTCTAGTAAAGCGGGAAGAGGACATTATATTTGTTAAATGGTTGATACAGAGAAGAATAACAATAAAAGAAATAAGAATAGAAGTTGCACAAGAGAGTACAAAATTAACGTTGCACAAAAACAGTACAAAAAAAAGTACAAAATAAACATTACATAAAAAAAGGTACAAAATAAACGTTCCATAAAAAAAAAGATACAAAATAAACGTTCCATAAAAAAAGTACAAAACAAACGTTCCATAAAAAGAGGTACAAAATAAAGGATCCATAGAAAGAGTAGAAAATAATACAGCTGTTCACCAGGGTGGTTATGTTTGCCCATCGACGTTCACATAAGCGTAGCTAGTTGCAAGTTATTATTGTTCGCAGATGAATGTTAAAAAGATTAATGTTGGAAGAACAGAGGCGAGTTCGGACGACAGTTAGAGAAGATACGTGCAGAATGGTTCAGCTGTTGCTTCGACGGACAATGGAGGTGTGATTGTTTCGGGCGGTCGACATGAAAACCCAATGCCGCGGTTTACCTTCGAATTCCTTCTCGAACCAGCAGAAGTACTCCCAGATACCTTGGCCGAATGGCACTTTCGGCAAGACCAGTTCACCGCTGAGGGTGGTCGGCAGACATTTGGCACTCACGTGCGAGATCAACGACTTATGGTCCGACCCGTGGAAATGAATTCTCTTTCTCGTTTTCTCCTGCAAGATATTCGGATCGTAAACAGCACGAAGTCGTGTCGTTTCGAATAAACTGGAACGACGCCCGCGGAGTAATTACGCGAACTAATTAGCGTATTCGGATCATCACTTTCACCGCGTCCTGCGAGCGCGGTGCAACCGCGAGAAGAAAATATAGACCAATGAAAAGCGACTGACATTTGCTTTTTTGCAATGAAATAGAGAAGAAACGATTCGTTAAAAATAACGCCATTTGATAAAATTTAAGGTATTAAATATTAGATGTTTCCTTCGCGGTAGGACAATAGAGAAAGATTAGTCTGTTGAGATTGGCGACAAGTGAGGTAGTTCGTATCGCTGTTGGACGGAAAGAAGCGTCGAGAAGGCTTACTAGAAGGAAAGGTTTGAAAATGGCGAAGACCATATTGAATATGAAAGGCTGGTTCACTATGTGGATGCCCTTTAGGCGACACGGCAGACATTTTTGCACCCACTCCGTCATCGCCGCCGCAAAAGTCGGCGTGAAATAAGTGACTTGGCTCAGCGAGAATCCGTCCATGTTCAGAATCACGTGGACACCGGCGATCTAAAACAATAGAAATCAGAAGTCAGTACCAAAACGTAAAATAAAAATGCAACTGTGGACGAAGCGTGCAACGCAAACCGAGCGACCAATGCCCGTCCGCTAAACGCCGTGATGAGGCCTCCGCGAAAAAAAACACCGATGACTTCGCACAGTTCGAGGACAAGGTGCAGCGCACACGATTATTATCTTAAGAAGAGGTATATCGATTCTGCAGAATATTTGCGAACTT
>CM052157.1:8010232-8042808 GCA_028455555.1 Augochlorella aurata | reverse complement strand
ATCGTAAATTAGAAATGCATTGCAGCGTAGAAAGCACTGCGAAATCCAAAACGCGTAATTCACGTCACGGCTCGTCCAATCAAAGTCAGAGCTTCGATAATGCGATTTTCCATTTGCATCTTAACCCTGCTGAATTTACATTATCGCTGTCTCGAACTAGCGTGTGTTTTTTTTTGTTCATGGTTGTCTCTTTATTCTTCGCAGCGCGTGTTGGGAAATGATTTCTCGGTGTTTTATATTTCTCGCGGTTTATTCGCTTGCTAAACCATTCGCCTGGCGTACAAAAGTATACAATTAATTGGAAGTTCATTAGAAATACGTAACAATCGCGATCGCCCTAGGCGTGCCGCGCAACAATCATGTTTCCTCCGCCTGCACGCGAATCTCAGTCTATTTGTTCTTGCGGAGACCGTACGAGTTCCACTCTGGAAAATAGAGAAATTTATAATTACACTTTCGGCGATCGAACGCTTTCGAATAGACGCACGTCGAATTAGAATCGGAAACTTTTAGAATTCAGAAATTCGGGAAACTTCGTTACCTTTAATTCTGTCCTCGCATTTAAGCAAAGTCGGGTACCAATCGGCGCTCGTATAGTCGATTTCCGGTAGATCGCCGCCATAGTTCTTCGGCAGGTGAGTTTTTGGGATGTGCTCGTGCAGGGACGACATTTTGCTGCCGTGGAAGAACATGCGCTTCTTCAGCTTCTCCCTGACGAAGGGCTTGAACATCTGCCAGACCATGTTGAACAGGAACGGTTGTTTCACGAAGTGGACCTGGAAGGAGAAAACGAATCAGCATTAACAGGTGTTGCCTTGTAAGAATTACGAGGTTGAATGTATTTAAGTTTTTCACAATTTTTATAGCACTACGTGCTTGAGTGAAGAAATACATTTAACAATTTCTAATGAAAGCAGCTTTATCTCTTCTTCTTTATCTCTAAAGGAATATGAAATCGGTCGTTTGACCAGCATAATTAGGTTTAGGGTTAATTGATTGTATAATCCTGTGGCTGCAAGAAAGAACGCCGCAGGTCACATGTTCTAACTTCGAAAAAATGCATAATTATCTTCAGTCTGTAGAATTTGCTTTCATTATGTCTTTTCTGATAAATATGCGAATCCTATATTCTGCAATTCAGGGAATGCGTGAAGTAAAATTTTTTGAAATTCTGATTTGCTTTATTAGGACTATTATCAGTGCTTGTAGCGATGTACGAAAGCTCGTACTAACGACGTACTAACGACGTACTAACGACATCTTGCTAACGACATTTGACAAAGGAAAAACAATGGAAAGGAATGAAGTGTGCGGAATAATAAAGCCCACGAACCTCTCTGAGTCGCAGCGGCATGGCGTCCTGGATGAAAGTCAGCAGCTTCATGCTGTAAGATGGCGTCAGCCCCATCACTTGCTTCATCGACAGACCGTCGAAGTCCATTATTACCACGGTTCCATAAATCTGCGAACGGGAAAACGCATCTTGAGAAATTCGAACGAGACCAAAGCACGCGAGACCAATATTACCCCGGTCTAATAAGGTTGTGTAAACTCTCCCGCGATTTGCAAGAATTTACGCAATAGACCAGAATGTCATAAGGCCGTTGTTAACCATGCAGGAATAATTCAGAAGAATCGTGGCATTCAAATCATCTAACTAAACGTGCAGTTGTCGTTTCCGATTGTAATAAGCGCGCTGTCCGCGATTCACACGAGCGCTCGAAATTTTAATTACAAATACTTGCATTGCTTTCCATAGCAACCATTGTCGGCTGAAATTTGTACCTGAGGCGTCTTTTTTTCGCTTTTAAAACTCTGCGCGCAAATGCGACCTTGAACATTTCTTCCGAGCGCTAAATACTTCTAGAAACCGAATATTTTCAAATTATACCGAGGAGCCGAATTTTAAATACCCAAATTTCTTTTTTTTTATTTCTTATTTCGAATTTTTAATTAAATATCTCCAACAGGTCATTGACTTTTGCTACCTTGTCGAGATGAAATCTAAGATACGGAAGTAATTCTACCCTTTTTTAAATAATCGGTCGAGTTATGTTAAAATACATAGTTGGAGGTGTCACGGTAAATTTTCCTAGAATTTTTTCGTTAACCTAAACGCGCGAACGATTGTCAAGAAGTGTCGTAGATCGTGTCACAGCATCGTCACCTGCGTCTCCGGTTCCAACATGGCGACGTCGTGGATCAGGTAGAACAGTCTGAGTATCTGATCCGCGTTGACCTTGGAAGGGTCCCAAGTCTTTCCAGAATTGACGGTCATCACTCTTCTGCCCTTGTGATCCCTGCCTTTGAGGACATTAACAACGTTGTGCTCGAGGAACGCGGTTCTCTCGTCGGTCGGCATCAAGTTCTGGAAGAGGCTGGCGTTTTTGTCCTTGAACTCGGCCACCCTCCTCATCAATTCGAACGCACTGACTGGATAGAATTTGCATGGTCGCAGGAAGATCAACAGGAAATTGTCATCCGTGCTGTAGTAGATCGTGGTGTCCTCTGGAAAGGTACAATACCATCAGAATCATTGAAAATCGAGTAGACGACTACATGAAATCAATCGCGAGTTTTGTTAGTTGATTTTTAAAAATGTTTAATTCTCGGTGCCTATAAATAGCGCTTCTAAAGGTTCATCGACCTCGAAACTTATATTCAATAACAAATTGATCGATGCCCGCCAAGGGCGTCAAGTTTATCTTATCGCATTAAGTACGGTTATTAAATTATTAACTTTTCATCGGCTAATCGCCCTGTATTTTACACTCGATAACAATCGATAAAGATACTGATCGTTGAATGGACATTGATTTCGCATTGTACCCGGGAAGATTGCAAGAAAGCAATAAAATCTCGTTTAATCCGTAACACAATGGCCGTCGACCGGCCGGCGAGACATGATCGAATCTTTCGCGAATGTCCCCGCTGGGAAGGTCATTTCCTATCTAATCGGCGTCGAATCCGAGGCGTAATTAAGGATGATCGTTATCAACGCCGAAACGAACGATTTTCATTTCACGATCCGCGACAGCGATGGCGGACGGAACTGTCCTCGCGTGCGACCGAAGGAGACCTCTCCCGTAGGAAATTGCCTCCGCGGACCTCGTTAAGGAAATTGCAATGATCCCCGTTCGTCTGTAGAAGTCCGAGCAATCTGCGACTCTCGTGTCGTCGAGATTCGAGCGTGGGACACGGAAAACTCGATGGGAAATCCGAAAAGACGGAGGAAGTTTGCCTCGTTTCCGAGCTGCGCGGCCATTTGCCCAAAAACTGCGGCCAAAATTCAGAAGGAGAAGTTTTCTGAAATGTTTCAGAAATTTCTGAGCTGAGGTCGCTGGTAGATTGTAGATCCATATGCAAAAGAGACATTCGTATTCGTTGCAAGATGCAGCGAAGAGAATTTTGTTGAACACTTATTTATAAAATTAAAATTTCTTGTGACATAAAGTTGTACATTAAATTGAGTCATTGGTACATTGATAATTATATCCTTTTATATTGTAATAATACTTTTAGTCAGTGAATAGATACATAATTTTCTAATTAATTTTAATTTAACCTAAAACTTCTACATTCCTTAACCAAAATTTGCTAATCTCGAAAGGTATAATTAGATATAGCCACTTAAAAGTGTTTCAAAGCGTTGTCCTTATCTACAAACCGATGACTTGAAGGCTTCTGCGAACATTTCGGAGCTAACTTCACCCCCGTCTGAAGCTGCTGTAGTTTAAAAGGCAGCTTTAGTTGAAAGCGATACGGTCAGAGGCAGCGATAATCATGCAAACACAGAGTAGTTCTTTCATATTGGCGCATGCGAAATTACGTAAATATCGAATAGGAACGTTTAGTATCGTTTAGCGATAACGTCTTCGACAACTACGTGGCCGAATAAATTATTGGAGGCAGTACAGTGGCAGTCAAAAAGTTTATTCGATCCTCCGCTTCTACAATTGTTCAACGATTTCAATTCTGTAGTTTTATTCCCACGATTATTCAAATCTATGTGCACTTTGACTAAAATAAACTGAAGCGTTAGGGACACTTTCGTTGCTAGAGACTATCCTAGCATATTAGGTACCCTAATAATTCTAACATAAAGAAGATATTGTCGGAAAGGTACCATAAAGATATCTTAATATATTATTTACTATTATATAGTATTATATTATATAATATTATATAATATAATATTATATAATATAATATTATATAATATTATAATATATTATATTGTCATTATTATTATTATATACTATATATATTCTATATTCTATATTCTATACTCTATACTCTATACTCTATACTCTATACTCTATACTCTATATACTATATTCTATATTCTATATACTATATACTATATTCTATATACTATATTCTATATTCTATATTCTATATACTATATTCTATATTCCATATTGTATTATATATTATATATTATATTGTATATTACTTATATTATGTTATATTATATATAACATATTACGATTAATATATAAATAGTAATAATATAACATAATTATAATGTAATTAATAATGATATATAATATTATTATCAATTACATTGAACTACCTCATCAACGACCGTATCGCGGTGTAAACTGGTTGCCAGCTCCAGGCGTTCCCTCCGATCCTTCCATACATCAGAAAACAGTCTACATTCTACTCATCGCTTTCGAACAGTTCCAAAATGAACCTCCTAACAGCTCTCAACCTTAAATTCCAATTGCTCGATTAAAAAATTCTAATCATCTGGATCGAGATCCAGCAAATTCCAGCGGCATAGTGCCGATCCCCGTGAACCGGAAGCGCCGTGGAACCAGTCGAAACTGTCCTGGAAGACGGAACCCGCAAATTTCAATGGCGGAGCATCGTTGTTCGTAGTTCGCCGATCAGAGTACTCGCTATCAGCCGCGATTTCCGACGACTATCAGAAGCGGACGCGGTTCTGCGCCAGTGCAATGAGAATGTTATCTGGAGTGTACGGATCTGCGCTGGTTCTCGACGTCGCAATCGAGGGCCAAGGTCCGGCGACGTCGTTTATCGCGACGGATTTCGGATCGATCGACGATATCGGGGATTCTCGATCGCCGATACGTAGTTACTGGTTTTTTTTCGCCGCTGGGATCTCGAAAACTTCGCCTCTTTAGACCTCGAGATACGGGACTTCGAGAAGCCGATCGCTGCGACGCTCTCTATAGCGACGGACTGAAGTATTCCGACACCTTTCCGAACGCGGTAACTTCTTTAACACCGGATTGAGTAACTTGAACATTTTTTTATGAACGTTGGAGACTAATTTACTGCGCGATGACGAAAATACTTTTCATTTAACTTTGCTTGGAATGGCAAAGAAATAATATTGAAACTATTTTGACCTGAGCCTGCGGGAACAATTTAAGCATCTGCGTTTTGAAGATCTCGGTAAATTATATGCTTGTTGGAAATTAATTTTGCTATTACTTAGAGTGGCTACAGAATTATTATTAAAACATTTTTATCTGTGCCTGTAAGGAAAATTTAAAATATATATTATATGCATATATATATATTTATATATATTTATGCAATGTAATATGCATGCTAGAAATTAATTTTGCTGTTACTTAGAACGGTAACAGAACTACTATTAAGACAATTGAAAAAAAATACTTTTCGTAGATTTCAATGACGTATATAGCCGTTAGAAGATGTCGAAATCATCGAATTTCTGACAGTCATCGGCCGAAAGTGTAAACAAGCGGTGACGAAACTGCATTTTTGCTCGTAAATGAAATTGCAAGGCTGGAAGTTTAGGATCGAAGATTATGCAGTTTCATTGAACGTTTCGATCGCGGTGGCTCGGAGATTGAATTCCCTTTGTAAAAATAGACTTTTGTTGATCGCCGGGTTAAGAGAAGATATTATTCCACTGAGGGAACTGTTCGGACGCGAGAGTGGACGAGAGGAAGATAGAGAGAGCGAAGATTCCACTGGCTGCGATAACGCTTATCAAAGAACATGACCCCGGGTCTAGTCGACGATGCACTTAGATCGTGTCAATATTCCGAGAATATCTTCGGATTTCAGTAATCTAGCGCCGCGACGTGGAATCATCTTCGGAGAACAATTTTCCTCGAGACGAACGTGTCAGTTTCCGAGTTTCCGATGATTTTAGCCGATTTATTTGCCTGGTTCGTGTTTCCGCAGCCTGTGTGTCCATTGGAAACGCGACGTGACCATTAATCACTCGCGTTTCCTCTGATTGTCTTTCAAATTAGCTGAGAGATAAAACCCGTTCACTGTCTGTCAAAGTTATTTCTGCTGGTCTGCTTTTTGCAGCGCCGAAACGAACGCGTAGATTCAATTATGGAATAATTATCCAGCGGAGCGTAGCTATTAGGCTCGGTAATTGCGAAGTAAAATTCTCGGCGAGGAAAGTTTCGACCGAGAATTCGCCTTGTTCGGAAACGAGGTGGCAACAATGAATCACGAGTGACATTGAATCATTATCGCAGCTGGTTCAAAGCTCATTCGCTGTCTTTCTTTAATATCGAATCACTGCGGATGCACGCAGATTTCGCAATGTATAATCATTTCTCCCACATTGTTACTCAGCTTTGAAACGAAAATGGACAACTTGGGAAGGGGAGACACGATTATTCGAGTCTCGCGCTCGCTTTTAGAGCTTTTGAAAATCGGCAATCCTTAGATCGCGTTAGCCTAGTTTACTCTGTTTTCAAGAAGACACTTGCAGCTTTCATTTAAGCTAAATCACATAGAAATAGCTCTACGTGTATTAAAATCCATCTGAACATTTCCTTTTAAATTTTATGAACTCCGTGATGTCAGAGGTCGATTCCTCTCCATTTTTCAAAATGATCTCATCGTTTCACCGCAATCTGATCTACCCTGTCTTAAAGTAGACACTTCCAGCTTTCATATAAGCTAAATTGCATAGAAATATCACCACGAGAACATATCTCAAAATTCATCTGAACTATCGCTTCGAACTCAGGTAATTTTACTCCTTTTTCTCCTAGGTGGCCGCGAACGGACTTGTTATACAGTCTAATATAATAACAGTCGTATCATCTCTCCTGAAATTGTCCATTTTCGTACCCAAGCTCAGGACGCAACATGAGAGAAATCATTGTACTCCTCCGCGTCCACGATCGTTTGAAAATAAAACCGTACCGACGAAGGAAGCACCATGTTTATGATCGCCGCGAAAACCATGAATCAAAGACCGTACATTGTCGCAATATCAAAGCTTGCTTTTATCAATTCCGTGGCAGATACGATCGCGCGGGACTCGGCGATCCGTCGCGTTAATAAAGAATAATCGCGCTGGCCGAGAATTCGAGTCGGAAGATTCGCAAGATCGATCGACTCTCGCGACAACCTGCTGTAAATCGGCCGGATCGCTTCGACGAGTGCTCAGCATCCTCGGAGCAGCCGGAACACGCTCGGTCGTCGCGAATCGGCTCGCTAAACCGGCGACTAAAGAACATATAAATGTCGTCGAGCGTCACGTTTCCGCGCGAAATGGAGCGGACGCGTCAGTGGCACGCGCGGAAATCATTGCGCGATTCGTCACGCGCGACTCTGTTCGTTCGCCGAGAAGATAAACTATCGAAAGCGGCGCCGCGCCGGTGAGGGGCGGGGAAAAACGCGAGCCGGAGAGTTTCGCGCGTGCCGAATTTCCTCCGGCCGAGAGCCGCATACTAATCGGTCCTCGCAAGCCGATCGAGAGACACTCGGCCGGCCACGCAGGTGCGACGGCTGACGTCAAAATCCAATTGTTCGCATGTTTGCCGGCGATAAAGCTCGCGGCGGATTAAAGTTCCATAAATTTATCGATAGTTATTACTGTATTACTAGACCGCGAAACGGTCGAAGTTAATTGTGAGAAACATAAGTTGGATGAAAGTGTGTTCTCTCTTTTAACGATCACAGTAAGTCGAAAATATTGTAACGGTGTCTTTGACTTGTTCCAATATTTATTTAGTGAATATATACGGGTAGTAAATCGTTAGTTACAAAATTGTAGAAGAAAGAAATATACAGACGTTAGGTATAATAACATAATCGCGATTCCTTAAATTAATACGATTTTCTACGGACTATAATAACGTTGCATCATATATACAATCTTCTTATTACGAAACGCGGAGCACTGCGCTTCTTACGAGAACGCGAAACGAATGCAAATGCAATTTTATAAATTAGGCGTATTGTTATTCTGTAAAATAAGATAATATTACGCTTTTTATATAACTTCAGGATCGTATCGGCAACATTATCATTTTCGTTCACGACACAAATAATAATACAAGATAAAGCATTATGATCAATACTTCGATACAGTTTATAAAAGGAACAAGTGATTGTCTTGATAACTGGAAAACAAGACTATCATTTCGATGTACTACAGCATGAAAACAGAGCTTCCCGTCCCAATCAATTTTAATAAGAACCGCTCAATAATTACTAGACCGTGGATCTTTATACAAAATCAAAATAATCGTCATCAATGGCAACGAGTCGGGTAGAAATTTCTTTCTTCCTTAAATCATTTCAGCGAGTCGAAAATAATACTAATATTTTCGCTTTTACCTGACCATTTTTATCATAAATGCATCAAATCCGCAGTCCAATAATCACTTCCCCATTCCAATAAAACAAGTCTCCTCCCTTGCGATTTTTCCCAAAGAAAGCCGAGCGGGTCGCACGGTTTTCTTAAACATCCCGCCACCGCTGTTCCGAACGGATCGATCTCGACGCAATAACATTCCCAACCCCGTGAACTATCATACTACGAAAGCAATCCGTGGTCGGCGAAGCAGCAGCGGAGGTGCGAAAGGTGAAAGAGGTTAGCTCACCGGCAAGCAGCTTCTTGAGCGTGTTGAGGCCTTCCTTGACGTTCTCCTCAGTCTCCCGGAGCTCCTTGGCGGCGTAGGCCAGTGCTTCCGGTCCCGGCGGAGCCAGCTGTATCTCGAACGACATGTTTTACCCGCGCACGAACGTAGCTTCCGGTGTCGGTTCGATCGGTACAGCTTTCGCGGCGAGCGCGTACGAAACGATCCTCGTGGCAGGACGACCGCGATATATCTGTGACCCTCTATATCTCGCGGCTGAAGAAGTAGAGGAGGCCTCCTCTTGTCCACCATCTCGATCCAATCTTTGACCGCACAAAGTCCAATCCGACGACCGGCACAGGGTCCGCTCGATGATCCCACGCGGCCGCTCCGCCGCGGAACCATTCCGTGATCGCGGCCAAACATTGTGAGAGACGCATCGCGCGCGGTACGTCACCTGATAATGAAGACGGAACAGAGAGAACGCAGGCCTGCCACACCAGCCTGCCCGACGGATTGATAAGCATCGATCGCCGTCGACGTGCCGCGCCGACGAATCATCCACCAGCCGAGAGGATCGCACAGAACGAAACAACATCTCGGCTCGCAAACGTTTCGATCCGCGATCGGGAAACACTGATCGCCAGCCTCGCCGAGTCGATGCCGGAGTATGCACTGGAAGAGTTTGTTTTGCGCGCTCGTTCTTGTTTGGACAGCTCGTCTCCTCGGGCAGAGCTGTTCCTCTCAGCGAAGAACAAGGAACGAGAGAGGAAGAGTGGAAATAAGGTGTTTTTAGTACAGACAGGTTCTAGGAAATGCTTTGTGGCCTGCCAAGTTCGGCGAAATGTTTATCGTAATAAAAATGTCGAACAACGAATAAAAGATACACACAATTTCGACCAGCATTCCGGTTTTATCTAATAAAAACAGTACTTTTATTCGACGGGGATCGAAGAAAAATACTTTTGCTACGCGAACAATTTTCACACGATCTTTCATTCGTTATTTTAAATCATTTTTTATCTAATGCCCGGCTCTGCTTGGAGTGGTTGAATAACAGAGGGGTTGAACCGGACCCCTTGAGCGACGAAGTAGACATCCGGCATGCGCATACGTTTGGAAAGCGAGCGGTAAGAAGAAAAGAGAACAGTCGTCGAAGATCTGCTTTGAAGCCAAGCAAATGATATCATTTTTGGTCAAACAGCTTTTCGAACTGAACAACGTCGGCGTTCTTGCTCGTTGGAGTACAATCGCATAATTCTCACGCGTTACGTGTCAATAACTTTTTCCCTCGCGAACAGCCTCGCCCGACAAAAAGCAATTAGTAAAAAGACAAAAACCGGACCATGAGAGCCCCGTTACGTTCCGTTTGGAACCGAAGAGTCAACCGGGAACTTGATTTTACGCAGCGCTGTTTCCGTTTCGCGTGTTCCTATCGAGGATTACGTAAAGTAATGCGAGTTAGAGACCGCCGCGAAACGTTGTTGTTCTCGATCAGTAGCTTCCTCCTATCTTTAGTCGCGCGGATGCACGCTATTCGCCTTGGACAGTAACAATTACGTCGGTGAATTAATAAGTATTGCGCGAAAATAATCGGGCAAAACTGACGGGGTGCTTTCGTGTTCGCCGCGGACACGAAATTTCGACGCAACATTATCTATACAATTATATCGAAGCGCTTCCTCGAAAATTAAATTTAATTGCAATCCGATATCGAACGGTACCCCCCGGTCGTATTATTAGTCAGTTGTCAAGATATCGGACGGATAAAAACTGCCAGCGATTAATTAATCTTCGCCGCGTAAGATTGATGTACATAGGCGCAGATTGATTTGATTTCAAAATCAAAATTCGCCGAGGATTTAGGTTCACGGAGGATTTGGGTTCACGGTGAAAGGAAGAACGATGCAGCGAGACGGATGATCGCGAGACAAATCATGGCGGGACAATAAACGGGACAAACAATTTGTTATGTAGCGTGAACAAAGCGGCAGAAATATAAGCAACGAGCGTGGTTCGATCCTTTCGGCGTCCCTATTGGAATACAGTCTTATCTATTGAAATTTGTTGTGCTTTTTAACAGTTTACTCGAAAATCTTATCAGCGGGTTTGTTGACAAAACCGAAAACGAAGTTCGATCGGTGCGCCGACGGAGATAACGTTGTAGATCGGCGACCGTTGGCCACGCCATGTTGCTTGACTTATTTGAATTTGCTCGTTTCCATTTGAATCGATCCTTTTCTGTGCGCTTTATAATTACTCCGACTCAAAGATGTTCTTTTTCCTCGATAAATTATGGTCTATGATGCACCTGTTGTAAACAATGTTGCAACTGTGTTATCCAAGTGTATTTTCACGATATGGAGCATTTCTTTCTGACACCGGTAAAAATAAAGCCATCAGTCGACGATACACTTGGCCAACAAGGAACAAGGGGCAATTAGTACGATATCACCTGCTTTACGTCGCCTTATTCCTTTGTAATTTGTTTTCCAAACGTGGAATCGAGCTTCGACTCGCTCTGTTATGAATGCTGCGACAAGTCACTTGTTCTCCGTTTCTGAGTATGTTGTATATTAAACATCTTTTTGTAATCTAAACTCACTTAAATGGACCGTCTATTTTGAAGGTGATCTAAGTCAATTTGTATTGAAATTGAGATATTTAAGGGTTTGCCTTTCGAAGAAGAAGTAAATATATATATATTTACTATATATATTACTATATATATAACTATATATTTTTAACATATAGTAATATATTTTACTTTATATTTTACTATATATATATATACACACACACGATAGCAATGTGTCCCACTGCTTAGTGTATCTAAGAGATTTAAATTTACAATTCCTGTTAAAATAATAGCAATTATTAACATGCACGTTACTGCAGTCGACAACAAAAGTGTCAAAAGTGTCAAAGTAGGTTACTTTATGCACGATTTGCAATCAAATTAAATTTGAGTCGACACTTTTAAAATGGTTAACTTTTTTTAAAGCTGGTCTAAATGACTGGAATTCTTCTATAAATTATAGAGAGACTAGTTCACTGTACAATGACTTAAATATGTCTTTTAAATTTTACTATTACTTGGGATGACAAAAAATTCTATTATACTATGTTATATTATATTATAATATTATTATATAATATTAGAATACTATTAGAACTTTTTTATTTGAGCCTCCAATGAAAATTTAGTACTTCTTGGTAACTCATATGCATGCTGAAAATTTAATCGAAATCGGTTTTACAGTTTTTTACATTTTTTTTATTCCAAGTAATTGTAAAATTTGAAAAAAAAGTATTTCAGTTATACAATGAACGTACAATGAACTAACCGCCCTAACATTTACAGGAAAATTCAAGTTAACTAGACCACGTTTAAAAAAATTATACCACTTTAGTATCTAGACTCAATCTAGCTCCCCGCTGTATATTTGAACGCAATATGTTGTTGTTTCTTTATTTACGCCGCGACAATCTCGTTCCGTGATATTTACTCCGAATATTTGGCTAATCTTTAATCTCGGCAACGTTTCGTAATTATTTGCAAGTGAAACAGTAATCAGTATTCTTTCCTTCAATGCATAACAATGATTAAGCTATCAGTTGTCGTTTGTTTTGCTGAAAATATGAAGGAACGTTCATCTTATTTGCCGGCCGAGGCTGCTTTATATTCAGCCGGGCAACGAAATTATGATTCCAGTTCACAGAATACATAAATCATGAAAATCGTTAGTTGCGCTCTTATGCAA
This sequence comes from Augochlorella aurata, assembly GCA_028455555.1. Taxonomy (NCBI): domain Eukaryota; kingdom Metazoa; phylum Arthropoda; class Insecta; order Hymenoptera; family Halictidae; genus Augochlorella; species Augochlorella aurata. The sequence continues at coordinate 8,030,201 of CM052157.1, read as the reverse complement.
ACGACGTCTGAACGGTCTATAACAGTTTAAGACTTGAATGTTGACTTGAATAATAATTTTGTCCATTTTTCTTGGACGACTTTGCACGTCAGTGACTAACGACGAGCAGAGATAATTCCAGGAAATTGAAAAAGGAATTAAGCGTGTTAGTTGAGTAAGAAAAAGAGTTACCGTCGAAAGCAGGAAACATTTTCATTCGTCCGACTTTGACTCGTATTAGATCGTCTGGATCCAACAAATGTATTTATCTATTTCGGTAAATCGTCTGCAGTTTTATCAATTTAGTTTATATTTCCGACGTCTGTCTTTGTTAATTTTTATTAAAGTAAGATAAAGTCAATTCTTGCAAATCGCTTAAATTGCAGCAAGAAAATAAATTACTTAATGAGAGAGAAGGCTAGTGAATGCAGTAAAAATGATTCGTTTGCTTCGAATTTAAAATAAAGTTGGCGAAAGTGGCGCCACCGTGGCGATTTTTATTTTAGAAGCTCCGTTCAGAGGTCCGTACAACGTCAAAGCACGTAGTGAGAAAACGGCCAAATTGTTCGCCAAAATTACCGACACATAATAAATATTTGAAACACTAGATTGCGCTGACATGCTAATACTAAACTAGACAGGTGGTGCTATTGATTGAAGTCACAAAATTATTATCATTTGCAGATACACTATGAGATGGAATTAATCGGTATATTTATAGTCGATAAAATAGGGATCTAATAAAACCAATAGTGATAAAACAGAATTTACACAAGCGTCACAGATTTAGAATATATGCAATATTGCATTACAGATCCTAAGCTTGTGCACGCAGTCACTTGCATCCGCCGTAAGAAAAGCTTTGTGGCACCATCTATAGGAAAAATATTTCTGGCACTACCAGATGGCGCCGTTGTTTTATAAATCGTTCATTACTTGGACTCGGCCGTGAGGTGCCATTATTGGAGGTGTACCGTGTCTTTCTTCGGACTTCGGAGTCGTTGTTGGTATTTACAATCACGAAACGCGAAACGGTTTCTCTGTAAACAAATTCGGTGAATAGTACGGTATGTAAATCGGTGAGAGTGAACCAATTCGCGGGGAAGAAAACGATTAATTAGAGTGAAGTGGAAGAGAAGAATCGGCCTCTGGAAGATCATCGCATCGTCGCGTCGTTTCGAATGGATACACAACCTCTCTACTGATACAATTTTCATCTCTCGCGGTTTGCCGTGTCGTAAGATAGATATTTAAGAGTACATTCTATACTTTGTTCTTGCGGTCATTGCGTATTTTCTTGTACATTCGATTATATTTGATTAATAATGAGCGATGGTAAGAAAGTAGGTGAAAATTCCAGTAGTGAGGTTGTTAACCAATTTCGAAGCTGTAGGGATCTCAGCGATATCGTGCCCCTGTATACGCCACGTGCCCTTTATTTGAAACCAGTTGCAAAAATAAACGTGTCCGTAAATCTTCCCCAACTGAAAGTTCCAGGTAAAACGTCCGTAATACTACTAATTCTTTTTAATCATTTTCTCTCGCTCCAATGGCGAACGAGAGTTGTGTCACTTAATAATATGAATTTTTCTGACAGGATATTCATGCTGTTTCTTTATATTTCGTACCGATTTATACTTACATACATTATGTTTAGCGCAATAGGTTTTTACAGAAAATTAACTGCGATATAAACAGGAAAAACTATATCAACATGGGAAGTAATGGAGAAGATACGTGCCCTTATACTGCCGGACGAGTTTGCATCTCTCAAAGTAGCCAAAAGCACTCTGGAATTTATCAGATTGGAGGGAGATCTCCAAGACAGATGCAGGCTGCAACGTGTTCTGGCCAGGCTGGACTCGCAGCGTCTGAATCTCTCTGGATTTCCCAATGTTTTAAAAGTCCGTGCAGCAGAGGCAAAGGATGATTTTCCGACAAGACATAGCTGGGATTCGTACTTTAGAGATACAAAGCATATGAATGAATTAAAGGCTGGGGAAAGGCCTGATACGGTTCATATCACAGGCTTGCCAGTCAAGTGGTTCATAGAAGATGGATCTGTCATGCCAAGTGAATCATTGGTCAACAAAATTTTTAAAAAGTGGGGAACGCTCAGGAGAATCGATGTACCTGCTGCTGATTCGTATAGGTCTAGAATGCGTTTAGGAACAAATATAAACAAGTTTAGTTATGAAGATGGAATATTTTTCGATGCTTATATTCAGTACATTGAATATATGGATTTTGTTAGAGCAATGGATGCACTGCGTGGTATGAAACTCCTTAAAAAAGAAGGTGACAATGCATACACAGCTGCCATTAAGGTGTGTTAAGGATATCGGTTCTGTATGCACATGTTGCACTATTTTAGCATGATAAGGAATATTGCTTACGTTTTGACTGTTTAATGCAGATCACTTTTGATAAAACAAAGCATATGAGTGATAGCTCTGTTGCACACAGAGAATTCGAAAGAAAACGTTTAATAGCACAAGATACTTTAGCGGCGGAAAGGCTTCGCAAGAAAGAAGAAGCTGAAGAGAAACGTCGTGAAGAGCTCAAGTAAACAGAAACATACTTTATATACATAATAAAATACACCGGATCAATTACGGTCTACAAAAGTATTATCTATAGTCTATAATAATAGTATACCCGGATTACCACATTAATTTATCTGTAGGAAAAAGGAAGAAGCTGATGCAGTAGCTAAACAAGGTAGACGACAGAAAAGAGAAGACAAACGGAAACGCAAAGCTATAACTATATTTCGCAAAAAGGAGGAGGATAAAGTGTCTATGAAAATAGCCAGGGAAGGTCAGAAATTGATAAAAGCACAAAGACAACTTGAAAGTATACGTCTGTTAGACGAGTTGTTTGATAGGATAAAGGTATTCATTTCAGGAAGTTTTTGTTAGCTTTCTATTAGCGCAAGAATACATGATCTATATTGTTATACCAAAATCTTTTACATTTCAAGATAAAAGTGGAAAATAATGAAATTAAAATAGATGAAGTGACCACAGAGGGAAAGAAAGATGACAAGAAAAACAATAAACAAGATGGTACCGTCCAAGCATTAAGTTCCGAAGAAAATGATAAAGATGGGAAGAAGGATAAGAAAAATAAAAAATCAAAAAAGCGGAAATCAAAGAAAGAGAAGAAGAAAAAGGTATGCGATAGATTTTAGTTTTATGATGATTGTAGCACAGTGATTTGAAGAATGAAATGTTTCCAGAAGAAAACCAAAAAAGACAAAGACTCTGCAAATTCCGTGAGTATGAGTGAAGAGTCAGAACCAGAAGAGCAGATGAAAAGGTTAAAGAGTGTTCTCAAGCAAAATGTCTCGTACCCATCATCATCAGCAGGTAAATTTAACACACATTGCCTACTGCAGGTATAAATATATTCTTTTCAAACGGTGAGTCGTATTTTAATGGTTTTACAGCGTCTACTCCGTTGGAGCCTCTTCCATACCCACCTTTGTACCCCCGTTTTCCACAACCATGGTACTACGAAGCAGCATTGCCTCTGATCTATCCAACATTGTCAAGAAGCATGCCCAGAGGAGGTCGATTCTCTCGCGGAAGAGGTAGCCGAGGATTTTTGTGGCGAAACGCCGGCAATCACCGCTCATTACAGACGTTCAACCCTCACCTATACAACGAGCAATACTACAAGTACTTCGCCCACCTGGTCGGCCAGGATTACCATTCGTTTGACAGAAGCTCGCGGTCCCGCAGCCGTAACAGATCGGCCAGCAAATCGAGGTCTAAATCCAGATCGAGGTCAAGATCGCGGATGAAGCGGGCCTCCAGGTCAAGGTCCAAATCCCGCGGTAGATCGAGATCACGGTCAAGGTCGAAATCGAGAACTGACTCTAGGTCACGAAGCCGGAAACAGAGTAGAAGCAGAAGTAGGTCGCGATCGAGACGCCGGCGAGGGAGGTCGAAGTCAAGATTGAAGTCCCCTAAACCAAGGTCGAAGTCCCCTAGACCAAGATCGAAGTCTCCTAGACCAAAATCAAGATCACGCCGATCAAGATCCAAGAAAAAATCTCGATCCCGTAGTCGTTCGAAGTCCAGGACCAACGGCAAGAACCAGTACAGACGGAGACGGGAAAGGTCAACGTCGAAAGTTAAAGTCACCAGAGCTAAATCTCGCTCGACGTCGAACAAACGAAGATCTCGCAGCAGCACTTGGTCCATGCCGAAGTCTCCTGGCAGAAGGAGCTGCTCCTGGTCTAAAAACGCCGACACCGGTAACGAGAAAACTAATTCGGTCAAGTCGATACAGAATCAACGTTCCACAAGTAAAGAAGCGCCACAAAGTTCCCAGCTTGAGAACATAACCTCCGACTGACAGTGACACTATTGACACTTCCGGCTCGCGTCTTCGACCCTATGAGAGGTTCGTTCAATCGTATATAAATATCATGTACAAACCAGACACGTGAACTTCTCTAACTTTTCTATATACACGACTGCGACATTCTTTTGGGGAAAGAAGATATATTTTTGTTCACGTGGTCGCACTTCCTAAGCTTAAACGATATCGTAACAGACAAGAGTCCTGTGGATGTTTGTCATTTTCAACGTATATTGTGTACACAATAAGAAGCAGTTGTATATATTTTAGAAATAGTGTAAATCCTATTATAGAGGATAAAACCTACGATCAAGCGGGTACTGCATTTTTAAGTCGACGTCAAAATAAACACGGCATTGATCAACTAAGCAGCAGCTACTTTGTCTGGTGGATCACTTACCTTTGTAGTAGTATCATGTTTCGTAGATGATGCGATAGTTTTACGCCATTTAGCTACGCTTTGGAACATAGGTTGTTTGGTTGTTCCGGTTTGAGTGAGTTTGACAAGGGTTGTATAACTTTACACAGGGTTGCCGTATCAGCTAAAATCGCTTTGGCTGTGTTCGAGGAAGTTCATTCTAGTTTGAATAATTTTTTAAGAACTCCTGCACCATTCAATTCTGAATTCAATTCTAGTGCAATCGCGTCTGAATAAGTTTAACCGGTTTGAATGGGTTTGATCGCAGCTGAAAATAGCGAATCTTAGCGCAGCTGGCCCACTGAGCAGTGATTCAAGGGTGAGGGGTAGGAAAAACACATTCGTAGTCGACTTGCAAATTTTATTTGTTCTCGGCATGAAAATGCATTGGTTCATAAACATTGTAATTCTTATATACCCCTATCCCTTCGTAGATCGAAGATCGATTCTTAGCAGCGTTTCTCGGAGATAACACGCTACGATTAGTTTTATCGACTGGTGCTCGCTTGATATTATTAGTTCGCCTATGATTAACAGGATTGAAATTCATTCTTCCTTCCTTTCTTTCACGTTTTTCTTTTCATTGAAACTGATTAGTGCCGTGATATCAGCACCGCGCGCGCGCGTATTCGCCCGACGTATTTTATCTGTGTTTTACTCTTCTCAACACGGTTGGTTTTTTTTCACTTTAAAAATATGTGCTACATTTTTTTTTTGGTTTCTTTTCTCATTCGCTATATTTAATTATATAATAATACGTATATATACATTTCGCATCGTTTAACCGCACCACGCGTATGTTTCAGAATAACAACTCGTTTTGTTTACAGTGTATGCTCCACAATGATATTCAATCTAAATGGAAGATTTTTATCATTCTCGAACATCGTTCGTTTCGCAAGAGGCTTTCTTTTCCATTTCCATATTTGTGTTCGACGTTCTTATTGCCATACTCGTCTCTTACATGTACAACTGGTTTGCCTTCTACTCCTCCTCTTCCACATCATCATCATCATCATCATCATCATCATCATCATCTTCTTCATCAGTATTTTAGTTTTCTCCTTAAATCGTCTACCGCTACGGTATCTTTGGAATTGATTAGATATTGACTACTTTCAAGATTCGTTGCGTGGGAATTGTTTCTCCTCTTTTTCATCGGATCGTCGCCGGACGACCAGCGCCCTTCCGTATCGCACGGCGCGGATCGTTTCCCATTCGATTCGCAATCACATCGCGAACTTTCCTGGGTGTGCATTGGCACGGGTATTTGGGGATCGCGTTATAAATCTTCCCCTCGTTTTTTAGTCTTGCTTGACGGGCGCCGTGATTACGGAAGGACCGCCGTCGTCCGCGATAATTGCGTCGGTGATCGATAGATCAACGTCGCTTCTTTTCTCTCCTTTCGACTTTTTGCCGCTTTAATCTTGAACAGAACGGGAATTGAACGCAGCTTCGTGTTTACACGAACTCGCGGGAATCGATCGCGGTATCAAATTTGTCTCGGAAAGAAGGCAGAAGCTTTTTTCGAACGCGAAATAATCGTTTTTACCAAATGATCTAGAATCGCGAAATGGAGGAGAACGTAACGTCCGCGTCCAGTTTCCCGAAAGCGATTCAGAAGCCTGGTTCGCTCGATTCCACCGCGAACGAGAACAAAATGGCGGAGAGATCCGCGCGCCCGCAGGTTCACCGACGCAATTTTACACGAAATGATTCTGCATCATCGCATGCTGCACACGCCCGTGGGGCACGTGAAGCACCCTTCCGTTCGATCGATCTCGTTTCATTCATCTCCGTGTACATTCTAAGAGTGAATCGTTCATTTTCCAGCAGCAAACCTGCTGCGACTCGGCCGTCGCTTAAAAACGGGCCAACGGTGTACAATCAACGAAATCAATCTTAATGAAACATTCTCTCTTCGCAAATGAACGCACTCGAAACGAAAGCGGCTGTTCGCGTGAACGAATAACAAACAAGTTGCTCACAAAATCCGTTCCCTTATCTAGCTATCGTTCACATGCAACGCTACAAACAGGTTTGCGCTCCGCGATACGATTCGCGGATTACTCGCACGGTTACATGTTCGTAGAAACGTGTCTCCCTCTGTGTGTGTGTGTGGGTGTTTATGTTCGTGTGAGTGTGTGTACGTGTGTGTCGGGTCACCTTCGAACGTATCTCGCCAAAAAGAACTTGGTTTCCGCGCTTCTTATCGCTGGCTATCTTAGTCTACGACGACGACGACGACGACGACGATCGAACAAGAAACGGGAAGAATCGCAATCGTTTAAACTTCGACGAACACACCGAGTGTTTTTTTGTTTGGGAAATGAACGACCCAACGTTTACGATTTCTATTGAGCAAGCATCACATGCTTCGTGTGTCAGCCATCGCCCGATAGTGTAAAAGAACTAACGCGTCACCCTGTGGGTTTAATCATCGTAATCTAGACCTCTTCAGGTGGGTTAATGCACTGGAAGGGCACGCAAAAAGTCCAGCCTGTCTCGAGTCGATCACCATCAATCTTGATCAGTCAGTGGCGCGAGGCACGGGACGATTAATAGCTAATTAAGACAGCGGTGAGACCGATTGAAGTGTTCCGGATAGAAGGGCAGCGAAGCATAAATAATGCCGGAAAGGTCTGAGAAGGGGAGCTCGATTATTTCGTTATCAACATCAATTCGCAATCGGTGCCAGTTTAGCCTCGAGCGGCAAGCTGTTCCGAATTTAGCCGCTCGGGGGATATTTTTTACCCGATCAATGCATTTCAAAGTGGCTCGGGATCGCTGGGAAAGTTTTCTTGAAATTTAAAAAGATCACATCGATCGGCCATCAGGACCGGCTTGCATTATTGAACGTTTCTTTAAGTCTATTTTCCTCGCGAACCACCGGCGGAGATCCTTGAGCGCCCCTTTCATCCAAATATCCATTTATTTCGGCGTCCTGATTATTCGCGGTCTATGCATTTATGCGAATTTCATCGGCGTCGAGATCAGATTCCGCCGGAATTCGATATTCTCTATGAAAGAATTAAGAAGACCGCGGAAATTTCGGGGGGGCTCTCGCAGCTCGTCTTATAATTTCAATTTGCAAATACACGAGTGACCCGTTTCGCGGGCAGTCGCGAAATGAATGCACCTCGGCTGAAATCCGGGCTTCCATTACGTTAGAAATTGCATCCGAGTAATGCAGCGAGAGTCGCTTCCCGCGTGTCCGGCTGCGTGGGTCTGGCTGTTTCGAATTTGCAACTGTCACCGGCGACGATGTTTGTCCAGCGTTCGCGACAAATTCTTTCGGAGCTCTGTTTTCCCGGCGCGTTCGCGGACAGAGACGGCGAGCGGAACTCCGCGAACTAGCATAATCAAGCGGACCCGTCGCCGCTGTAAAAGCCGATCGTGGCGGAATTCAAACAAAAAGTGAATCGATCGTTGCGTCGAAAAGGAGAAACAGGAGTTACCTGGACGGCGATTTAATTGATAACCGAGCGAGAATTTGGGGAAAATTCAATGCGGGCTTTGCCGGTCGAACGGGGGTCGGCTGTCTCGAAATTTTTCTGGTCGCGGAAAATTGATTCGAGAGATTTTGCAGATTCGAGCTTTCCGGAAGTTGGAATTTTTCGCAAGCGGAATTTACGATCGAGGAACCGTGTTAGTGGACTTTCTGAAGCGAGACGTTTCGCTGCACTTTTCGCGTCCCAGTTCAGTGTCAAATAATTGGAGAAAGATAGATAGGGAGAGAGAGAGAAAGAGAGAGAAAGATAGAGATAGAGGGGAAGAGACATAGAGCTCGTTTAAAAAAGACTACTTCCCCGTAAAACTCGTGGTCGCTAGAATCGCCCTATGGATTAATAGGGAGTTACATTACTTTAGTAATTTGTTGGTCAGTTTACGTAACAGTTAGACGGCGACAGCCCGCTAGGTAATATTTGGTAAAGACCTTAATAAAGTGTGTCTGAGAGCTTTTTAAAACCGTTCGAACGCTACCGTTTATTTAGTAATAATAATAATTCTCCGTAATAATCATAATAACTGGTAATAATAACAACAATAGTAAATGATTATACGTGGTAGATAACGTGGTAATACTCGTATAAATCGCCGCGGAGGCGTGCGTTATTTAACTTTGTTCTTTTTTATTTTCTTATAGTTTTATTCATCCGACGGGTTCCGCTCTTCGTCGCGTTTCGTTTTTCTTTCTCACTTCCTTGTTCTTCCATCCCCCCGGCTGTTTTGCTCCGTTTGCTCCTTTTCTCTTCGTTCCGTTCGAATTACCGTCGATTAACCGGCCGTTCATAGACGATCGGATCGTTTCCGATTTTCGAGTGGCACTCCGCGCGCCGTTTACCCTCTTTCTTGTCACCTCCGCCCTCTGCCACCCCTCGTCGAGCCCTTCTCGCTTTTTCTGTACCGTTTTCGTCGCGCTTCCTCCTCGGTGCGCCTCGAGAACCGCTGTGCACGTTCGCTTTTGTCTGCCGATACCTTCGCAACTCCGTTTGCTATAGTCGGGGAAAAACAACCGATCACTTCGATTCCGAGTCACCAATTCTCTCTGTCAATTGTTCACCTTTTCCTGCGGCCGGCACTTTCGCTTCTCAGAACTTTTGAATCGTTCCTTCGGCTCTTCTTGTTTAACACAAATCCTAAACATTACCAGCGTATAATATTTTGTAACAAGTTTGAATTTATTCGAACCTCGTATAATTTTTATTATAGTATAGGCTTGAACAAAGAAGTTTGTCTAACAAATTTTTCCTATAGGAACATTTTTTATAGAAACAATTGCTACTCGAATCAAATTTGGAATGTCCAAGTCTGGACGCTAATTTCTCAAAGCGACTCTAAGACGAAATTTCTAATTATTCCTTCGAATTGTTTGAACAGGTTGAACGCAATGAGGCAAGTATTCTTAAATCGTCTTTATACTTTTACAATTTTGTATTTCACGTGTATATTCTTCTCAGAAATCGAAGTCATTTCTGAATATCATTTCGCTACTGAACAGCGGCCATGTGAACTGTACGAACTCCAAGCAATTTATATAAAATTCCAAGTCGGTAAAGTATTTCTTTTCTTTTTGAATTTAATTTTTTAAGGCCTCGTCAACTCTCTTAGGTTATTAGAGACCACGTTGAAGGGGCATGTAATTAAATAAAACTTTTTGCTCTGTAATTACACTAAACGGTGAAGTTCGATATCTTTTAGAAAGGCCAACTCTTCAACATAAATCGGCTGTTTGTTCTGAGAAATTTGACGAACGATATTCTGCCCTTTTCCGTCTGCATTTATCACGATTGCTCGAAATGGAATACTTCTCTGTAGCCGTTATAATTCAGCGATGCGACCGTAAAATGAAATTTCCAGCGCGGAATGCGAGAGGTCATCGAATTTTCCCCCGACTATAATTGATCGCAGCAGGAAGTAGCGAATCGAACCTGTCTCTGTCTGCTAGATTACAATACAAAGGGCTCAAGTCCCTTCCGTTCCCGTTTTTCTCTCGCTCGCGCTACGCCTCGTGTTTCACGATTATTCGCAGAGCAGACTGCGATTCACGTTTTCTGCTCTCTCCTGTATTTTCTCCCCTGGTCGCGTTTTGTCCTATAGTCACCGGCGCGTTCTCGCGGCCGTCGCGACGGTGCCGACGACTGATGGCACGAACGATTCCGCGAAACGAAGGCCGTGCTCGCGCGTTTATTATAATCGCGCGCTTTGCAGCAACCCTGCCGCTGGTTGCTGCACGCTGCTGCCGAGCTCGTTCTCTTTATTTTGCAGTTCGTTTTCAGGAAAAATCACGAGACGCGTGCAGTGTTGCGGCCAATGTAATCGTATGTCGTGGGAATAGAGGTCGCCCTCTTTTGGAAAAACGCAACTGCAAGCTCGAAATTGAAGAAAGGAAGAACCTCCCCGTTCCCAAATACGCTGGTTGATCGGCTGCGAGGCTAGCAATGAATGTTTACTTCTTAATATTCGGACGGCGGGCCATTTTCGCAACTATACCGTCGACGATGTTCATAACAATTCCGAGCTTTATTCAGCAACATTCCAAACAGATTTTTCAAGACACTTCTTGCAGGCTCCTAATGTAACAGCAGTTTATTTTATTCGATTGCCGAAGATTCGGGTAATTAAGATTTAAATACTCAAAATTCTCCTAACCACCGTCTCGCGAGGGTTAAAATCGACCCCTTGCACCGCGACCTTTGTCACTTCCGACTGGAACTCTCGGTGGTCGATAAATTCCTTCGACGAGAAGGAAATCCGCGTTAACTGAATCGAATCGGGTTGCCCGAAAATAAACAGTGGATTGTTTAAAATTGCAAGGGGTTCGTAACAGCCTCTGTCGCAAATGAATCGCCGCGAATTAATCGTCTCTTACCTTAAGGGTCGCGTGGAACGAAAACAATCGAATTTCCTCAGCGATGAGCGAAGATTCCGCTACGTTTGCCACGAATCCGTGAAACAAGTCGCTTAATGTACCACGGGTGAACACAACAGGGTTGAACACCCTCGTTTCCAAGCTGAGGGGAGGGGCAGGACCACGCTCGTCCGGCTCCAGCATTTTCAGAGCCGTCGAACGTAGAAAATTCATATGTACACATACAAAGTACAACGTTTAAAGGTCAATTAAACATCCGACGAATGTGAAAACATGGCGCCGGAAGACGCCAGCCGGACCCACCCCCGACAGCCGCCTCCTATTATCGCTCTCTTCGTATAAACCGTGCTCGAAACAAAGGCCATAACACACGATTTTTTTCTTCGATATATACATACGCTATACACTATAATGTCGTGTATATTACATAATATAGTATACACATATGTACAGGTATAAACATACAAATAAACCTCGGCATAGTCGACGGGGGGTCGTCGCTGACCGAAAGTCTTCGCGTCGTCTCGGACAGGACAGAGAAACGGCTCAAGTTCCGCACGCCGTTTTTACAAACAGACCGCGGCATTTTGCGCGAAAGCGGACAACAAATTTTTAATAACAATTTCGAGTTCGCTCGGACCGCTTAGTTTCACGAGAAGCGTGTTAGTCCCAAATGTGCATCGTCGATGGAAGAAACGTTGCGACGGCGCTCTTGTATCGTTTCACCGTTTTCGATCATTTCTGTTCCGTTCCCAAGAGCTGTTTCTCCGCGTTGTCGAGATCAGCGAAGACGGTTTCGACGAACGATGCTTCCCGTTCCGTATGCTGACACGTGATACAGTTTCTTCCGTAATGAACAGACTGCGGATCTTCGCGCAAAAGAAACATCGCCTACATCGATCGCTGAAGCTGGGAGTTAAGTTGCTTCTTAATTAGTAATTAAGAATTTAATTAATTAATTACTAACCGACACACAGCAGTGTTCCGAAACTCGTCTCGCGTCTTTGCTATCTCGTCGCCCGTCGACTTTTACTACGAACGTGGAAGATCCGCAGCCGAGCTATGAATACATGGAGGAGAGTCGTCAATGAAGCAATTATCTCTCGGGCAATGTATAGATCGCCAATTAAGGTCCTCTGCGTGGCACACCACGATCCTCCTTACTATAATTATCCGTGCTATCCCTTTCTGCTCGTCTAATGGTATACCTATTGTTCAAGTGTGCGGCGAAAAGCGACTTTCTCCGTTCCTGTGTCCCTAATCTCGTCGGTTTCTCACTGGATGCCCGATCTCGGCCGTTTCCCTCCCTTATGGTCGCCTTAGCTTCTCTCGAAGCTTCCCGTTCAAACCAAATAACGAAAGTTTAACCAACAACTGCCTCTATTCCTCGATCTTCCTTTCTGAACTTCAGAGTCCCCGACGTTTCGAACCACTTTGAAAATGCGTCGGATGTTTGACAGTGAGCATTTCGGAGCGAAACAGCTCTTAGCGTCCTCGATCATCGATCAATGATATACATGGTGCAGTCGTTGAAAACAGAGTTGGACAGTAATCGATTGTTTTGTAACTACGAAAAGTAATTATAATAATTATTACTAGAATAAACCGTGATTGCATTCGGTAATCTGTAATCAGTGATCTGTAATTGTGGCGAATGATTAATTTATCTTTTCTCGTCATTTCCTATTGATGAATATGCAGATGTTCTATAAACTACTCGGAATCATTATTAACTATCATAATATCAAATTTCTCAGTTAATCATAATCTAAAAAAGTAATTGTTGCTGAAGTTATTTATTAGTTACGAATACTTGATAACTTGCGATTAGAAATCGCAATCACGAAAGTGATTTCACGTTAGCCACAGTCGTTAATCATTAATCAGATTACTTTGCGCCGAACTCTGATTAAGACTGCTATCATATGTTTCGAGTAGACAAATTTTCACGACAGACTCTTCATAATGGAACGATTCCAATGAAATCTGTTCGATTCTCACCGTATCGGCATTTTAAAATGGTTCGAACCGCGGGAACTTCCAATAATTAGTTCAAGGTCGACACTCGTGGCCAAGAAATCCATCTCGCGACCTCTGCTCTTATCAGAACAGTCTCCTCGCAGTCTCCGCGACTATTTTGGTCGCGATCTACAGTCTCCTATCGGCTATTCAAAGAATCCCGTTCGCTACCGAAGCTCCTCCCGCGAGTTCGAGACTCGTCTAAGAATACTGTTTCGTGATCTCTTCTGTCGATCGACTATTGTTCTCACGCGAGAAGAAGACACCTTCGTGTTTACATTCCCCCTCTTACCAGCTGCCCCACTGCCGCAGCTATCGGCCGCCGATCTTCGTCAGCGTCTTGGGCTAATAGCGACCGATAGCGCGGCAGTGGGGACAACTGGTAGAGAGGGAACGTAAACGCCAAGGCGTCTTCTTCTCGCGCGAGAACTATAGCTGCTCGACGACTACACAGCGGAGACCGAACGAGCCGCGCGGTTCGAAGCGAAAACGGCGCCGACCTGGTCCGTCGACAGATCGTCGAGAGATCATCGGACGGACCGTCGTCGGCTTGAAATCACCGATCCACTCGGCCACTGTATTAATCACCCTAATAAATGGCGCGCGCACCGACTTCCCTCGCGAACTATAGCCGATTAATAATTGGCGTCCGTGTTGGTCGTGCTAACGATCGCTCCCGTTCGACGGAATCGCGGTTACGGCATACGAACACCGTCAGGAGCCATTCACTACCGACGATATTTGCCGATCCTAACTGTCCGCCCGACTGCTGGTACAGTGTCGTGCTCGAATTCGATGGTACCCGGAACCCGATAGGGTCAGGTTGCCTTTGGCTCCTTGATTGGAACCGGCAACGTCACCCATCGACGTCATTAGACACCCGATCGAATTAAGAATGGCGTCAGGAGACCCAGAGGCTCCCCAGCACTTCTTCTCGCAGCAGGATGCATCTCGAAGTTAAGAAAAGCAGCTTTCACTATTTCGATCTAATGAGACCTTTGTGCGAAATGAAAATTGTCCGCATTGATTGCTAGACGAAGGAACGAAGGGTGTCCCTACCGTTTGAAGTTTCCTTCAATCGTGGTTAATTCAATTTTTATGCACTCGCAGCGTCCGTAAAAAACGACTAATATTTAACACTATTTCCATTCTATTCGTTTCAATTTATTCGTATGAAATTGAATCTTCAGGAATTTATTAAAGACACGCATACTGCGGTAATACTGCGACTATGTCTCTTGTTTGAAATACAAAACTAGATTGGATGTATTAGCTTCATGATTTATAATTAATCGATAACGATCGTTCTAAACACGTTTTATTACTCGAGTTTCTAGCGGCCAATAGCATTTGACGATCGAACGGCGACAAAATGATCGATGCGATCGAAAAAACGAAGAGCGGGGAGCCTCGTTCGCCGTCTTTCCGCCACCACGATCCATTCCCGTGGCTAAACTATATCGTCGGACCCGTCACGGACGCGCCTCTCACGATCACGCGCCGTTCCGTCGACGATCGTGTCGATGATTTTCACCTACAGCTCTCTCGTTATTTATACATTATTAATACTTATAGAATCGGTTCTCTAATCGTCTAACGCTTCCGATATTTCAGACTGTTTTTTCTTTTTCTCGTTTTATTCGTTTTTTTTTCTTTGTTAAACTTGGCGTGGTCTTCCTGGCACTATAATGCACTTTTAAGAAATCTATATAAAAATATCGTGTGGAGTTGTGTCCAGTATGTTGAGCCGCGACAGAGAAAGTCAGAGAAAGAGAGAGAGAGAGAGAGAGAAAGAGAGAAATTGGAGATAGAGAAAGAGAAAGATATATTATATATATATAATATGTGTATATATATAAGGACAAGAGACACACAGAATTAGAGAGATGTAGAAAGAGGCTCCTGGAAAACAGGAATGGACATGGAATTTTTTTGTTTTCCTTGCCGTAAGTGAACCGTTGGGAGCGTTTAGAGGGGTTGGAGGGGGGAGAAAGAGACGTTCGGGGGTTGTCGGCCAGAGAGGAGAGGACAGAAGAAAGAGGCGGGAAGTGTGGACATTGCGACACTTGTGTCTTATTTCTTTTTTTTTTCTTTTTGGTCCCGTTTCGCGTTTCGGAGTGGCCGCGAAACAACGCTTTCGAAAATGAAACAATGACGGACAAGACGAACCGGGTCCCAACGTTTCTCGTGGAAACGAACGCTCGAGCATTTCCGAGGGCAGTTGGCTCTCCCCTCGCCTGCGCGTCCCTTCTTCTTAGGTTCCGGCGAACAACGATCGACGTAGATCAACGTAGATCAACGTAGATCAACGATCGATTACCGATCTCTCTCCCGGCCCTCTCCGCCCCCGGAAATCTCGATCTCGTGGTCTTGCGTATCGGTCCTGCGGTGTTTTTGTTTCTAGGTATTTTTTCGTTCCTTCGTTATCTGCTCTCGGGATGGGGATTTTATGGGAATTGGTTGGTTACTTTTCTGGTTCTTGTTGTTATTGTTGTTGTTGCGGTTGTTGTTATTGTAGGTGTTATTTCTCTTTCGCTAAGTCGTCGGTATAGTGTTTCTCGCAGGGCTGAACATCTTCGGGATTCGATCACGTCGGAAAGAACGAATTGTGCACGTCGGATTCATCGTGGACAACGCAACGCGCCCTTTTTTATCTTTTTCACGCTCGAAATTAATAATATATTACGAAACGGTGTGTCATGGAATATCATAATATATTATCAATATATTTATAATATATTCCTATATACGTGTGTGTATATATAATATACGTGTATCTGTGTGTATATGTACGTGTATGTTTGCGTACTCTATGGCGTTGTTGGTACGCACGTGTCCGGTTTCCGTATATCTTCGGACGAAGCGATGGAACGTTTCGCATGCTCGAACGTCCCGTGCAATTAAAAGGTGACAAATTCGGAGGACAGCATCTGCCCGGTCTCAGCGTTTCTAAAGTCACCTCGAGGTCGTGATTCGGTCTATCGAGATCGTCTGCAACGATATCAAATCCGAGATACGCAGTGTCGCGTTATAACTCTCACGCGAGGAGAAGGCACCCTTCCGTTTACATCCCCCCTCCTAGCTCTACTGTCGCAGCTAGTGAGAGGGGGAATGAAATCACACAGGTGCCTTCTCGTCGCGTGAGAACAACGCGAAACTCGATGCAGGCTCGATTCCTCGTTGAAAGGCAACAGATTTTGAAATATCGTTCGTGTCGCAACTTACAGATTACTAGAAACAAATCAACTTTCGAACGGAGCAACGGATCGTGAAAAATCGTGAAGGCAGTTAGCGTATTCATTCTCCGTGCGGAACGTAAACATTCCCGTTTCAATTGCACGGGTCATTTAAGAATATCGAGCGCTCCCTCGCGTCGTTTCGTTTCGAACTGTATGTACAGAGATACGTATCCGTGTGTGTGTTTTTTATATATATACCTGTGTGTGTGTGTGTATTTTTTGTATATGTATATGTATACCCAGCGACGTCGACGGGATTAATCGCGGCATCGCGTGACGCGATCAATTCCGTCGTCGTTGCTCTTCAACGTGCTCGATTTCGGCCGGGATCGCCTAGCGAACGTCAACGTTTAGCATCAATTAACGTAATTAACTTTCGGTCGCGTCAACGGTTACGCTTCCCGTGTTGTAGGTCGGTGCAGTCGCGTTGCACCGGGGGCTGGCCGAAGCGGCGTTCTCACGTGACCGGAAGAACCCGAGTCCCCTCGACAGGATTTATTACGATTTATAGTCAAGTGTCGGCCGCATCGACTTCCGGCCACCATTGCGGATTCGGCGGCCGCGAACGGCACGATCATGCGAGCCGGGGCTTGAAACGGTGCCGAAAATAACTGTTTAAAACTGTCGCGGAAGGCGTCCGATTCGAACCGTCCGCGGTGAGGCTTTGTTCCGAGGGAACTGTCACGAAGAGTTCTGCGAGCGCGTTGTCTGCTTCGGTTAGGGTTGTTTCTCGCTCTGGTTCCCTGCTCATTATTCTACATTGGTTTCGAAACCGTTCTACGAGATGAAATCAAAATTCAAAATCTAAACTATCCTGAGCGACGAATACGATCTGAAAAATGCCTTTTTGTAAGGATTTCTTGACACTAGATTTACAAAGTGCTGTTTATAAAAACAAAATTTGTTTATCAAAGTAACGAAAAGGAATTTCAACTTGTTAAGCGACAAAGCGACGTATTTGCAGCGAATACTATAAGATCCAAATCGAGTTTACGTAAACTGCTTATCTAACTGCTGATTCACTGATTGCTCTGTCAGCATTAGTATTAGTTTTCGTTCTTTATCGTAAAAATGGGTGTCTATCCGTATATATGAATAAATAAATAAGACATTTATTCTAATTTTGAACGAATGTTGTTATAATATCTGCCACGAGAAATATATATATATATCATAAATGTATCCTATTTATTATTATTTACTCATTTAAACTCGTATTAATTTAAATAAATGGATCTTGAATAATCGTGAATTAACAAATTGGTGAACCCTTCATTTTCCGTGAACCTAGTGTTAAGTAATCTGCAGCTGCAACGATTAACAGCGTCAAATTAGGAACAGATGAGGCAAGAAACGATTCCGAAGTCTCCTTGGGGCCAACATGAAACCGTAAAAAGGGACAGCGATAAAATCTGTACAGGACTCGAAGCAGATAATAGATGGACATTTCGGTAGTTCGTAACAGTTGGCCGGAATGAAAGATCCTCGCGACGATTTCAAGTACCGAAATCGATATTAAGCAGCTTCCTAGTCCTGATGCGATCAGCGGCTGGCGCCTCGAGACCAGGCGAAATGGTCGATCAAATCGAAATTGATCTATCTTCGGAAAAGACCATCAAACTTTACGATTACGACATCTTGCTTCTGCCGATGCCGTTTGCATACGGAATCGTTTTTCCTAGACAACCATGCTTGAACAAAATCTGCAAGAATTCTAGCTACGTATTAACGCTAATTGCTCGAGTCTAGCGAATTTCGCGAACCCTTTCCACCGATCCGCTTCGGAACGAGACCCCGTTGGCGGATCGATTACTTGCCATCTGTCTAGTCGTATTTCGTCTAATTAAGCCTATCTTCCTGCAACGGCTTCGAGCGTGTGCGTGCGTGTGTGTGCGCGCGCGCAGGATGCACGGCCGATCGCACAAACGGTTCCTCTGTTCCGTAAATATTGATCTAGCCCGCGATCGCTCGGCAAAGGCTTTCCTTTAATTAAAATCGTCGTAACGAGCCATCGGAAGTTTTCTTCCTGCTCGTTTATGTCGGCGAACGGTTCCAGAGCTTTCACAGGAGTCGAACTCGCTGCTATCGCGATAAGAAACCCGGACAATACATTAGCAACTATGCTGCTCGGCTGACCTAGTCTCGACCCACATTTTAAAATTCCAAAATAATCCCCGGCGCCGGTATCTATCGACTGTAAAAATTTGCCTTTTCGTAACTCTCTTTCGTTTCTCGCGCTGCAAGACTGTGCTGGATCCAAGAAAACCCGGTCGAGGTTGTTCGGAGGTCGTGAATTCAACCCTTTGAAAGAAAATTTATTAAAAAGCAATCCATTTCGTTGAATAGTTAAATCGGTTGTCTGCGATTCCTCGTCGATTTCCGATCGTCTTGAAATATGCTGTCGGAATCACGGTTTCGAACAAGTTTCAACTAAAATAAGGAGATATTTAAAAATATTTTACGAAAAGAATTGAAAATATAATTAATATGTAAATAAAATAATGAAGAATATAATTAATATATAAGTTAAGTGATAAATTTTCAAATGTCTGTTGATAACAATTGAAAACAAAATTCAATGAGTCAAACACAAAAGTAAAATTTAAGAACACTGTTACGTTATTTTCAACTCATTACAATTATTGAAAGGCGAAACAGATTTGCATCCAACTTATATATCTAACTATTGACTTGGACAAGTTTTATTTTGCACAGAAATATAATCTACTAATAACAATCGCCCGAAGCAACTGCAAGGTACAGCATCAACGTAATATTTATACTTTTCCCCACTAATTTTAAGGCTAAAAATTACGAGGCAGTATTTCGAAAATCTCCGAACGTACCGGCCATTTCGCACGCGATCTGTGAACGTTTGTCTCAAAAACCCAGCAAATTTGGGTCGAGAAATTCGGCGAGGAATGGCCCTGCGCGAACGATCACGCCAGTCCTTTGCAGAGTTTTCGAGTGCCCTGCAATGTCCTTCGACAGGATCAATGTTTACGGAGTTAGGCGACCGGTGTGCACCTGACGCGGGCGTATCCTGCGCTGTGCGTAGCCCGTTTGTAAAAAACTGTCTCCTATCTCGTTGGAAACGCGGCCTTTGTACCCGTTCGCCGTGTACATACAGCTTGCGTACGCTAACAGTGTAATATCCTACATAACCTACGGACGTTAAAGCGGATGAGAACACTTTTCATTCCCCCTTTGCGCGACCTTCTGTTGGCCCTTGAACTCCCCAGTAACTGTAACGGGGATGCGCCAAACGAAGTCATTTTTCCTCTATTATTATCCTCGCAATTAGCCTTCGGAAGTAGCTGCAACTTCGCTCGACCTTTGCCAGCCGAAAGTCGTTCGCCACCAGTGTTGCCAGGGAATTGATGGCGCGAGATTAAAGGACATTTAAATGATGACACCAGCTCGATAATTGAACACTTTAAACGTGAAATATTTGAACAAGAAGGATGCGTCCATCGACATCAACGATGTCGCGATGGGAGCGATGAAGAAATTATTTTCTGCCCTGAGGATGAAATGGAGACAAGTATACAGGATTGAATCTTGTCGAAA
>CM052157.1:7990183-8010132 GCA_028455555.1 Augochlorella aurata | reverse complement strand
GCAAGTTCTAGTTTCCGGTAAAGCCTAGTTCTATCGCGACTGCTTCTGAATCGGTATCGCGCGAGGCCGTAAGTCCCGTTTCCCTGGAAAAGTACCTTGGCCATGTCCGTGATGGTGTTGGCGTTGTCCATTAATTTTCGCTGATCCATTTTCACTTTCCTGAGTCTGAAAGTTTGCATGACGGATGCGGATATTAATTGTGCCGCTGTAGAGGCCGGCTACGAGTTGTCAATCAGGAGCCAGTTATATCGACTTACTTGTATATAGCCAACAGAAATTTCCGCTGGTGTGTTCGAACACGTCCCGGATTGGCACGTTTCACGAGCCGCGTGTACTTGTAAATTAGCCACGTCTCGCGCAACACGTTCGCCGCGGCGTTTTTCATCTGGAACAAATGATTCGCACCGCGATTACTTTCGCCGGCCGGCCCCGGCTCGCATTCCTTTTTACCGCTGCAAAACAACGCCTGGGCTATCGATCGGTTCTATTCCTTCGTGTTGTGGTTCGTTTTGAATTATTGAGTTGCTCGGTCATGTTCACACTCGTTTTATAGTTCTCCGTGTCTTTCGATTAAACGTTCTCTCGTTCGAAAACCGAGCATCTAATTGCGAGCTGTATGACACCGGTGACTATTGATTGACAATATGTCTCGTCGAATACGGGGTGGGGGTTATAGTGTCAGGGTTGGACGGTTTGCGGTGTACATTGAAAAATGATCGTGGTCTCGGTGATTTTGTTCGGAAAGCGTGCTGTTCCCGTGCTGTTCCATCGGGAACTGTTGTCTCGTTTTGGTGGTTTTATAATTCTCGATCACAGCTAGCTCTAGTGGACTAATTCCTCTTACCTGTATACTTCTTCTCTATTATTTAGGGACTCGGTATTACCGTGCTTACTTACTTCGACAATCCTTGCTTGAGAAACAAAGAAAATACATTTCATTGTATTATAAATCATGTTTCATTTCTGGTGGTAAGGGGGCCTAACAACTACACAGGAGTTTCGATAATCTTTCGAGTTGATATTGACCCCTTAAGGATGAATGTCTGTAATATGTAATTTCATTGCTTGAACATCGAAATTAAAGTTCAAGAATTTGGCTATTGCTTTCAATACTTTTCTGAAATAATCATCCTCAAAGGGTGAAATTGCAGTTCAGCAGAAGTAGAACATATGTTCGACCTCGAACGAGGATCATTCTAAGTTATTCTACTTTGTTCGACGAATGCTAAAATATGTTAGAAAGGATCGGTGAATTAACACTGTACAAGGACATATTTTAGTGTAATGTAAGGTACAAGAAGGGACGGAAACAATGCGAATGTGACAACAGAAAAATTCGCTCTAGCTCACACACACACACAGGACACATTGCTGTACGATATTTCTCTTTAATTTTTAACGTCTCCTCTGTATGATATTTTGTCCACAAGTCCCTATAGAATCCATACGCACCCATATCAGTGGCTTAGAATCATGACATTTCGAAAATGTTGACATACTTCTTAACATGTGATGCGTGCATGCCAAAATGTTAAGAAGATAAGTGAGATAAGTAACGAATTTACTATAAATCAATTTGGCACTATATTATCTTGACTCTAATTCAATACTGAGATATATCTAAATTTATCTAAAGAAAGGGTTAATTTTCATTTTCCCAATAATAATTTTGTTTTCGAAGATAATGAAATATTATTTTCACTAAATTTTGCGCTAACGTATATTGAAAAAAAAATAAAATAAATATAATAAAAAGAGCGTAGAAATGGAACAGTGGGACACGGTACATAATGCTTTTGCCTTATACATTTAAAGTTATAGTAAACAATAACATTCCTTGTTTCCCCTAATAGGAATTTGCTACGATTCTAACCCACTCATATGCAAGTACATCCGCACTCTCAATAACACCCCCGGCCATGCTAATCGTCACTTCTTCGAAACAAAGTATGTTTGTTGATGTTTTACTCACCGTGTGCGCGCGCGCAGCTCCTGAAATTTGTTTAAACAAACTGGAAACGAGAATAAGAGGGAAACAGATTACCGAAACTCCGACGGATCACCGGATCGTTCTGTAATTCCCGAATAGCCAATCGATACTCGGAGGACCGAGCTCCGCGAACTCCTGCTACTTTTCCAATCATGCTTATTGCGAGTTTCAGAAATATCGACAGAAAGAGAGATTCGGCGGCGGTATCGCGATAAAACAGCCCCGGAAAACTTCAATTTCCGAAACGTCCGATAATCTTCGCCGGAAGCTGATCCGTGAACGCTTAATGGAAAGCAAGCATATTCAAGGTCTGCTTATTACGATAACAGCCGCCCGCGCCCCGGGAATCAAATAATGAAATATTAAACGGAGACTGCAAAACAAGTGCACGCCCTTCGGAACAGAGATAATACCGTTCCGACACCGGTAACCCTGATTGAGTTCGAGAAAAATTCAATTCCCGCCGGAATTCTGCGCCGGGCTATGAATAATTTAGCTTTATTTGGAATCTCATTATTCGCTCTTTGTTCTAAGGATCGGTTCATCAAATTTTCGCGCGTTCCATGGACAATACCCACCGCGACATGCTTCCGACAGCCATGTTGTTTTCAGAGAGAATTGCTAAAACATCTCCATGACTTCTTATCAACTCCTCGGCATCGAATTCTAGGATTTTGAAATCGATGTTTTACAGTTCGATAAAAATAAAAGGATTTATTTATTATTTTTCACTTATTATTACTTTTTACTTATTATTTTTTACTTATTATTACTTTTTACTTATTATTTTTTACTTATTATTACTTTTTACTTATTATTTTCTACTTATTATTACTTTTTACTTATTATTTTTTACTTATTATTACTTTTTACTTATTATTATGTTTTATTTATTATTATATTTCACTTGTTATTATTTTTTCCTTATTATTATTTATTTATTTAAGATAAAATAGATGTTGACATCTAGAACAGATCTCTGCAAAATAGGCATGACAGTCGACGCGTCAATAATCGATATTTTTTCGAACGCGCACGAAAATACGTGTCGTTCGCAATCTTTATAACTCTTTCACAAAAAAAATTGCGAACATAACATCAACATATAAAAAAGTATCCCAAAATGTTCCCCGCAAAGGCCGTTCCATTTTCTCCGGCAGAAAAATTCAAAAGAGCCGAAAGCTACGCGGCAGAACGGCATCACGAAACGAATCCCAAAGATCTGGCTAGTTTCGGTTCGTATAACGGTTCGAGCAGATGCCGGGAAATTCCTGTCAGCCTTATAGCCGTTAACTTTGATATTTCCGAGGTTTACAAATATCACGGGCTGTTTGTTAATTCAGTGGCCGCGGCTGAAGTCTTCGATCGCGGGACAGAAACGAGACGGCTGTCGTTCGCATGCCATTTGTCAACTTCAGACGAGCGTAAATACGTTATCATCCCTCCGGCTGGAATAATCGCCGGTATTAATTGCCACGTAACTTCCCTGGAACTCGCAATAAGTTCGAAAATAACGAGCAGGCACGGAGTCGTTACGAATCCTTCTTGGACTCGGGGTTTGCGGAGTTTCCACAGCCGACGATGTTCGAAAACGAATTTCCGGGAGGATCGAGTGACTCGGACCCTTGTCGTGGCGGCTCCTCCGTCTCGTTTTTCAAGTGTTTCACCTTGTGGAAGGCGGGATATGGCCGGTGCCGCCCTTTCGTCTCGTTAGATGCGATTCCCTTGTTCAAGAACCAACACGGCCGACCCCGCGGCGGATCGATCGCCGTCACTCGGGCCATCGGGACCGGATAAAAACGACAATGACACATTAGACGGCCCTAGGACGACACAATGAACTCGGAGAGACGGTTTCCCTTTTTCACGGAGGAAAGCCCACGGCGAGCTCTCGGTCTCCTCCGGCGAGCCGCTCGTTCTTCTTTATTAATATGTCTTTTCCGTTTTCGTGGTTCTTTCCGACGGTAATACGGTTCGCTATGGTAATTCGCGGGGAGACGCTTCAGAATGGAACGGAAACGTTCCATTGTACCGCTCCGCGGCATAGACGGGGAAATGGGGAAAAATTACCGGATATTCTGTTTCTCGGGGAAAGATATCAGTCGCTTCACAATGAGTTTTGTAACCGGGGACGGAATTAAAGCGGCATTCTGGTTTCCAGGGACGGAACGATCGGCTCCACCGCGTCTCCTCGGCCCTTGTCGTCCGCTGAATGGATCCGCCAGACGATTTTTTCGATACCGTACCAATTGGAACCGCGCCCGTGGAAAGCCGACTAAACGCGTTTTTTCTTGAAGCAACTTCTGCATCGACGACTCTTTCGAAATAATAGACTAACCGCTTTCTCGTTTATACGTCGCGTATTCGCAACAGCTGTTGCTACCGTCTCCGATACGTTTACGTCGACATCGTCGATTTGCAATCCTTTTTGGCACCTGAAAGTTACAAGAATCACAAAATCGTGAGAGATGCGGATCTTTGGGTTCGATCGTCCGCCATTTTAATAAACAACTGGCTGAATCCACGACTGCGATTGAAGGAACACTGTTGCTCGTCAGGATTGGAATGATACTTGGTTGATTTGTTTTCGAATAATATTAATGTAATGTCGTTTGTTAAATATTGTTAACGTAACATGACGTAGATGAGAAGTGAAAGTACAATTTAAGGTATGGAGAATTATATTTTTAGGTATAATTTATTCAGTTATTATCTATAAATATTAAATTTATTCTGATCCTGTGTTCGAAAAGGGATCAAACACGGAATCAGAGTAAATTTTATATGCAGAAATATAGTTCTCCATACCTCAACTAGTACTTTCGCTTGCCTCCGTATTTACATCATTGTATAATAATATTAACAATATCACATTAATATTGAATTACGTTTCGGTCCTGCTCTGATCGCGCAGTTCGCCTGCAGCTGTTTATATTTCCTGCCAATTCCCGTTGAACCGGGTATAATATTATTTCGCGAAAACGAGGCGAACTCAGTGGAAAACTCCGTAAGTATTCGGCTACGGACCGTTGCACACAGTGCGGCACGCAATGGTAAAAAATCAAAGTAATCGTTAACAGGATTTGATCGAATTATTTTGTAATACCATCCAGCAGTAAGTAAATAATATAATTCTGAATAATAATTCGAATAAAAATCGGTAGAGGATCGACAAGAGTCTCACCAATGTCATAATTAATGGCAAATTTTTATAGAAAAAAAAACTGTTCGTTTAGTAAAAATCAGGACTAATTATAATTACTAATAACTAATGATCCATGCAATTTCTGCACATCTTACAATTTCCAAAATATGCATTGGGCAACAAATTTTTCGATACGAAAGTTGCGTGATTTAAAGAGGCATCGTATGCATTTTTTATAGGTGAAGCCACCCTGGAGATTTGAAGGTTAACTTTCTTTTCTCACACGGAATACTATATTTTTTATATAAAGATATGAAAGAATATTGAATTCTAGGCAAAAAGATATCGACCTTTATTAAACCTAAACCTAACAGCTAACAAGTAATTTCACTTTATTCTTGAAAATTTTCTTCATGTAATATCATGTTGGAGGTTCAACCTTATCACGGGTTTAGGGTTAATAAAAGTCAATACTTTTTCACTTAGAATTCTTCCACATTTTCATAAAAAAATATAGTGTTTCATAAGTCGAAAAGTTGGAAAATTGACCTTCAAACCTCCGGAACGGCTTCACCTATAAAAAGAACTTCACCTTTGAACCACGCAACTTTTGTATCGAGAAATTTGTTCCCCCAATGCATATTTTGGATGTTGCAGGGGATGCATAGGTTGCGTGGGCCATCCTGTAATTGCCGTACTGTGAAAAAGGTCTTTGCAAAAAGGTGAGTAATAATTTGTTGTAAAATTGCCGTCCAGAATTTCGGCCGGTTAATAGCGAGGACAGAAAGAAAGCTCGCCGATCTTTCGTCCACGTCGGAATTAATGCACTCGTTTCCGCGATTTTCCGAGAACGTCGCGGCCAATCGAGCAGCTCCGAGAATTTAATTCCGAGTTGCTTGGAATGATTAACGACTCTCTTTCTCTTGGCGAGCGTCTCTCCCGAGCGTCGCGCGCACCGATTGGCACGATGGAGCGCGCGGATTTCTCAACGTGCAGTTCGAATAACAATGTTGCAGTCAGGGGACCGTTGAAATGAAAAATACAGGTGCGCGACATCGTTAGCCCGATTTCACCATTCGCTGCGCCTGAAACGTAACGAGAATGAAACTGCGAAACGTGATAAATATTTCCGGGATTTTTCACGTTCTCTTTGTTCCTGGCCGGTTCGGCTCCTCGCGCGTTTCTTGAAAAATAAATGCGGGTCGGATACACGTGCGGCACATGCGCCGTACACAGGCGACGCACAAAGGACTCGGGGACCGTTCGCAGCGCGAACCAACAAACGAAACTTGGAGAGTCGCAGGCGGTAACCAACAACGAATCACATCACGAAGAAATCGTACCAGAAACTCAATTCCCATCGTTGTTTCTACGCTCCGCCACAGCCGAGGATCCCTTCACGACAAACTTCGACGAAGCCCTCGCACTCAGCACAAAAGGATCTTAACAATTACAAGAAATTCTGACAAACAGGTTCAGACGTAACGATTCGAAAAGTACTACAGTGTGCTGGTCGCGTGAAAGTTCTCGATTCGTGAGGCTGCCCGTCAGCCGGGGTCCGCGCGGGAACGAAGGAACCTCGTCGGTCCTTCCTGGAAATAACATCCTGTTTCGCGAACCTCCCTCCGCGAGGTCCGCCAGCTTTGTTCAAACCTGCCGTGACCGGGGATTATGCAAAACGGACCTGAGCAATTCAATCTCCCTGTTTTCGTTAACCTCGATCTACACGGGATGCGATTATTAAACGATTACAACCGGGAAGGCAGAATGCCCGACATTGTATTCCTATTCTATTACGTTCCGTGTCTTCATCATCTCTGTTATATTCCCGCGCTTTTCATCTGGGGCCGTACCGGTTTAATATTAGCATTATCATCTGTAAAAAGTGCTCTCTAGAAAACATAAATAAATTACACAAATACGTACGAGCAAATCTATACAGACACAATTGCTCCAACTGTTTTCTCTAGCACGTTCACATTACTATACATAGTTCAAGCAAACATGTCGCGACACACACGGGATGAGACATTTTTCTTACAAACGTTTTCTATTCTGCTCCATTACAGATCAACTCACAATTTTCTAACTGCAAAATACTGGAAGCGCAAACGTGACGCTACACACACGGAATAAGACATTATTATTCTGCTTCGTTCACGGATCTTTGTGATCTGCGAAGTATTGATTGTTCTATTCACCGTTCTTCAATTTATACAGTAATGTATGCTATCGAAATAACTGAGATCTGTCACGTATATTACCGAATAAAATTGTTGCATTTATTACTAAAGATAACCGTAATTGTTGTTGCATATGTTTTTGAAAATGGCTACCACAGAACAGATTTTGTCTAACAAGTTATGATATGTTTTGTTCGAGAGATCGACGAGCTCGCGGTGCTACACGGTTCACGGAGGAAAGATCGGGGACCAGGATAACGGTTTCCATCGTAGGACCTCCGGCCGTTTCGTAGTCGCAGGACGTGAGGTTGGCGGGCAGGCCACGAAGCGTTCTTCAAATTGGCAACATCACGGTCACAGGAGCGGTAGCGTAACACGTACGTATTTGTTTCGCAATCCTCGCAGCTTTATGGCGTCTCTTACCTTTTTCGTTAATTGCGTATCCATCATAAAGTTATGAACGTGCTTCTCCGCCCTTGTGAGCTCGAGCTTCCTGGAAACAACCGCCACCAGCAAGGCCGTGCACGCGGCGCCCTAAAAACACCGTGAAACGTACCTGTGAGGCTATCCGTTGTACACATTTTAATTACGAGACCAGGCGGGCAGCCGCCGCGCCGGGTTCACTAATTACGAGCTAATTTCATCGAGATCTTCGGAGTTCCCTGCCACTACGAGCACACACCCTGTAAACAAGAAACAGAACCGCGGACCGCGCGTCTGTTGCTCAATTTCACAATAGAAACAATAGAAATCAATAGAAAGAATAGGAAGCTATAGGAAACGTTCGCGACTATTTAAATGTCGCCGAACCCTCTGCTATTACTGCCGCTTCATGGAGCTAGCTAGCGCGATAACAGTTCCTCTAGAATGGATATGAAGTACTCTCGAAGATAACGGTCTAACGAGATAGAACCGAATAACGCATGCAGAACCTTCAAAGGTCTATTTCTAATCTCAACGTCGCTTCGAACGTGATACTACTCGCTGATCGAGATCAAACTGAACAACACATGCAGAACCTTCAAGCTCCGTTTCTAATCTCAACTTTACTTCGAAAGTAATACTACTCGCTCATCGAGATCAAATTGAATAACACATGCAGAACCTTCGGCAACTGGGGTCGTGGAGCCAGTTACCGTGGGCTTGCCGTTACCGTGTAATTAACATTAAGTTTCTTTCCATTTAAATTCAACTAATTATTTATTTGGTAGAATTAAATATGTAAAAATAAGTTCAAGAATTATTTATACCGTAAAGCTTATGAGATAGCTGGAGAAAATACTGAACGAGTGAAGATCGATATTCGGTAAAGTAAATCATTCTAGATAAGATATCATAATGTTAATTGTATTGGTAAAACGTATTAAGATTAGGAGAAAACAAGAAAGACAGAACAGTGTTTATTTTATTTACTATGCCGCTTACCACGGGATATGCTTACATAACCTCAAACTTCAAGTCATCTCTGTCATACTTTTTAATAGTATTAGTCGTCGTAATAAGATGCGAAACATTTATAAATATGAAATTTTATTCAATTTTTGATTTTATAGAGGCACAGTGGCGTAGTAACTGGCTCCAGAACCTTTTCCTTTCTTCCTCCTGATATCCAAAAGAGATTTGACAATCATAGGAAAATTGTTCTCGACAAAAGAGGCTTTGAAATTTACCATCGAGTTCTTAAGTAACCTCTATTAAGTCGCTAAAGTTGTCTTTGGTAGCAAAAACCGCTGAAATCCGTCAACAGGGCACAGTGATCGGCTTTTCTACCGGACAGTCTCGTCGCTAAATATCGATAAGTAACGTCTTGCTCGTGAAGCAGAGGTGTAAAGAATCCAGCAGAACTAAATGGTCTCTAGATGATAGCACTCGAGGCCGAGAGGCCGACGACGCTTCGAGTCCCTCGAAAATTCGAACAATATGTCCGCCGGCTCCATTTTATTTCGAGAGCTCTTGATCGGCGGTTTAGAAAGTCCTCGGCAAACTGTGCGGCAAAATCTCTGCGCCGGGAGGAGGATTTATTTGAACTTCCATCACCGGCCAGTTTAGCAATCCTCTTAAGGAAATCCTGCCGGCCCGTTAAAACCAGCTTTTTTCCTTGGCCGCCCTACCTTCGTCAAACTCGCAGCGGCAAAGACAACGAGGCGACGCGACCCCTTTAACGGCGCGGCCGGTTTTAATTGCGGACAGATTCCGCAGTTTCCCGAGGGAGAGAAACTCGGGACAACGTCCTCGAGGAAAACGCAAACCGACCTCGTCAGCAAGAACCCGGGACACCATCGGCAAGCAATATCGCGGCCAATTTCCAAAAGGGATCGAGCCAGACGTCCGAGCCAAGTGATTCTTACGAGACGGTCGTTCTCGGTTGTTTAATATTCCTTTGTCCAATTTTGCGCGACCACGGCTCTGCGCTTCGGTTTGGCACCTCGGTTGCTCCGGGATTATTAAGACGATGTTGCCCAGAATATTCCACAGGCCGACACTGAACGTGCTCGCACTGCTAGACGAATGTTTCCGAGCACTTTTCAAAAATTATCTTGCACTGAAGAGACCATTTTGTCGGGCTTAAATGAAATACGCTTTAAATTTTTTTAAATAATAATAATAAGAAGAACAAGAATAAAAAATAAAAGTAATAACATCTCAGTTATATTGAATTAATTACGACTTTTTTGAAAAAACAATGTCAGCGATTTTGACGCAGTGTGACAGCGGAGGGTTAATAATAATCGATCTCTGTTTAAACAGCAATCAAACTGTTTAAATAGTAATCGAACTGTTGAAATAGGAATCGAATTATTTAAATAGTAATGAAACTGTTTAAACAATAAACCTACCAAATGACCGGAAACAATTCATCAGCAGTGCAGTCACCAAAGTACAATTCAGAAAGGTCTGAACAACTGTAGTCATTTCTTCGCAAGAATGTTACAAGTAGCAACTACAAGTGATCCTAATTGAAAATCAAGTAAACATTCCAGCTTCATTCAAACCGTGCAGCTGAACCCCTTGCAATCTGAATTCTTCAGAAACTATTTTATCGTCAACAATTTCCTACAACAAGAAGAAACATTATATTTATTCTATTTAATTTAACGATCAAATATTGACAGCGATAAATTCCGCTCGAAATCTTGGGAACGAGTCTGACACGGTATTATGGCGCAAGGGGTTAATCAGCGGCTGTTAAAGATGGCGACACGCGTTCAACTAGTACAGCAATTCGCGCGTCTAACAAGCCACACGGGAGCACCGATTATGCTTCCATTTCCACGTTGATTATGCAGGACCGTGTTAGAGGAGGCAGCGGTTCCGTAAGGAGCCGAAAAGCGATAAACGCCGTAGAACCGGAAGCATCGTTGAAGTTCCGCGGCCATCAAAAGGCAGGATTTCACGGGGAATTGACCGGGACGAGCGGCTAAATTGGTTAACGATTCACGGCTGCGAGTCCTAAATCGGCGAATTAGCATGGAGCCAGGAGCGCAATAACAATAAGGAACCGGAGCAGTCCCAATGGGGAGATTAGACCCGGTGTAGCGTTTATCGTGACGAAGTGTCGGTCCAAGTGCATCGTAACTGCCAGTTGCAGCGCCGCTGCGGTCGATAACCCCTTAGCATGGCAACGCTCGCTGCATACAAGTCGCTGGATTCCGCATTCCCTCCGATTCGAATGCACCGATGCACCGGAATGCACCTGCCGAGGAAAACATCGAACCGGGCCGATCGAGATCGAGCGGCTCGAGCTTGCAACCATCCGACGAAGAAACCGAGCATCCTGGAATGATTATTAGTGCCGCCTCGAGGGACCGCAGCGACTGCGAGAGTTCTAGCGATTTCTCGCGATCTCTAAACTACTGGTCTCCGAACGTATTTTTTTCAGAGATTGATCGAAGTTTTCGTTGACGCTGAAAACTGTTGCGCAAAGTCGGTGAGAGATGATACGGTAAAACTGAGTCGAATGACTCCGGACTACGTTGCAGAGGGATAGGGTGGGAGCGTTGTTTACTGTGCCCTTGCAATAATTTTACTTATATTTTTAAAACTTTTTTAAAATTAGCTCCTACATTTTGCTGGTCTTAAAAAGTTAATGGTCTGAAGCGCTTCTGCCTTTATCTTGGTAAAAAGCTTGTGAGAAACATACAAACACGATGCGTAGCGAAATGAAAGAATAAACTATTGCATTCATCAATTTTCGATTATGAAAAAATTCGTGCTTATATAAAAGACATTAGCGTATAATTTAAATGCTTCAAGAATTGCGATATAGGTGAAGAAACTATTTAATTTGTCGGCAACTTCGAACGTCGCTTTAACAGGCACAGTAATTGACACGCGTAGGCTAGGTAAAGAGAGTAAAAATTAAAGCGGAAATCGGAGCGACAAAGTATGAAAAGACAAAAGAATGCTTAGAAAAAGGAAGAGGATGATGCGATACCAAGAACGACAGGTAGAGGACGGATTGTAAATATTAAAAATAGACCGGAGGATTGAAAAAAACCTGGTACAATAAAAAATCAGCTGAAATAAATTAGGATAAATCAGGTAAGATCGAATGGACAAGATGTGCGGAAGGATGAGCGGTTATGCAAAAAGTAGTTGCGTAAGAATATATTAAGAAACGTTTCGAAATGCAAGTCAAGTTGATTTCTGGGCTCAAAATGAAATAAACGTCTAACTCTATCGACTGAAAAGCTACTTTCTAGGCGCTCTATTCTACTCTAAGCGAGAGTCGAAGGCACGAGAATGGCCCCGAAGAAGCGAGAAACGGTGAATATTTTTCGATCGGTTGTTTCGGGTGTCCCGTCAACGAGTCGCGTTAACAGCGACCGGAAGGACACGCGGACGGTCGCAAATCTCGCGGCTACGTCCGGTATTAAACTTCGTGAGTCTGGCCTTACCATTATTCCGGTGGAAACGGCTATACCTCGACCGCAGTACGTGTTGGGCACGATGTCGCCGAAACCGACGCTCAGAAACGTGATTGCGATGAGCCACATCGCATTAAGGAGATTCGCGTGCTCCTCGTCGTGGAACCTGGTGGCACACAACAGAAAACAGCCTGAAATATTGGAGTTGTACGTTCCGCCGCCGTAGCCGCGAATAATCATAGTAACCGGGCGACGGCTGAATGTCGCAATCTAGCCGGCCATCTTTATTACGAAAATTACCGACGAGGCGAACTCCCGTCCAAGATTCTAAGAGGTTTAACGGATTAGCCGCCGTGTCACTGATGGCGGCGCGACGACTCCTGGCCGTCTAATTAATCCGCGGAATAAAGTGTTCCCCGGACTAATTATAAGACCGTTACCTTAGCCGTTAATTTCGCGTTTCTTAGTCCATCTCGAAACCCACATGCAGAGTACACGTGCGCACGAACTTGGATCATTCCTTTTCGATTAGGTTAGTATAAGTCCACGATTGTTTCCCTGTAACATGTACTGTATACGTACAGCATTTTACAGATTCACGGCTGTCCGCAAGATCGAACGCTAATTGAATTTTCCGAGCGATCTTCGTTCCGCTTTTAATCGAACGCTCGGAATTAAACGATCAAATTGACATCGTTCTTTCCAAGTAGCATTTTCCGAATACAGCGTTGGCATTGCAACGACGGAACAACGTCGATTTCAATCGCGATGGCATGCAATAAAGGGCGCAACACATATTTCTCCGAACTGTTCGCGTCGAGCTTCTCCGTTCCAATAACGGGGAGATCTAATTAAAGAGGAAAGATTCGGAATTGATTCGAAGGTGAAATCGATTCCGTCGCGCGGTCTTAATTACGCGGGTCCAGTTGCAATAATAATTCCGTTGCATTAAACTGTGATTCCCCCTCCGATGCCCATCGTTCGTCAGAATGCGCGTGACGACGCGTCGTCGTCTCCGTTGCGCCGACGAAATTCATTATCGGAAATCGAACATGAAAATAACAGGCCGGGATTAATCGTTAAGCGGCGGACGGTTCTAATGGGACGGATAGCATTACAACAGATTTCATTGAAGCGGAATCTCTTTCACGGGCCGCCGCGTCGGAAGTTCCAGCCTACGCCGGAAATTGAATTTGTCAATTAAAAGTCCGGTCGGTCTGCTTCCGGTAGCCATCGAAGACTCGCCTCGAGGAATCGCGTCGCGGTTATTAATGAGTGCGGACAGTGAGAACTTACGATCAAACGCGTACAATAGAGCCATAGTATGCTCAGACAAATGGAGTAAAAAGTAAGGTAGTAAAGAATGATGACAAGTGGAATAGAGTCGATCCGTGGTTAGTCGGAGAAAAAGGAAATTGAAGGTAGAATGATCGGACAAGTAGAACTGACAAATTATGATCAAACAGGTGAAATGGGAACCATGATCAGACAAGAGGAACTGACAAATCACAATCAGAAAAATAGAACTAATAAATTATGACCAGACAGGTGAGATTAGCGAACCATGATCAGACAAGTGAAATTAGCAAACCATGATCAGACAAGTGAAATTAGCGAACCATGATCAGACAAGTGGAGTGGGCAAACCATGATTAGGCAAATGGAATGGATAAATCATAATAAGACAAGTAGATCAAGGAAATCATAATTAGTGGAATAAGCAAATCATAATCAGGCAAGGAGAACAAGGTCGGTTCGTAGTTGGACAATTAGAATATCGAATAACAATCTTTTTCTCGATGGAGCAGAGCAACACGGCAAGGGTTTACCTTCCGAATGAATCTAAAAACATTCAAGTGTGTTTCCTAAAATGTCGGTGAAACAGCCATCAGAACTTGTTGAAATTTTTCAGTGACAATCAGAATTAACTTTTGTGAAATCTTCTGTTCTTCTTCGGAGACTACGATTCTGCCTTTCACGTTGAAGAA
Organism: Augochlorella aurata; assembly: GCA_028455555.1. Classification (NCBI taxonomy): domain Eukaryota; kingdom Metazoa; phylum Arthropoda; class Insecta; order Hymenoptera; family Halictidae; genus Augochlorella; species Augochlorella aurata. The sequence continues at coordinate 7,995,958 of CM052157.1, read as the reverse complement.
TAGGTATAACACGAAAACGCAAAGGAGGTTAAATATATTATAACGTAGAGTTTCGGAAGTTCCTCATAAAATGATTGAAGCCGCGGAAACGATAGTAGTCGATAGTAAACGTCGAATTTTTTCTGTTTTGGGGGCGGGGGTGAACGAGCAAGGAACCGTTTCCCCTGTGGCGGTGAATAAATTGGGGAAAGTAACGAGATCGTGGTCGTTAGGTTTTTTAAAATGACCGGGACTCGCGAACAGACATAAAAAGTTCCGCGGATGGATTGTTTTTGCCGGAGCGCGTCCTCCGTGTCGGACAAATTATATTTTCCGTTCATCGAGGGCACCGGGCGAAATTTATCGACGCGTACGGCACGCTGTTCGATCGCCGTCCCGGACTCGTAAAATTGTCAAACTTCGGAGTCGCCCATTAGTTATCCGGCCGAGAAAAATTAGGAAGCTTTGATGCAGTATACCGGCAGCTCGGATTACCGTTCCAAGCGTGCTGGAAATGAAATTGGAAGGCCGGACAAAAAATTCCTTGGTACGCAGCGATGAAATTACAAAGCCCGCGTACATTGAAGATTAAACATTTCCGCGACGAGTTATCTTCCCCGTTCGTTTGTTCAACGCGTCGGGACCTTTTGTTGGCCTAAAGAGACCGGCAATTTCATACGCGCGCAGGAAAATACGGTCCCGCTCGTTTAAATAGGTATCTCTCCCCTTTGACTTCCGTTCGTTCGTTCCAGCCTGTTCCCGCGGACACGGGAACGCGGAACAGACCGTGCACATTATTGTCTGCGCGACGTAATTTTCGAAAAGTGTATTTTAATATCGCGAACGATACACAGGCCGGGAGAGACTCGAACAAATAGAACGCGAATAAGTGAATAAAGATACGAGTAAGGGGAACGTTCATCTCGCCAGGAGATTCTCATAAATTCTGACAACGTTGATCGTCTCCACCGACGTCCCGCTGTTATTTCAGCACGGAATTTACAGTGTCCTTCGAACTTTACTAGCACGTCGGATGAAGGGTTCTAGATAAAACAGAGACGCCGGCGACGATTCGCGCGCGCGCGAGCGAGAAGCTGCGCCGGGAAGCTTTTCGGGTCTGTGGATCTGCGAATCTCGGGAGACCAGCCGTTTCCCCGGATGCTTCTTTCGGGAACGTGTATCGGCTTTCCCATCCGGCGTGTCGAAAATTCTAATTCCGCGGTAGGCCGCGGAGGATGTCTGTCTGACGGGATTGCAGAAAATAAAAACCTCGAGGGGGAAACTTTTCGCGATCGTGCAGGAGACATGCCAAAAACTATACGAACTGCATCTCGAGGTAATTGAAAATGTTTCAACGAGACACTGTTTCACTTGCTCCATGTGCATTCTGTTGTATAATACCGGTGTAACAGATATTCTACTTTTCCGACCACGAACCGGGCATATTTCACTTGTCGGATCATGATTTGCCTGTTCCACTAGTCCGATTATCATTTACTTGTTCCACTTGTCTGACCATAGTTTGCCCGTTCCACTTGTCTGACCACATATACCCGATCCACTTGTTTGGACTCGGATTGCCGGATCGAGTCGATTCTACTGGATTTACTTCGACAGTCTTTATTCTATTTGTCTGGTCATAACTGTGGCTCTACTGTACACGTTGAGTCGTAAATTGTTCCGTTTGCATTTCGACTTTATTCGTCTAATCGCACCTCGACCTAATTCTACTGGGATGACTACCAACTGCTCCTTTTCCACTTGTCCGACCATGGTCGTTTAATTCTACTGTTTCTGCCACAAATTGTCTGGACTTGTTTGGATTTTGACAGTGCCCGCTCTGCACGGGCACTGCTCTGCATTCGTCTGCACAGTCCGACCTTATTCTACTTGCCCGAGCATGTATCGTGCTGTTCCAATTGCCAGGCCACGGACAGCCTCCTTTCCACTTGTCCGACCATCGAACATTCCTCTTTCTCTCGCGCAATCACGAGCCTCTCCGTTTACCTTGTTCGTATACGTCGCCGTTATTCGCCCGAATTAATGCAAAATAGTCACGTGGTTACTTCCGCCGAGATCGAAAATAAGGAATCGTACTCCTCCTTCGGAACGGCGGATTCCCTATGCGAAACTATCCCCCGCGGCCGTTACTCGCCGCCGCGAATCCGAGGCCGCTCGTTTCCCTATCGCCGGAAGCCGGGATTGTCTTTTCGGTGGCGTAGTTTTTAACAATCGGGACGCGGGTGCCGAATATCGACGGTGTTAACAGCCTCGGGAGGCAAATCTTCCGGCGGAACAAAGGCATAAATCACGCCGGGAATATCGGACAGGAGGAGAGGCCACGCCGAGCGGCGCCGCGCCGCGCCGCGCTGCGCCGTTGAAGCGGCAATAGAGGATTTAGTGCGGGGAGGGAGGGGAACGAGGCTCGAGATTGCTGGTCCCGCGTATAATTAAATTCTCCCGCAAATAGCACGGCCGATTTAGGGAAACGGCAGAGGGCGCATGGCCGATCAATCTTCCAGGCCAATGGCAGACTTTTCTCCAGAAGGATCCCTCTCCTCTTCCCTTTTTGTCTCGCCTCGGAAAGATTGTCTCGTAAATCCACAGACTGGTCGAGATGTTTTCGAAGGGTCTTTTAATAAAAGTGACAAAACTGTACATTGAAATAAAATGAATAGCAAAAGTTCATTGTTTTAATTTAGAAGACATTCGACGGCATTGATCGTGAAAATCATAAAAGGAATGAAATGCGTAAAGAGTAAAAATTAGATTAATATCGAGTGTTAATAAATTAATATAAATGTATAAATATCCATTACTATTGACCCATGAATTTTAACTGACACTTGAAAGACATTTGAAATATGCCGATCGTAACTATTTAAAGTTCTACCGGTATTATCGAAAGACCCTGTGCTTTATACCGCACCGCGGGAAATTGAAAATTTTCCAGGAAATTCGACGCGCAAATGGGAAGTTACGCCGGGCCGCGTAACCGCTACTTTCCCGCGGAAAAATCTGCATGTTCATAACCGGGGAAAATTCAGCTCGACCGATCGAGTTTTCCGGTGAACCGAATAGAGATTGGTCCTTACCTCTCGCACTGACGCAACGTCCAAGAGGCGATGATCCATAACGAGACCATGAAGACTACCAAGACGGTGCCCGGGCAGATGGTCATCAGGGTTTTCAGGACGAACCTGGTGTTGAAGTTAATACGATTCAAGGCCCCTATGCTGCGGGACGAGGCGTCGGTGAACAGCCTCGAGTGCAGCAGCATCACGCGAAAGATGAGGTAGAGTCTGAAGAACATCGGCAGCGAGAGGCCGACGTCGAGCGGCACCATTTTCGAGCCGAAGTCGCCGTTCTTGTTCACCAGCTTGGTCGTCCACACGAAGTAGGTCTCCCCAGGGATCGGGTGCACCGCGCAGATCACCAACTCGAGAACGATCTGCCCGATCCTCCGGCCGGTCATCGCTATCCGCCAGTCGTCCGCGCAGTTATCGATCATGAACAACTGTCGACAGAAAACATCGCCGCGTTTGTCAGGTACTCCTCCCGTGATTCATGCAAAGTTTCGCAACGTCGAACTCATTGTTCGAACGTCTCGCCATCGGACAGACGAGAGTGAATCATAGCTTTATAATAACTGGACTGCGGATTTTATGCCAGAAAAATTTAACAATATGATTATACTATTTGCAATTCAAAATTATTCAAGACCGGAACAAACGTTTATGGAATTCCTGTTTCTCGCAACTGAAGCGAAAACTTTTTATTTTCATTTACGTACCGATATGGCGGCACGATAAGCCGGCAAAAACGCTGAAAATTCGCAACCTTGGATATGTATAACTGTATATGTCAATATCTATGGAAATATATAATGCAAAATCGAGAAATTTCGCTCCCTGAAGGAAAATTTTAACAGAAATATAAGTTTCTCCTCTTCTAATAATCGCAATAAGCTACAAATAATACAATAATGCCTTTGAATTAAATAATGCCTCTTCTAATAATCGCAATAAGCTACAAATAATACAATAATGCCTTTGAATTCGTTTAACGACTTCGCAGTTTCGTACTCGACCAATTCGATTTCAGTCTAGCAATTTTATTCGAATAACGCCCGACAGTGGTTTAAATTCCACCAGCCTCATTCGCCGACTGTCTGTCGCAACGAAAGAAAATGATTAGCTGCGCGCCGACGAGAATGCGATCCGACAGCTTTGAATGGGATTATCATAATACGCGGGCTCCGACGGGAATGCGTGTCGGCCGTAGATAAAGCCCATTATTTATCCTGCGTCGCGACACCGTCGTTTCTCAAGCATTGGCTTCTGTATCGGCGTCCACGGTGACGATGCACCGTGTTCTCCTTCGCCGAGCTGCGCAGCGACGTATCGGCAACTTCCGGCTCGGACGGAGTAAACAATTTCGTTCCTCGAAAGAAGAAACACCGGTTTCATGGTTGCGTGCTTTATCGACACGGAAACTTCCCGAGATAATTGTACCTCGGGCTCTCTGTGTACGTAAGGAAGTTTCTTGCGAACTTCTCTACGGTTCCCGGGCGTGCTGCAACAAATCATCCTCGCAGCAGATAAAATATACGCGTCTTCGCGGATCGAGCTGCGCTCGATGTCCGGACGCCGGGCATTTTTCTCTCGGACGTGTCGGAGAAAAATATATCGGTCCGCAATTATATCGAGTCAAACGTGGCAGCCTTGGAGATATTGATTGCGGGAACGGGCTTCCTGGAACCGTCATCGGTTGTGTGCTCTGTTTGGAATTGTGCTTCTCAAAATTACTCCCTTCGTCAGACTAATTTGAACTTCTGGCGAAACGAGATGGAGCGTTGCAATTCACCAGCGAAGCAGCGCAAGCATTAATTGTTGAGAAACGTTTCTGTTTCTCGATTTTAAGTTCGATGCACTTTAGCCACTGTAATCCTTTAAATATGAGACCATGCTTGTCGCACTAAAAATTACCATGTTTAATGAAATACACGGACTCTGTAAAATTTTTTTCGGAAATGCCGCTTAGAGTAGAATGTAGCTTCATCCTTTCTCTTTCATTTAAAAAAAGAGGATCAAAGCTGCGATTTTTCGTCGCAAAGTTGCAGCACTTTGAAGCGACAGCATTTATGTCACGTACCGCCGACATTTACGACAAACATGGCATCGCATTTAAATTATCACCGCGGCGAGGTTGCGTCTAAATAAAAATCTAAGAACATTATCATAAAGTAGAGATTCCATGCTTCAATTTAAAAATAGAGTCATCATCCTACGACGATTTTGCGCAGAATTATCGTCGGTCAAAGTTCGCCAAATTCTGTCCGACATTTTTCTATTTTACAATGTTTTCGTGCAGTATATAATAAACGATGGGAATAAAGTTGCGAAAAAGGGGCTAAATTCGTGGAGGCCTTTGAACGGCGGGAGTCAGCTGTTCCCGCGAATAAATCATCGTTTCATTTGCAAGGTAATACGGTGCTCGCAAAGCCTCCGAAAAAATCAAAGGGAACTGCATTATAAAGAGCGGACGGGAGACAGGGAATCGTGGCGGTCGGCCAAAAAGTCGGTAAAACGTTCACCCTGGACCGGAACACCGACGGCGGAACGTGTCGCGTTGACAAAGAGTAAAGAGCTCACCCCTAAATCCGCCGTGAGGATGCACTAGGCCAGTCCGCGGGAACGACGCCTCGTAAAACACCGCGGAGTATCGTTTGCGGTGCATCGACTCGTGCGTTTTACGAGGGATAATTCGTTCGGAGGACAACAGAGGGAGGATCGC
>CM052157.1:7963386-7985671 GCA_028455555.1 Augochlorella aurata | reverse complement strand
TCCGCAATAACGAGTTCCGTCAACAAACGACGGAATTAGCCGGGATGGCCGCGACAAGTGATATCTGAAGCAGATTAACCGGCCGTAACTCGATGTTCCCGTCGTAAAAGGCCTCCCCCGTGTTCTTTCCGGTGTCGGAACGACGCCGTTATCGGTCTTACCTCGTAAAAGGTGTAATCGCGGCGCTCTTTCGCGCAAACGATCGGTTTTGGGGGCTAAGAGATCGCTGACTCGCGCCGTGAAATCGCCGCTCGAGTCTCACCCTCGGTTTAAAGGACACGTCGCCGAACATGAATATTCGAGCGGCGCCCGCCCGTGTCCGACCTTCTTATCGCGCTAAGTTTCTTGTAATCCCTTCGCAAATTGAATGAAAGCGTCGCTAAACCTGTAATACACGCTACCCCGGCCATGGTTTATCTCGGATCCAATGCCGACCCGACATTCGGCTTTGTTCGGCCACTTATCGCGGCTTTTGCACGGGACTTAACACTCCGGCGACTAACCGGCAATCGTCATGCTGCAGCCTGATGGATTTATTAGGATGAATTTATTAAGCTGGATTTATTAAAGTGGATTTATTAGGCGCCAAGCTGTTGCGCTGCTGGACGTTTCTAGTGATCCGTGGGTTTTTAGCACGCCATTGCTTTCAGGTTAGTCGCGATTTTACGGAAGAGGAATATTCTCCTTCTTTCTTCTTACTTTTGTTATAGTTACTGAGAATACACAGGTGCTACACTGACAATAATCTTCCTTTGTTCGTTTCTTTATTTTTCTATCGTCTTCTCCCTACCCGTCAACCGTTAATGGCGTATCAACATTAATTTTACGGGACCCGTTGGAATGACGAGTTTCAAATATTCTAATTTACGATTATTAAGATTGCAAAGATTGTTAGTGAGAAATTTCTTTAATATATTTGTTTATTGGGATTAATATTGTAATAAAGATCGTTGAAAGTCGTTCTTAATGTGGTAATAATGTTTTTTTTAAACTTAATTTATTAAAATATGTGTAAATGGGATCGAATAGGTAATAGAGACTTTAAAATACAACACAATATTCTTAACTCTAAAGCAACGCAATAGGAGCTTCACTCTTCGCAACCAAATCAACGACTGTCCATTCTGTCTCAAAATGTTCTTCACTCGTCCTCACTCATACATCCACACTTGTACATCCGCATTCATACATCCGCACTCGTCCCATAGCCTGCGTGTGTCCCCGGACAAACCCAGCCAACCCTTGGGCCTGGTTTTCATCCGACACGCTTTCTCTTTTTATGACTTTCTTCCCTTGGGCCTGGCTTTTGCCAGGCCTTTCTGTTTTATGACCATCCTATTTTTTAAAAAAAATCCAATACTACATTAATTTTTAGCTTCCTGTTCCAATTATTTGAGCATCCAATTAAAAAATTTACGATATTTAAAATCACCTCTGACGAGAACGAATTACTCCAATATTTAATTTTCCTCGTTAATAATTTCGGCGGAAGATGAATGCGAAAACGAAGCAGTATTTTTCAATGAATTTTAGACTTCACGTTGCAGTTTAAAACTGCGGATTTAGGTTCAGTAAATTTTCAAATGCGATTAATAAAACTACTAAATATGATTAATAGAAATGCTAAATGTGATTAGTAAAAATATCAAATACAATTAATAAAAATTTCAAATATGATTAATAAAAATACTAAATATTATTAAGAAAAATACTAAATATGATTAAGAAAAATACAAAATATGATTAAGAAAAATACTAAATATGATTAATAAAACTGTCAGTGATTAATAGAAATGCTAAACATGATTAGTAAAAATGTCAAATACAATTAATAAAAATGTCAAATAAAATTAATAAAAATGCTAAATATAATTAATAGGAAGGTGACTAAATGTGACTAATAATAATGTCAAATACGATTAACAAAAATGTCAACAACGATTAATAAAAATGTCTAATAGCATTAATAGAAATGTCAAATGCGATGATTAAAAATGCTAAATACGATTAATAAAGATGCTAAACAAAGGAAATGGTCCGTTTTAAATCCGCATGGCTGTTTTTAAGGGTCGCGAGCTAATTTCGCGAACGCATGAGAATTTCTGCGGCATGCTATTTGCACGCGGACAGAAAAATGTCGCGTTCTTGTCGTAGGTACTCATCCAGCGTCCCGTAAATTTCTCCAGAACGTCACGTCCGGCACGGGGGTTGAATAAGACACGGGGTTAGCGCGCAATACTCTCATCCCCCGGTTCTCACAGTTGCCCAAGGACGAACGAAAGCGTATTTTCCGGAAAGGGATTCGCAAGCTGCATTATTCCCGGCCCTTTTTGCAAATCCAAAGGCGCTCGCCCGCCAACGAGCTGATGTACGTTTCTTCCTCGCCGGGATTTATGCCGCCTGTCCCGAAACGACTGGCTATCCCCTTTAGAGAACCGTCTTACAGCCGGCTCCGCGGAATTGCGATGGAATTTCGTGGGCGGGGAACAAATCGCGACCGGCTTCCCACGATAACGAACCTGGAATTGGTCGATTAAAAATATACGATGAGCGAGGATAACCCGGAACGAGGCGAGGTCTCGATAAATCTGCAACGAAGTCCGAAAACGGCTCTGTGTACATCGGTTCCACGATAGCGATATTAATCCTGCCAAAAATCGACTATGCAGGGTACATAATAGAACATTAATTTATTCATTGCGCGTCGATCCTCGGTAATTAAAATGTTAGTTTGCATAGAGATGCAGTTCGGAGTGCATTGTAAATATTACACGTGACAGAACATACTGTTGTTGGCGAATGGCGAAGGGGAAATTATGAAACGTCGATTAAGAATTTCCCCATTTCTTAACAGTGAACCTACTGTGGTCTAAAAGCGACCAACAATTATCAGATAAAATATATTTAAAGTTTTCACAATTTTTGTATCAGTAATTGTCTTAATAAAGAAGTATATTTAATAATTTCTAATGGAAATAGTATTATGATTTCAATAATTATGAAACAAAAGTAACTCGAACCATCGCCTGTTTTCGAAGCCTTGAAGTTTCAGGCACATACATATATTCTGTGATTGAAATTGCCAGTGTTCCCTGGCCGGTTCGTGTTAAAAAATACATGGAGATCGAAGAACGAGGATCGAAGCCGTTGTGACGAAAAACAAGAGAATTTCATGATTTAGGAGGGGTTTACGCCGTACCTGAAAGCACAGAGCCTTCGTACCGGACGAGGATAATTGGTAAGGTATTGGCATTACCATCATGAGGTATAGATGGGGTGTATCATGGGTTAAATTTTTTTTTTTAAACAAGAGAATTTCATGATTTAGGAAGAGGATCGAAGCCGTTGTGACGATAATGCCCACACCCATTTATCACGACCAACACCTCTCCTACAGACCATCACAAGTCATCGCCTTCCAGATAACAAAAAGATAAGACACCACGTGCACACGGCACGACTCCAAAATTCCAAAGGGCAAGGGACTCACGGCCCACGGGAATCGCACTTCGGCTCTGCACACGACACGTCACCCAAGACAGTCTATGAGACACCACGTGCACACGGTACGACCCCAAAACTCCAAAGGGCAAGGGACCTACAAAATTGCACACGATACTTCAGCCCTGGACACGTCACATCGCCCAAAGCAGCATAAATAGACGGAACCCATCGAGCCTCAGCAGTTCTTCATCAGACGGCGACCCATACACTTTGATTGTGAACTAACCTTATAATCTGTGAATAAAGAGTTCGAAGTCTTGCTGGGACTTCGACATTTCCTTGTGTTAATTCATTGTGTTTTACGTGACACCGTCGTCGATGCGATCCGTATCATTGGCATGCACCTTTCGTCGATTTTAATGCGACGCATGGTTCGGCGCCAAGATGGCCGATCCGGACGAGTGCTGTCATGCGCGTTATTACATCTGCTGTATTTCAAGGGGGCGAACACAGAAATATGTATACCTATAATAAACTTTATCGATTCCGCGCGACATTCGGTGGGATTTTAACCGTGAAAACGATTCCGCGCGAGTCGAGCAATGCTTCTCAGAAACTCATTCTCGTGCGACGGCGGAGGACACGGTTCCGCGATTTCCTTACATGGACGTGATTAGAGCCAACGAAATCCTTAAAACCTGATCAGTAGGACGCGGATCCGAAATGCAAATTGTGTGCAGCGATTGCAACAGACGTTTGTTCCTTTTAAGAATAAATATGTAATTATCGTAGTCTATTGTCAAATATATATATGTATATATAATATGTTATATTATATTATATTACATTATATATTGTATTATATTATGTTATATATTATATTATATTACGTTATATATTATATTATATTACATTTTATATTATATTATATATAATTTATTATGTGCATATGTACACCATACACATATATTAGATTTATTTCAGCAAAACTTGAAATCATTAGTTGAATTATGATAGAACGCAATGGATTTATATTTCACACAATTATTAAACGATGAAATTTCAATGAAGTCTAAATGTTTTTTATAGAAAATCATTGTTAATAAGATATCCAATGACGTATAAAATTTTTTGCAAATTCTTAATACGAAATAAAAATGCTAATAAAAAAGCTAGTTAATTTCTACTTGCCGTAGTAAAAAATCGATTCTGGCCGATGATGTCCAAGGAATTACATATTTCGTTGCACCGTGCGACACTGGATGTTTGATATTCTTGCGGAAAGTCGGAGCAGCTCTCGATACCGGGTCCAGGTAATCCGAGTTAAGCAGCTTAATGACGGAAAAATGGCTTCGCGGAAATAATTACGTCGCGGAAGTTACGATTAACAGGCGGAAAGTAATCCAGCCGGTTCAGCAATTATTTGAACGATCGCAGAACGCCGAACAACCGAACGGGGAATATCGAATAACTTGTTATGAATCGTCGCTGACTACGGAACTAACTCAATTAAACGGATGCAAATGTTGTCCCAGGTCCGGGCTCTCTGTATCCCTTCCGTCGCTCACCGTGGAAAATAACATCGATCCGTTGATCGCTATTAATCCGCGGCCGGGTTAAACGATTTATTCTGTAACGGGATTCCGCTGCTTATTATTTCCCGGTAAAACCCTGTTGCCGATACAGCCGGAAACGAATAACTCAGGCCTTTTCGTTTGTCGATAAAACGTCCATTCGTCTCCCGGACTGTCGAGCAATTCGGACATCGGGATTTTCTATGCTGCTTATTCGTTGCGTGCAATTAGCGAGCATTGTTCGTTCACTCTCGCGACAGAAGTATTGACAATCGAACGCGACGGATGTATCAATTTTAATTGGCCAGCTTCGGGAGCATACTTTGGCAATTTTATTTCGCGAGAATCAAATTTTAAAAATCTCGAAAACAGATCGAATTTATTTAAAAAGTGATCGTCGAGTCGAGAAAGAATAAACAATTCAATCTAGAACAACGCATAGCGACTAAATTAATTACACAAGTCTGTAAAAATGTCAGACAGTCATCGAACTGTGTAATTGTTCCATTATTCGAACATTTGACTCTCCAACACTGATCCGGATAATCGAGGTTCTACCGTACCGTCTTAAACCGATTCAAAATTCCCTTCGACGACTTCGAATGTTCCAACAACCGCTCGAAATGGAATAGAACTCGATCATTGGAGCGATATTACGCTGTCGAAACAGAAGATGCTCGAGCGGATCAACGGCGCTGTTGCAACGCCGCATCGACCGCGGATTTCGGCAACAGTCCTTGTTCCTATTGTTTGATCCCCGATAAGCGGCGTAGATACAGCACGCAAAGAGCGAGCCCGCAGGATAATACAATTCATTCGGTCGGTGATATACGGCGCAGAGATTAGTCCGATGGGAATCCGAAGAAACCGTTGTTATCGCGGCCGCTGCTGCTTCCGTACGGGTTCTCGCAGTCCGTCTGATTCGTGACGGTTTATACCACTGCGCCGGGTCTCTGGGTCCGTAGTTTGTCATCAATTACGGGAGGAACTTCGTCAGCAGGACTCCGCGATAAGACGAGCCGATTACAGCCTGGCGAGTACAGATCGGGATCACGGAAGCAGTCTGTCTTGACTCACGGGTACAAATGATTCGGTAATTAATCCTTTCCACGCTAAGTTCTTCCGGCGGGAACGCCTCCGCTTTGCATAACCTCGGATAAGCGACACGTGCAACGCGAGCAACTATACTCTCAAAACAAATTTGATTCGATAAATATTTCCATTTCGAGAAATTTTATTCGTATAACATTTCTAATAAATTCTTTGAATAACATTTTATTCCAGAAATACATTGAATAAATTGTTCAAATACAATTTTATTCGAGAAATATTCTTTCGAATAACGTATCGAATAAATTCTTCGGATAAAATTTCGGATAGATACGAAGAATAAAATTTGATTCGACTAATATATCGAATAAATTCACCGAATAAAATGTTATTTGTTATCCGAGCAAAATATGCCCGACTCTGGTTGATCCAATTATTACGGTCGCAGAGCGTGCGAGCAACAAGCATTCGCGCAGGGATGAGCGTCCATCACCGGCGTACATTTCCGTTACAATCGGCCGAGTCGTTAACGCGTCGGTTTATCGGCGCGAATCGAGTCGCGAATCGCGTTACGAATTCGTGGGACCAAAAATCGGGGCTTTCAACGACGCCATGGATCGGCCGGGCGAATGGTCGTCAAAGCTCGTCCGTATCGCGATTATGCCCGGTGTCTCTGATCGTCCGACCGTGGAAACCGAAGCCCGGTAACCGAGCCGAGCCGAGCCAAGCCGAACCGAATCGAACCGAGCCGGCGTTGTTCGCGTCCCTGAATTCCGATCGAGTTACAGTGGCGCGCGCTCGCGCGACGCTACGGGGGGAACGGTAAGGGAGGCAAACTCGATTGCCGGCGCGGCCACGAGAAAATTGCGAATTGTTCTCGCGATGACGAACGCGCCCGGTCGCGGTCTAATTGTGTTATCGTGCGCCGCGACGCTGCGCTAGCAGCTGCACGCTCGCGGCATAATACCGCAGAACGACGCGGTTTCCGGGGAAACTGCGGCCCGCAGAACCGGATCGACGGAATACGATCCCCGAAATCGGGCGACGCCGTGCTGCCGCTCCGATATTAAGACACGTTGCTGCGAGAAATTCGGCTTCCTCGAAAATCTCGGCCGTCCGCTGCGTTTCTCGACGATTTCGGTGACAATTGCTCTGTGTTGATGTGAACACAGTGTTCGAAATTTCCGAGTTTTACCGAGATCTTGGAGTTATTACTTGGCAATGCGGTGAGCACGAATTGCATTTAATTATTTAGCGTTTGTTAATTATAAATCACGATTTATAAATCGTTTCAGTAAAATTCAGCGTGTTCGAATATATTGCAATAAAAATGAATTTTGAAATAATTCTCTTCAGAATGTTTGTCGACTTGTTAATGTTTGTTTAAAAACTGCTGCAAGCTTGATGCATGATCATTCTTTTGCAAACTGTTCTTTGAAAATGATGTTAAGAATAAGAATAAATGGTGAAGCGAGCAAACGAAAAATAAAGAAACAAATACAAATTACGAATATAAAATAAGAATAAATAAAAAATAAGAATAAATCAAAAATAAAAATAAATACAAAATAAAAATAAATAAAAAATAAGAATAAATACTAAATAAAAGTAAATAAAAAATAAGAATAAATAAAAAATAAGAATAAATACTAAATAATGCAGATTACACACCAAGGACAATCGCGTTTCGATTCACACAATTCAAGCCATTTTCGTTACATGTTCCCCCAACGCCGCTTCGAATAGCGAGAAACAAGCCATAGTAATTGCTATTACCACGCGCAAGTATCGTTTAGTGTTTAGGCTGCCGCGCGATGTTTCTAAGGAAAATGCGTCAAATTGACGCGCTACGCGGATGAGGGTTAAATCGCGTGCCGGTTCACCGTTTCGCTGTTTCAGTGCGAACTTGGGCGGGGAACACGGGCACTCGTGATCATGATACGCTAGCGTGCTGCCGATCTTGATGGAATACACCGCACTTTTTTCCTACATCGTACGCTCCGCGTTCTATGTAAGTATCGCGATAGCAAGGGAAAAAAAGTTCCGTCGAGACCGGCTGCATTCTGTGCATCATCGCGTTAAGTGCGTGTCGAATTAAAGCGAGCAGTGGTCGGTGATTACTGGACTGCGAATCTTCCGCATTTATGACACAAATGAGTAGCTTTAACGCGGAACAGCGAAAAGATTAAAAACATTGAAATGATTAAAAAAAAAGAATGCAACATTTCAATCACTCCTACCATCTCCAACGGATGCGGAAAATTTGTACTTCGCACATACACTCCCAGACAAAAAGATAGCACGCATGTGCTATATTTAATAAATTATATATCACTTTTCGACTGCGACTAACTACTTTTGCAATTTGCGTAATAGAGAGCTTTTGTTTTTCCAGAGCTAAAATTTTACTAATTTCGCTTTCACTAAGTCTTTTGCCACGACCCATTATTACAATAGTAATATGTCGCAGCTCTATATACAAGTTGAACGCTAATTCCGTGTAAGCTCACGAAAAACTGAAGAATATGTAAACAAAGTTCCAGTGTGCTATCATTTTGTTTGTGTCAGATTTTGTGTTTCCCTCTCAACTCAGAGGACTTATTGAAGTAAGGTCAATCTATGTTTTGTTTACATAAAGACGAAAGCTACGTTTTTCATATATCTTAAAATTTCCACGCTAGCATAATTTTAACACGAGAAATTAACTATAGTACATGCATGCTATCTTTTTGTCTGGAAGTGTAGATCCGCGATCAGTGTACTTCAATACGCAGAATTTTCGCGCAGGCAATTCTTTCTTCCATAATTTCAGTAAAGCGAGACCAATAAAGAGCGTCGATATTCTAAAATTCTTGGAATTCTTCCGAATGCCTGGGATAAGAAATGAACCTTCTCGAAGGACGCGTGTTATCGAGGAACGGTGTGCACAAACGGTATAAAAGGCCTTTGCGGGATTCTATCGCAAAGATCGTGTTTTTAATTAGAAAATTGTTGCGACGGTGCTGCAGACTTTTCCAATTCTCTAAGAGCAAGCTTTATCTGATTCGCAGCAGCGGCCGCATTGTATCGCTTTAATCGAGCATTGTCCGGGCCGCACTTTTATTTGATCTATCCCAGCCGAACGCTCGCATTGAGCATCGTTTAGATGGAAGAGCGTTGCGTAACTTTCATCGCGAGCTATTTGTAAACAAGAATAGCGGCTCGCCGACGAAAGAATGCTATTCTCGTTCCGACATTCATTCGATCCGCGCCCGTGTAAAATACACATTTTCGAAATTGCGTTTCCCGATTCGTATCGAGTGGATTCGACGCGCGCGTTACGCGCCCCTTCCAACGCTGCACGGTGGTCCCAATCAAGGCATCGGTTGTTTGCGACGATCCTAGCAATGCTTCAAGACGCGAAGACCGCTTTATAAGGGTCGTTGAATTCGTCTCGACGTCAGATATAACATTATTAACGCGTTGAGCGCCGACAATCGACTACCAAAATTTTCACAAAATCAGAGCAATTTAATTAGTTAAAGCGAAATTAGAAAGTTAAAATTGATCATAGGGGATCACATTAGAACTCTTTCGTATCCGAAACGTCCTAATCGAATTCAGTTTGTTCGGATATATTAAAATGAAAGTGAATTTTCGAAATTGTTTAAAAATTAGCGTCACCCATATTTGGGTGTTGTGTTTTAGTATTTATTTGCACGTTTGCAAACAATTTAAAAATGTTGCGGGGTCGTTGGCATCCCCACGGGATCGTTTTAGGGTTGAAAATTCAAGGTAAATTTTTATTAGAATAAAACAAGAAAACTGTTTCGAAGAACAATTAATTAGCAGTCAGTCTGCCAAAACTGCAGTATAAAAGGTTAAAATTCCTTTTTTAGGTGAAAAATTAAAATCACCTTGATTTTTGAATTGTCTAAAGCAGTCTTTAGGTCTTGAAATGTTGTTAGAATCGTCGTAAATAGTTTAGTATTTGACCGGCGTTTGTTGCTAAAAAAATTTCAAAGAATTCTTTACCGTGCGATATGAAATCTCTCTTTGTACGCTTCGCACGCATTACTGTCAAATATTTCATCGTGCAACACTAAGCTGCAGGACGGTAGCCTGCATAAAAGGATATTACTTTATATTTTCAAGGAGACGTCCTTCTGTAATGCATATTTTTCTTTACTGCACCGCATATTCCAGAAATTTTCAATTTAATGTCTATTGTATCGACGGTTTTCCCCGAGATGCGACTCCAATAGGTAGGAAAGACATCAGAATGCTTCTTATCGTATTACGTAATACGTTCTGAATCTTTAATGACCATCGCAAAATTTTAACATCCGGACCCCCATCAAATTGAAACATCGCTAAGTTATAACCACGAAGGGTTGTCTGTCTTTGAAGTCCTGCAGCTTCGCGTAAAAAAATCGTAAAATATCCTCCCTGCGCTCGTTCTAAAGGGTAAAGTCTCCTCTTTCAAGCCCTCAATGTTAATTTTCACAAAGCCTCTTCTTCCATTATGCATCGAAGGAGAAAATCGAAGCAGCCACTCTCATTTGCTATTCGCAAATTCGAACGATTTCTTACAATTCAATCCTACATACCGAGTTTGGACAATTTTTTTCATGTTCCTTTGAGCTTCAACTTATGAAGCGAAGTCTCCGCTTTACAATGATCGCTCAAAAATCTGTCTACGATTTTTCTACGCCGTCTTATCGAGCTTCGAACGAACGCTACTTTCTCGTCTGATAATTAACAATTTCTATAAAATCACTAAAACTGAAGTAACTCGAACAATAATAAAGTTTTCGAGTCAAAATTTTTACTATAGTTCGTGTACACGGTGTTCAAGAGGGTAATATTTATTTATTACGAAAAAGAGAATTAGTTGATAAAATAATTTGCACACAATTCGAATCAGCGCAGAGAACGCCATCGAACATCTCCGAAATCCTATCTGGAAAATTACTGGTAGTTGATTTTCGCTTGACTGCACTCCCTTAACCCCGAACGGGGCGCGTCAGTCGAAGTTACATAAAGCGGCGCGTGGGGTATTCAACACCCCACTCAAACTGAGTGGAATCTAAGCCGCAGGTAAGTGTTAGTGAGCAGTCTTAATTAAAAGCAGCTATCGACAGCTCGGCGACGCCACTTAACATTTCGCTGAAAAATGAAGAGACGAATGTCCGGGGTGTCGAACACCCCTTGCAACCGCTTCAGAGTTAACAGTCTCGTTCAACCCTGCTCCAAGCACTGCCGATGTCTAAAAAATCCACGGCCGACCCCCTGAAACACTTAGTCATCCGATGTGCGTCCGTGGCGGCCAAAACAGGTAGTTTCCGCGGCGATAATTAATTCCGTGTCGCGTTACCCCCGGCCGGTCTCCACAATGGAGCCCATTTCCTTTTGTTCCGCGCGGTGGGCCAAACAATTCGGCCGACATTACTTCGTCCGTTACTTCATTGTCCAACGACTGTATCGTCTCGTTCCAGGCCTTCGGGCACGATAACTTTACGTTCGTTCCCGCGATTAAACCGGCCCGGAATGGCCGCGTGTTTCGGCAATTGGTTGCCGCCTGTGCCGGCCCGCTATCGGTAGCCGGGCTTTAAACGCGCGACCATAAACGCCGGGTCGCAGCCATTCCGAGGAGAACATGCACGGCTACCCGATGCAGTCGCCGGCCATTATTAGCACGCGAATCGGCGGGGACTCTGCGGATAATAATATTAATCGCCGCCGCGCCGCATCGCTGGACAATTTTTCGACTGTCCCGTAAAAGTCCGCTCGCCAGCAATCGGAAATCGGACAGCACTTTCGTGTCCGATCTTATCATCGTACAGTGGACTATATATGGACGTAATAATTCCGGAATAATAATAGGTTTGCCTTGGTATCTTCTGGTTCATTTTTGCTACTTGAATCGAACCTTTTCGCAATCCTGTAGTGGCGGAAAAGATATGTCACGTGTCATCAATAGAATTCGAATGAACGTGGTATTAGATAAATAACAATTTTGGTGGAATAGTTCAAGTTTGACACAAATTTTTGACATGCCGATTCTTTCGTTTGCAGCGGTTTATGCGATAAATGTGCACCTTGCCTGCAGTTAAATATTTTGTAAAACGTTCTCACGCATTGTAAAATGCCAGCAGCACTATATCCGAGCACGATTGATTGAGCTAGATCGATTTATTTATAGTGACGTGGCACAAGCATCGATCACACGAGAACTATATAAATATTTCCGACTCGTGGAGAAACGGTTCGAACATTTTCGATGCTTTGCACTCCAACAACAAAATATTTCAGGAGTTGCTGTTTTGTTTAGGTGCGGTATGAGCATATAGTTTTGCTGATACTTCAAAACGAGAGTGAAGATGTCATCGAAATTAGGAACATTTATCTGCTCGTCGAAAGTCCGGGATCGTCGAATAAAATTTGTCGTCGACCAAGAGGCGTTGCTGATAATTAATCTTCACTTACGGGACATCATGATCGCGTTGCCCGGTATTAAAACATCCCTCAAACTCGATTCGCAATCAGGAAAAGCGAAAGAATCTCAAATTCTATTATCAAGCCCTTTATCCGCCATTGAAATTGAAAGCCGACCAGAAGGGAGTGTCCTCGATAATCAGCCCTTTCATCGATCCTCGGCCGCCAGTCGTTAAATCTTCACTCACTTACGGCCCGAGCGAATTATCACTCGGCGATCGTTCATTATTCACCCGGTCCCCGGCTTAATACCACTTTTGTGTCGGCGGAATTTCACGGTCATTAATCAGATGCAACGCTGAAGTGCGAGTAGGTCGGTTCAAGTAACCGTTCGAGCTGTTCGAACCGCGTGGATAATTAGTTCCGTATCAATTACACGATTAATCATCGTTAGATCATTATAAAGGCTCCGGGGTACTATAAACGACAGGGTATCACACGATCGCGAGTCATCCTTGCTTTAGGGGGCGAGTTTAGAGCACTGTCAAAGGCAGTGTTCACAGGAAAATAAGTTACACAAGCGGTGGGCTGGCGACGTATGCGCCGGGAGTGCCGCACAGCGGCCTGGCACTTCTACCGGGTGGACATTATAATTCCGAAATACGATCGCCGTTCGATTTCTTTCTAAGGGAGCCGAGAAGAAGGATCGGAAATATTGAAAGAGAGGGAAATATTTTAGGGGAAGATAATTACTCCTTCGACGCGATCCGCGACTAGTTGATGCTTCTATTGTTCGGTGGCTGGGGAGGCTAATTAAAATCGATAGTCGGAGATAATTACTTTGTCGGTGAGCAGATGCTGCGAATTTTTTAACTTATACAAAAGTGAACCAATATTTTGCCCTTCTATTTCGAGATACGTTAAAATATTGTTACTAAATTACGGACTCTATACATTTAGGTATGACAGTAATCGATACAGAACTAGAAAGACAATAGAAGAATTTTATTATATTTTTACGTTATTTTCAAGCTGTCACGACTGCTAAAAGATATTTTCCGTCATGAAATTATTTTAGTAAATTGTTTACATGCAGATCGCAAGGCCGTCTACGGCCATCTATTGGATTTTTATACGCACCTGAACTTCTAAGGCATGGTAAGCAAGTATGAGGCCAATCAGTATCACAGTAGACACAGTGATCAGGGTTTTCAACGCTGTCGAGTAAAACGAGGCCTGCAACAGAAAACATCGTGCAACGTGAATCTCGGCTCTGCGATGATAAATGCATTGCCCTTATACTACCGCCACTTAAATTTACATTGTCCCTGGAACAACAGGTAAACAGACATGGTACTCTCGCGTTTTTTCCAACCCTCCCTAAATTGGACGAATTTATAGTCCATAGCCAGGATAAAAGAAAATGTCAGATGAAAGAATCGCATATTATTTCCTGTTCCGCAATTTGTGCACATTGGGAAAATTTATGTCCGCATGAAATAACAACAAATTAAACACGTAGGATGCCTATATAAAATGTTTTAAATTACGCGTAAATTAAAAGAAAATTTTAGTCCATTCATTTTAATTCGTCACAAATTATTGTACCTATTTATTCGAAAATTTCTTTACTCAAATAATTCTTTATTCGAATAACTTTTTATTTGAATAATTCAATATTCGGAAGATTCCTTCGTTGAATAATTCAATATTCGAAAAATTCCTTGCTCGAATAATTTGAAAATGTAACGTGGAAGAAATGAATCGATAAACTATGAGAAAACACTTTACATTGTACAATTTTTATAAAAAACAATTATTTTCCTGTACGAATAAATTCTTATTCGAATAAACTTTTATCTCGACAGAGTTTATCCAATTGATTATTTATCCGCCAGCGTCGAATAAACTTTTATCCATCAGTTTTCATCTTTTATTCGTCATTCGAATAAAATGTTGCTCATCTGTGGTTCAAACTCCTTTGTTTTAAATAATATCAATTTGTCTCCCTAAAATCCATAGTCCAATTATTAGCGTGCCCCGAAAAGCGCATTCACGAGAAGTCTCGAGTCTTTTCGAACAGGCGTACTACCCTCGTTTCGAGCGCGCTCGTTGACGCTCGCCTTCCGTCATATCGTCGTTGAAGAATTTAAAAGTGATTAAAGCCGGCGTTTCCAATTGAGTCGACGACCGGCGCGAAAATTTCTTCGGCAACTTCCACCCACGGCCCCGATTCATTAAGCGTGCCGGAGTAACTGCTGCCGAGAGTTTTCTCTCGCGTCGCCTAACTGCGTGCCTCTCGACGACGCGTAGATTAGATCCAATGAAATATTCAGCCGTCCGCGTCGACTTACTTATTGCCGGCTCGTAAAAGTCGAACGCCGCGATTTCGTCGGCGTCGTTAAGCAGCGTCGATCGTAAATTCTCCCATGGTTTAACGATTCCATCGCTTGTCAGTTTTCGGGATTTTTTCGAACGGGAGACGTCGGCTATAAAAATATCACGCTCGGCTATTGAATCGCAATCGAAGAACGTACTTAAAATTTTGTTCGCCGGATAAAATCAATTCCTTTCGGAGTTATAGCTGTGAAAGCATTAAAAAGGAAATTCGCGGAATGCGAAAGCAACATTGTGGAAATTCGACGAAAGAAAGACACCGAATCGGTGGAAATATTCTGCAGTTGGTTACGTAATATTTAATGGAATGTATTTAAATTATGCCAAGCTGTAATAATAATTTCCTTCAAAATTGCAGTCGTACTTTGAAAGGTATACGAAGTTTTCAGTACTGTTTTAAAGTGCGCCATTAACGATTGCAGCCAATTCCAGGATCACGAATGGCAAAGTATATCGTGATACCCCGCTGTCGCCTAATTGTTTCTTTCATAAACCTAAAGCAGTTGTTTGTAATACAGTAGGACCTCCATTAACCGAACTGGATTTTGCTCGATCTTTATTATTTAGATTTTTGGTTATTCCAAGTAATAACGATGAAACCATCTTATCCTAGTCTATTAACACTTTGTCTACGGATGACGCCATTTGGCGTCAAATTGAATTCTGTCATCGATAAGGTGTTAACAATTAATCGGAAACCAAAAGAATTGAACTGTTCATTTTGCGTATCATATATTTCTTCCTAAAAAAATGGTAATTTACCATGACGTAACTTTGACATAACCTATCTATATAGTCTTTATATCATATTATAAACATTACTGTAAATTCGGTCGCATTGTAATCTCTATTTTAGGTTCAAACTGGTTCGAATAAACAAAAAATAAAAGAGCATAATACGCGCAATAAAATCTGGAGGGATCGCTCTGATGGAAGAACAGTGCCGGTCATAAAACGGTCAAACTGATCAAATACTTGAGGAAATGTTTTCAAGACGTCGAGTCGTGAATGAAATCGGAAAAAGGCAACCTGATTTTATAAACTGTCAAAGTAGGAGAAGACCCCTAAAAAGGGAGTCGCTGCCAGGGAAAAGTAAACTTCCACGTCGCCCTTCCCGTTCTCCTAAATCCACGTACGTGCGACGAATGTTGCGGAAAAGAAACTTGGAAACGTACCCTCTCGGATTTACGAGAGAAACTTTTTTTTCTTCGCGCTGCTCACTCTCGGCGAGGATTTTCATACTATTTTTTTCGGCAACCCGAAATTACTGCGTTCGGGGTTTCTCGCGTTCCGTGGGAACTATGGATCCTGCCATATTCGGGAGAAATTCTGAACCGGTGACCTTCCCTTCTTTCTAGAAATTCAGATTCTCTGCGATTACTGTCTTGCGACGGTTTTGTGGTTACAGGATGAGTGTGTCAATTACTTTGCCCATTTTATATATATTTTGTATTTCATTTATTATATTTCTATTTTTTATATTCTATATTTCATACTTTATATATATTTATATTTTAAGAAGTTAAAGTTAGGATTCGGTAATTTATTTGATTTATTTATGCTTTCTTTATTTGATCGGACATGATATAGTGCCCTATTGGACAATATAAATATATAAGAAGATAATTGAATATACAATACTAGAACAATGAACGTCTGCTCTGAATACTCGTTCAGAATAAAATGTTAACTTCGATTAGGTTTCAAGCGGCTCCCAAAACCGCGGGTTTCTTGCCCGTACGTACGAGTAAATAAATAATAATAATAATTATTATATTTTTCTGGGACCATTTAAAACCGCAGTGCACAATTACAAATAATACCAGCGCGATGTTTATCATTTTTCTGCGACGCAGCATAAATTAAATTTAGATTTCTCGTTGGAAGAGCCATAACTTTCCCGTATCTTTCTTCCCTCCTCTGATTGCTGACCGAGTCAGTATGCCGTAAGTAGTTATTGGCCAGAGAATGATGAAAGTTTCCGGTGATTTTCGAGCCGGGGACGCGCCGAGGTTTAGATTATGCTAGTCTATTAAGCGCGAGATTGAATCCGCGAGTCCGTTTACGGATATTCATTCGGTTTTATTCGGGATCGATCGACAGATACACCGTTCGATCCCGAGACGGTTTCATTGCGTTCGATGCCTTTAAAGCCAGCCTCTACGCGACCTGGAACTGCTAACAGTATAATCCTCGTGGAGGACGGCCGGCATAAAATGGGTTATCAAATTCGGTGCTCGTCGAGCATGACTTCTCCCGGAGAATAAACAAGTTATGACCGCCGTTTGCATCGGCCGCGCTGAACGGCCAACGAAATCGATGGTCTATTTAGTTAAGAACCGTTCGCGATCGATAATCCGCCTGCCCGATCAGATTATGCTATTATTTATTCGAATTCCGCACGAGAATTAGCTGTTCGTTATCTCGAATTAAACGTGAACGACACGGATGAAGGTCGTAGATCGACCGTGGCGTGCAAGCTGAAGTCGATTCTCGAAACGTGTACTATTCGTTGCTGAAAAGATGGCACAATTTCTTCACCTGCACGTCTGTGATCTCCCCAAACCCATCTTTATTGGTAAGCAAGAGGACCGATAAACTAATCGGTGCGAAAATGAAATGAAAACAAAATAGAAGAGGCTAGGAGAAGATCACGGGACAGTGAGACAGTGACGCGAGTCAGGAGGCGTTGTTTCTTTGCAGTCGGCCAGGCTCGAGTCCCTCGTTTCCTGGAAACTGGGTAATGGGAGGGGATCGTTTCTGTCAATAAAGGAAACGCGTTTACCCTACTTCTGCGAGGACGTTAACATGGGTGCGTTAGTGGGAACGGTCCTATACTCTTCTACGTGCCATCTTTTGAGCAACGGACAGTATATTAGCTTGAGATCTTGCGGCAGTGATGTCTTCGGAGCTATTTACGGGGGCACATTGTAAATAAAAATGCACAAAAATAGATCAGATTTCCTATCGATTTTAAGAACGTTTTTATTAGAGATTTATTGCGGCAGCTCTGTACAGTATCGTCGACCTTCCATGCTTTTTGGTGGGAATCGGCTTTTTTCTCTGCCATCTTCCGAGCAACGGGCAGTAAGATAGATAACGTTCGCATAATCTTTCGGTGTAACCTCTCCGACGAAAGAATCCGAGGAAAGCTGACGACTGCCCGGATAGAGGGACTGCGCGGAATTAATGTCTCTCCATCCGCAATCTCGAGTATGATACATCGGGGAGCTCGTTACCATAACCGCTCCTCGTTAGAGTATTCCGTTCATTTTTCTACTTTTTTCGGCGGCCACTTGCTCGACGTCGCTTCTTCCCGGACTCCGACGTCCTCGATTTAATTACAGAGAGAATACTCGACGCAGAGTGCTTCGAGTGATTCGAGGGCCCTTCGTCGCGGACCCAACAGTACTCGGCCTTCTTCTCTCGGAAATTTTCCACGACCCTGAATTTTTATCGCCTGACGCGTTTACAAACGACTCCTTCATCGCCGATGGCTCTGTCGAATCGAACGAAATTAAGCGGCCGCTGCTCCTTCCGGTTAATTACGCCGTCTGCGAGGAAGAACCCGGAAAGTTAAGGACTAAGTCGTCCAAATACCGTTCTGATTTAATCAGACTGCGAGCGAGTGCTGCGCCCCGTGGCCAGATTTCGGTTTCGCGGTGGCGAATCTGCGGTCCCTATAACAGCAGGCAGTCAGTTAATTAGTTACACTAAGAGGAATATAAATTAGCCGCAGAGGGACACGGCTCGCAAACGTTCTGGCCCGACCTTTGCGTTAAATGACAGGGCCGCGTCTCGCAGCGACGTTCCGACGACCATGCGTTAACCGCAATGGCCCCAGAATTCATCAAAGTCCCCGAAACACTCGAAAGATATTTCGATATTCAACAGATAGCTCGAAATTACATATATATACTAAATACTAAATAATACTAAATAATAAGTAAATAATAATAGATAATAACAAATAATAAGTAAATAATAATAAATAATATCTTCTGACATCATTTGCCTATGAATCGCAGAGCCATCGGAGCTCTGCTGGATATTTTCAATTCACGAAAGTGTCAATTCCACTCAATCTCCCATTATTCCGATTTCTATTCCGAAGAATTTGCCGATCGAAGGATAATGATCGATGCATCATTAGACCGCAGAGGATGATCGCAAGACTTGCACGGTCATCTCGCGTGTACAACGCCGCGGAAAACCAATCGACGAGGCAGGCTTGTAATTTTGGACGACGACCAGCGATGAATGCTCTTTCTCTCTCTCTCACTCTCTCACTCTCTCTCTCTTTCTATCTGTCTCTCTGTCCCTCTCACTGCTTTTGTCAATAATACCAGTAGAACTTAATCTCGAACGGACGCGCGGCCAAATCCGCAGCGTTGCACTTTTCTTGAGTGGTCTCGCGAGCTCCGTGAAAGGGGATTATTGATTACGAATGAAATGGAACCGGAGGCACGACGGCTTTGTTGCTCGATAATTTGTTTCGGCGTATCAGCAAGCATTGTTGAAGACCGGTAATCCATTTTGCCGCGGATCGGTGCAATTTTTTCCGCGGGCTGAAAATTTTCTAGTCTACGTCTAACTATCTCTCTCTCTTTCTTTCTCTCTCTCTCTCTTTGATCAGGGATTTTCGAGAAATTACGGGGGAAGACGATGATTCTGGCCGAGAGAATGGAAAGCATTCTTCATTCGTGCAGAAATTGCTGCTAGGTTGTTTCCCTTGGAAATTGATAATACCGGAGGAACCCGGTACCTATTAGTTCGCTGCGAAAATTGCTGAACTCTTGCGCTTTGTGCTTCGCAGGCAATTCTTCTGATTTATCTTGTTACCTGTACTCGTCAAGAGGCGATTTTTTGTATTGCTTCAAGCGTGATAATTAAACAGTGGATCCTTATTAATAAAAATTGTCACGAATTTAAATATTTCATATAAAATTACTTATTTCTTTATTTGTTATTACGCCTCAAACTACATGAGGCGTATACAGCGGACTATAATTTTATCCATTACATACAATAATTATCAATTATTAAATTCTTATATATTACATTTTGTTATAAAGTGATACATATTAATAAAGTGATTCATTTACAAATTCATTCAAATTAAAAGTGTCCTAAATCATTTCAATAAGAACAATTTAATAATCCTGAATTCTCGTCTTATTGTTTCAAATTACACCCACCAATTGTTGTCATAAATGCATAAAATCTGCGGTCTCTAGTGTTATCTCGAAAAGTGGACAACGAATAGCAATAAATTTCGGCGGAACATTCTGGTTATTACTACGAAATTGTTAATACGCGATTTTTGTGGAGCTTTCGGCGAAAGGAAAGATTAGGACGCTCTGAATTTCGAAGTATACTTATGGTGGTCCGACTCAGGCGAGCTTACTCTACTGTGGCTTGGTACAAAAGTTCGTAGACACGCTGTGGTCTGGCACGGGCGAGCTTATCCTACTGTAGCTCGTTAGAAAGGATTCTAGAATAATTACTTTCTAGTATTACGTACCTGCATCCCCGCGCACAAAATATCACAAAGGAAACGTCATAATCACAATGAATTACGACATTATTGCTGCGAGTCTGACAGACGTAGCTGTCAGCATTCAAGCCGCGTCCTTTAGCATGCGCTGCCTTCCTGCTCGTTTCATCATCTGTATATTACGGCGACATAGTCAAAACTGTAGCATTCGCATTGAAAAATGAATTTTCTTATTATTATTATCATCGCAGCAACATTTCCGAACGCGCAAATTATTCTTTCATTCGTTGCTCGTGACAACTAGCGTGGAAACGAGTTCGTACACGGCTCTTTTAACTCCTCGCCGTGCAAACGATTCGGAAAATGCGTACAACTTTGAAAGAAGAATTTGTTCGTTCGTTCGCGAACCGTTTGCACAGAATTAACTCGCGAAAGTGTCGCGCAGCGTGCGCGTACACCGGCCGCCAAAAGCACGAGGTCGAGCACGGCGATTAATCAACGGGATTAATATTATTTTCCGACGATACAGTAGAATTTATGGAGTCATTAGTCACGCGGATCATTTGTGCTCCAT
The DNA here is from genome assembly GCA_028455555.1 of Augochlorella aurata. Taxonomy (NCBI): domain Eukaryota; kingdom Metazoa; phylum Arthropoda; class Insecta; order Hymenoptera; family Halictidae; genus Augochlorella; species Augochlorella aurata. The sequence continues at coordinate 7,964,718 of CM052157.1, read as the reverse complement.
TTTCATAAATAAATCGCATTAATTTCTCGTCCAGCAATATTTCCGCCGCTGGCCAATGGCGGCCGCCGCGGTCCCGTAACTTTTTGCCGACGGTGTACCCGTATCCGACGAATTTATCGACTCGATTTTCTGGGAAACGAAGGCCGGCATCAAAAAATTTCCCTCCGCGCTCTCGATTTATCCCCGCCGAATGAACGTTCTATCGTGTTATTGCTCTTGGTCTAGCCAGCGTGCCCTGGTTACTCAATAATAATCGTCACAACGGAACTAACCGATCGAAAAACGCGACGATGTAATTATACTTCTCCGTGAAGTATAATTCATACTCGATTCGCTGTCAAAGCGGACCACCATTTTCTCCTTTATTCCACGCGCGCCGTGAAAATTGCTCCTCGACGATTTTCATTTCTGCCCAGCGAAAATTCTTTGGAGCCGAAACGTTCCACCGACTTGGCGCTCCGAGATTTTTCCGGACGCAAATTCAAATTTCGAGCCACGAAGTGGTCGCTGTTCAGCGAAATTCCCTGTTAGAGAATTTAGCGGAGTCGGCGGGAAGTAATTCGATTAATGATCAACGTTTATAACTCGTTCGTTACGGTAAATTATTAGAAATTAGTTGCAATAACTGACGAGTTGCAATCATTCATTATTAATCAGTTTACTTTCTGACCGACTCTGGAATTTAGCAGAATTTATTTGTGCTTAAACTATTATTTAATAGGTATTTAATATTTGAATTAGTTTGTTATATAGAGACGAATAGATAAAATATGGAATAGTGATAAATAGCAGATTAAAAGTATATACAAATTTTAATCGATTGCAAAAAGCACAAGCTAAATTTCTTTTTCTTTTTCTGCAAACGATGCTTTCCATTCCGCAGGCAAATTCGCAGTCTATTCGCAACGACTCCTCAAATCGTACACGGACTTCCGTTTCGGTCGCAGCTAAAGCAACAAAAGAGGACGTTGCGGAGACGCCGAGATATATTCGACGAGCCGGAACGATTCTTTCGGGAACAATTACGCTCCGTTCGGGTCCGAATCGCGGCCATAAAACGGAAGTCGACGAAACTACGATCCCGGCCCGCGAATTTACGGCCGTTATTGTATCAAACCTAAATCAATCCTAAGTCTACGTGTCCGGCCGATAATGCGTCCGAACGACGCCGATACGATTCAGCCCCTCGCCCGAATCGATTCACCCTCCGGCTCTGATACATCCCCCTACCCCATAGCAGATACGCTCGCGGATTACGCGCTTCCGCCTGGAAATGCGCGCTCTGCTCCCGAGACAATGCATTCGTCAGAGCGCCGCGAGAAAATCAACGAA
>CM052157.1:7912219-7926779 GCA_028455555.1 Augochlorella aurata | reverse complement strand
TATATTTGTCGTATTATATCTCCATAAAAATTCTTTTTCTTCCAATATTATGTTGTATTATACTATACAATATTATATGTATTAAAACGTTATAGAATTATTAAAAATCACGTCAATTTTCAAGTATGCCACCCTTTTGGACCGTGGTCCGTCAGCAGGATTAAATCGAGCGTTTCCCGGAGCCACTCGAAGATCCACGATGCCCGAAGGAAAATTAATTTTTCATTGGCGAGGGCTCGAGGACTCGGTATTAAGCACTCAGCTGCTCGCCGAGGAAGCTGTCTCCGAATCCATTCCACGCTCTCTCCATAAATTAACATATAAACCCGCGCGCGCGGCATCTCCATCGCTGGCGCCGCAAACCGCTGAAAACTTTTCGACGGATTCCGAGTCGAGTCACGGACAAATTCGGAGGTATAGAGCCCCGATGAAAAAAGAAAATGAAACGGGACATTGATCGGTGACAGGATCAACATTCCGATCAGGGATCCCGTTCATTTAATACTCGTCGCAGTTAACTCTGACGTGCCCCAACTTCCTTCATCGATCGCGGAACCGTCCGATGATAGGGGAGAGAATTCGGCCCATTCAAACGCTTCTAATCGTGTTAGAAGCAGGAACGAGTCGACGATAAGCCTCTGGAATTTAAATGGCTGCCGAATGTATTCGGGATCGGTGAAATATTTTACGAAACGGTGTCGATCTCCGCTTACTTCCGAGCCGATGGAAAATGCGACAAACTTAGATGAGGGAAGAAAATAATGGATAAAGATTTTGGTCTTAGTTCGATCAGTATTTCCTTAAGTTTTTTCGCAAGCTTTACAGAAAATTTCGCGTAACGACCGCAAACTGTATCTTCCGTCTTTTACTCTTATAAGAGTATTGTATTGAGCACGCTTAACAATAGAAAATTCCGCGAATAACAGGGATTAGCCATGGTAGGCTCTTTGAAATTTAACAAATAATTGACAACAATTTTATAAAGTATATAATTTAATAAATAATATTAACTTAGCTGTACTCGTCAAAAATCGTTTAAAAGTACAATGTAAAGACACTTAAAAAAGAAACAGTAGTCACGGTTGCAGAGAATAAATTAATTTACCCCATCGAGTAAAAAGGTTCCAATTTCTCGAAATCCCATTTTCAATTCGGATTTATTAATAATAAACATGTTCGCCGCGCAAGAAAGGTATTTAATAAAACGTCGGAGGATGCTGCGGCTGCAAACAAAAGCGGCGAACAATAGAAACCAGAAGGGCGGATGATGCGATGGCAAGCGGGGTGTATAAAGAGGATTCGCAGTGAGTAAAATTGGAATTATACACAATTTATGGAAATGTCCAAGGCTCAAAGAAGTTTAGGTCCGCTCTCGGGCTGCACTAGAACTTCTACCTTTATGTGTGATGCTCTCCGCCCACGCTGCCCCCTGTGGCCGCCGGCAAAGGGTTAAAATAAGTCCGACTTTGCCGTGGGTTCGATATTTAGAACCGGCGAATTTCGGGTATCGGAAGTCGGCTCTTTTGTTTTCGTTGACCTCCTTCTGGAACTTTCCTCCCGATCCTCGCCGACAAGATCATCCCTTTGTCCCTTTCGGACCCATTGTCCGGTCGAGGATCTTCCAGCAGCCTGAAACCCGTCGATCCACGGCCCGGATCGTAAACATGCTCTGATCCCGACGCAATTTCGGTTAACCGTTCGGCCTATTTGTCTATTAGATGTTCGCCGGCTCTCTGTTTGCTTATCGAAAAGCCGTATACGTTGACCCTAACTACTTAGCAGCCTGTGCCACGACCGCGACACGCGTGCCGCCTGCGTCGCCCTGATCCTCGCCCGTCGGCTTAGATCAGAGATAGTCGGGCAATTTCTTAACCGCCGTGCTTCCCTGCTAGCAGTTTCACACCGTTCTCGAGTTTCACGGTATAGTATTCTGTTATTTTTAAGAAAATTGGTCTCAGACTTTGGAACCTCTGTTTTTAACTTGTCGATCTTTATACCGCCGTAACTTCGTTAAAAACTATCACAAAATTATGAAATTTTCAATAGATTAAAGCTTGAAGTCTCTATTTTATGACAGCGTGTTCTACTTTTCAATATCATGCATCTTCATCACTGTATCTTAAATTTAAGGGCATGCTCGTGATATCAAAAAAGTGCAAAGTTTAACGCCCTTTATGGACTTGGAAAAATTTTTTTCAATCATGTTGTTTACTGTATTGTAAAGTTTCGACTTTTCTCTTTAATTTGAGACACGAATGAAGTCTCTGTGATGTTTCCTTGCAAAGTTATAGCACTTTGAATGACACATGTGTCGCCAGCACAAGACGTCAAACTTTCATGAACATGCCCTGAGACTTAGGATACTACAGTCATGTAGATGCATGATGTTAAAAAATTAGGACAAGCTATCGTAAAGTAGAGATTTCAAGCTTTAATTTAAGAGAACATTCACAATTTTATGATTACTTTTGACGGAGTGACGGCTGTTCTAAAATTCACAATTTTTCGGCCAGAAATGTTTTAATTTTGCTGTTGAGTGTACTTTAGATTATTTCATAAAGATTTTAGCAACTTTTACCCCAGTATAAGAGAACTATTTTTATTAATCTATTAGATTAATTAATCGAATTAATGTTTCTCTGCAAGCACAATAATTCTAAATTAACAAGTTAATAGATCCAGTGTTAATTGTTACGTGTATGTAGATCATTGAATAAATTATAGCAACTGGCAAAAATAACAAGCGATTGTTACATTTCAACGTGCTCCAGCGGCAGCTATAACAACGAGTAGAACCAAATAAATTCGCGTTTGCGAAACCTGTGGCTGTCAGTAACAGGCGAGCCCGAATACGCCCGGGACTTTTGTAAAAATTAAAATGCTGTACACCTCTATATATTCGGGCATTAAAAGGGTTCGATGCCTGAAACGCAATTTCCATTGAATTATTTTGCGGAAAATTTGAAACTGTTATCTGACTTTCCATAATCGTGCAGGGTGTGTACAGGATAATTGATTTTCGGGCAACCCGTCGCATTTCGTTTTATTCGCATCATTTTATAATACTCCGATCAAAGTCCAATGAAAATGTTCAGTCTGCATAAACGTGATCGAACAGATATTTATCCGCTGTCTCGAATTTTTAATTGCCCTCCCATGCCGACTTGAAATATTGAATGAATCGGTGTTCAAACAATCGCTTCAATGAAAACTCGAGCATCTCATACTGTTTAAATGGCAACAATTTTCAGAATTTTTCCAAGCTCTGTGAGCGATTGAAGTATTTTAAAAAAATTCAAGAGCACCTGTAGAACCTTCGATTAGTGAGAGAGAAATTTTACAATGCCAAAATTCGACGAATTTGTTAATTAGAAAGGCGGTTAAATTATGTCTTCTATATATGCTGAAACAGCGAATAAAACCATTGACCGTTGAATTCTAATAATAATTTCATATTTCAATATTTTGTATATTTATATTATATATTATATATTTTATTATATATTTTATATATTCTCAATAATTTCCGGATATAACAAATACAAAAATTGAAAACACATAGAGACATCTTAAAGCACGTGTCCGGCCACGACCCGGCATATCCATTTGCTATCCACTATTTTCTAAAAACCATAATCTTCAAACCCACGCTTGCCGACAACAAAAACTTCACGCGCGTCACAAACCACCGGTTCCACTTAAGTCGCGTTCGAAATTTTGAAGTTTCTTCTCAAAATAAAAAAAAATTCTCCGTCTCCAGTTTCCGGGTGACTGTTGGCGTAGACCGAGCTGGTGGCATTCGCGCATCATTTATCCGCGAATAAGAGGATTCGCTGCGTGAATAATGACTCCGCAACTATTCTGCGGGAGCTGGAGCAGAAATCGGTTAGAAACGCGGGAAGAAAAGGAGGATTCGCCGCGAGTGGTAGACAGGACAAAGAAGAGAGAAGGAAGGAAGGAAGGAGCCGAGAAATAAATGGGTTCGGGACAAGCGTTATCAGGGCGTGCGTTAATCTGGCATCAGCTGTCTCGCAGAAGTTCCTCGCGAGCGTCTTTGTCGAACGCGCACGGTTGCAACGTATGCAGCCGGCCGGCCTGCAGCCCGCGCGCCCGGCTGCCGGAAACAACGTCCACGACGGTAAAAGTATTCATGGTGACAGTCAGCCAGCGATATTTCACCGCGGCGACCGGGGCCACCGAAGATAGATTCCCGGGTACTTCGTCAATGACCATAATGGCCACCTATTCCGCGAGATATTTCAGGCGATAGCGGCTGTTTGCTTGCGAATTTTCGATGACGAATCCGTTTTCTCTCGATCTCGGACGGAAATATGCTGGGCGGACCAATTACGGTGCCCTTTTGGCGGTCTTACGGAGTTTTGGCCATTAGTGCATTAATAATTTTGTGCAATAGTAACTTTGGCTATTTAATTGACATTTCTTAAAAATCGTCAGGTCAATTTCATAGATGTCAATTTTACAATTACACAAATATCAACTTCGAACATTAGGATTGTGGAATTACGATTGCATTACTGCAGAAATTAAATTACAAGATTAATATAGTACATTGTAATTCATAATACTGATCTCTATTCAGGTAAATTACAATGTAATTCGCAACTCAATGGGAATACGATTATGAAAAAATTAAAATTAGATTGTAATTCAATTCCGTTGTAATTTGTAATTGTAATGTTCATTTAATTAAATTACGATGTAATTCAAGTATATTGTATTTAAATTACAATGTAATTCAAGTATATTGTATTTAAATTACAATATTATTCAATTACATCGAATTTAAATTACAATAGAATATAGTTACATTGTACTAGAAATACCATGTAATTCAATTACGTTGAATTTAAATTGTACTATAATGTAGTTACTTTGCACTAGAAATACTGTGTAATTCAATTACATCGAACTTAAATAACACTGTAATGTAGTTACATTCTACTAGAAATACCATGTAATTCAATTACATTGAATTTAAATTACATTATAATGTAGTTACATTGTACTAAATATACCATATAATACAATTACATTGCACCAAAATTACCGTGTAATTCAATTACATTACATTTAAATTACATCGCAATCTAATTATATCGTATTTAAATTGTAACGTAATTCTATTACATTCTATTTAAAGTACAATATAATTCAATTACATTGTATTCAAGATACATTGCATTTCAACTGCACTCATGATCAAGATAATTAGTAACTGCATCGACTCGGATCACTCGACTCACCTAATCAAATTATTACGCAATAGAAATAATAGTTTACAAAACAAATAAAAGCCACAGTAACTGGCTCCGCTGCCCTAAGTGGCGGTTCGTCTATCCATAGCCACGAGGCAGAGCGCGGTGCATCAAAAAGAAATCAGAAACCGCGAACACGGAGGAACCGGATCGCTGTGTACCGTGTCACGCTAATGCTGATAGCGTGCCTAGTCATTATATTCTCCGCGGAGGGACCCGTCGCGGTGTAGATTACGTCTGACGGCCGCAAAGGACTCGCCGCGTGACAATAGAGTATTCGGGATGAGGAAGTCGATAATCAGAGTTTGACGTTCTGTTGTCCATCGGCGAAATTAGCAAAATTGCATTAGGATCGTGTCGCTCATCGTTAACTCTGGTCAGACGTTTGCGTATTTAAATTAGATCCATCGGATCTCGATTTTCCCGAGCATTTTCATTCGAATCATACTAGACAGCATGGTCATTCGTTATTAGTGATAAGTAAACATTATTATTGATTGATGCGCTTTCTTTTCGAAAATCTTCTGCGTGTAACTATGCAATATTTTGCAGTGAGAATGTGCAATACCTGTTGCGTTTAATTTCTCTATAAAGATTAATATCTTCTTTAATAATTATTATGAAACTGAGGATTTTACAAAAAAAGTGTGTAGTTAAAATATAAAATTGTGATGAAATAAGAAGAATTTAATAATATAGCTACACTATTTTTAGTTTGTTAAATTAATTCGAATAAGTAAGCTATCTTTATTTAATCTCTGTTCCTCGTAATTGTCCGCTTTCTAATTATTACATTAATATTTATATTTAATATTTAATATATTTAATATTTAATATATTTAATATTTAATATATTTAATATTCAATATATTTAATATTTATACTTATTTCAGCATTCTAGGAATATATTTTTTAGTCCCCTGCTTGAAAACGACCTTCGGTAGTGTAGAAAATAATGAGAATTGTGCGAAATGCCGGCAAGAATTGTTGACTGCGTCGTTAATCCCAGGCTAAGCAAGTGGAAAAGGCCGTAATTGGTCGGACAAGTGGAACACCGGAAATATTCAATAGGACACGGGAAATATAGTACGTAGCTTCTCGGGCAAGTGTAACGGTAAGTAGAAGAACAATAGAGCCTAGCCGCACGAGTGGAAGACTACTGGTGTCTCTAGTTACACAAGGGGAATAAGATCTGTGTCAGCCAAAGACAAGTGGTTTGGGACGAGTGCCCGACAAGTAGAATCGGACGGCTGCCAGTAGAATAGGAGTCAGACATCTAGACCATGGCGGCACCTCGTACAAGTGGCATGGGATCACTGATTCGACAGGCACACCAGATTTTCACATCAACTTGCCGACTAGAGCGTGACCGTCTCCAATCGAGCAAACAAATTTTTCTTGCTGACAAAATAAAGTTATAATTATTAAATTCGAAAATGATATCTTGCGACTTGATTCGATAAATGAGTCGGCGAAATAATATCGGAATGAATATGGGATATATAGTCTACTTATCTTATCTACTTATAGTCTGCTCTATAGCCTTACAAATGTTGTATTTATAACGGCAAAAATTAAATAACGTCAATTTTTATAATTATTAATATTTAATCAATACGCCACTCATAATACATATAACACACTCATTTATATACATTTAATCGTACACACTTAGCGTTTTGACTATATTTTTAATATAAAATTTAATTACAATGGATTTTTATTATAAAAAATTGTAATAGATCTTTAGTGTAAAAATTGTAATAGATCTTTTTAATAGAAGCTTGAGTTATAGTAAATGCTCGTAGGAATTTATACAGAGCATTTAAATTTTAATAGACTTTTAATAGAAATTTAAGCTGGTCAATTTTAAACAGCAGTGCGGTTAATTATAATTATACTGAACTCTCTTTCACCACCAGCTCTCATAATCATACAGATTTAATTGTCTTCACCGCTCCGAATTTTCATTCACCCGCCAGACTCTCGCATCTGAGGCTTCGTTCCCTCGAAACATAATCTCGCATTCAGTGATTGACATTTAAACCGAGTTCGCGGTAAAACAATCTGCCGCAACAAATTGCCCGGATCCGAATCTTCCGTGTAACTAGAGCATTCGAGCATTAGCTCGTAGAGAGAACGATCGCGTGATGTCAATGAAAAGCTTGCGAATTATTCGGCGAGTGTCGGCGACTGGTCGGACGGCCGACGAAAAATCGGCGCGGCGGAATTTCCGCGTAACTAGCAGCACTTGGGGGCGATTTGCGACTGGAATAATTGCGGGCCGGCTACCAATCTCCACTAAACGTTTTACAGCCGGCAAATAAAGCCGGTGAGCTCGCGTTTAAGATAGTGGAGGCGAGATTTATGCCTGCCGATAACTCGTTGACGGTCGTTCGACGTTTCCAGGGCCCGGGAAAAGTGCAATCTCGGCGTGAAAGTAGTAATTCGAGGCTTCCACGGGCGATCGCAAAAATCTTTTCCGGCCGGTTGCGTGACGTTACCCTAACCGTGAATTACCATTTCCCGTGTGAACCGCAAGAGAGAGAGAGAGAGAGAGAGAGAGAGAGAGAGAGAGAGAGAGATCGCAGGAGGCCCTGTAACTGGAAACTCGCGTCGACCAGGAAATCTCTTCCACTTTGGCGCGCGTGACTTTCCCAGCCATAAATTCTTCCCGCTTAGGTACTCGACTCGATAAAACCTAGGAAACGCTTAATGAACAGCTCCCGCCGCGAATTATACGCGCAACTTGGAAATCATGGACTGTGCTTTATCGCTATTACACTTATCCGTCGGCTCGCATAATTCGGAGCTCGAGGGAAACGACTTTCGCCGTGCTCGTCGTGTCCGACCATTGCTCGCTCTTTCCACTTGCGATTACTGATCCTGTTATGGCTGGCAATTATTTAGCGATTTTATACGACTGCGGATTTTTATGCAGAATGGAAATTGTCTACTTTTGTTGCGAGAATCGGGAGCCTACTTTTTTTTTTAAATCATTGTAGTGGATTAAAAAGAGTGCATCGATATTGTCTTCATTGTATGGTGTTTTATTGTGATATTTTTCTTTGTTGTTTTGTAAGTTGTTAAATTCTTCTAAATTAAAATTGAATTCTTCATTGTTTATTGTTTTACCTAGTCAGTTTTATGGTGGGTGTATAAAATGGGCAATTTAATTGCGAAGCGTCGTTTATTTTCTGGAATAACTTATTTCAAGATAGAGAATAATATAATTATAAACGGACTAAGGATCTTGTGCAAATATGAAAAAGATTGCTATTCGTAATTTACTTCGTTTACTCTTTTCCTCTTTGAAATCGCGAGTAGCCATTTTTGTCGTTCTGACACTCTCCTCATCTCAATTATTAAAAAAACTTTCTTATTTAACATCTTCTGCTTTTTACAGTCGACTCAGAGAATGTTTACTTTGTATAACGATCCGCATTTCAACTCTAAATCAACAATAGATCTTCCGACCTACAGTATTTCCATTTCACATAATTTTGTGCATTTTATGCACGCGAGTCTCGTAACTCGCAGTATATTGTTTTAATCTAAGCTAAAATATAAAAATGATTTCGTAGCGATACCCCGTGTGCAAGGGGTTGAAAAACGAATTCATTTCCAAAGCATTTTTCCAGGAATCTTGCTCGAATTTATTGGCGCGCGTGAAATATTTGCGCGCGACCATAGCGTGCGTCGTGATGGATAAATTTTGGAAAAACGTCAGCGCGACGGGCGACCGCGAACAGACAGTGAAATCCAGACAGTTTTAGAGATCGATTCGCGAATGAAGTGTTTGATGAGAGTCGATAAACTGGCGGCCACGCGTTCACGACAGTTGGACGGGTGCAAAAAGTGATCGAGCCACACGCTATTTCTATAATATAAACGTCCTTGATGGATGGGTGCTCAGGTTCGGCGGACCAGTCGGAAAGATGGAAAGATAAATCGGCGCGGCTCGGATCATTGATTTACCTTCCACCGTGTTGAATGTGCGAGCAACGCGGCTCGATTTGACGCACTGTTCGCGTCCGTATCGTTTCCGGAACGACGAAATCTGTTCGAAGAAGCGACGCGAGACTCCCACGAATTTCAAAAGTAAACGTAATCCGCGATCTTTCGCGTGGGAGGACTTCGAGCGTTCGAATATCTCTCGGAGGACTTTCTCCTGTCGACTCGCTTCCGTTAATTATCGATCGAGTAATAATTGTATAATAAAGCGCGTCGGAGTGTTGCCCGTAGGAAGAAGTAATTAAATCGTGTAACAAGTTTTCTTATATTCATCCAATCTTTGTCCAAGCGCCCACGCTTCTCCCGCCGACTAGAAAAAAACGCGCTCGTTCTCGTAAAACCAATTCGAACTTAACACTGTTACTAAAGTTAAAACCCTCAATCTTCGTAAAACTTTAAGTAACGAGTTTCATTGCTACCCAAACAATACCGTTAAAGACAGATGAGGTTCTTTAGCCGGGAAAGAAACTGTTCAACCTCGACGAACGAATTATTTCGTGACAAGTTTAACTTCGAGGAAGCCTTTAATTCCTTTTGTTTGCTAGCTCGTATTATTTCGATTATTTCTCTTTCAAAAGATTTCTAAATATCATAAGGATGATATATATGTGATGAACAAATATATTTGTAAAACGTTGACGCAAGAGACTGCATAGTTTTATAATAAAAAAAGGTAAAAGAATATTTTATATTTACATTTCTCCGCTTTAGAAGTTATGACTTGAGATTTGAGATTATGTCGCTCTCTAACCCCAAATAGGTTCAGTAAATAACCTACTGGAAAAAGAAAATTCAAATAAATATTCAGTTCAGTTAACATTGTTCTATCGTATCTAGGAAGATTTATTTCACCGATGCTTTACTGATGCATTTATTGCAAAAATTGCTAAAAGAAGTATAAAATATTGAAAATATTGGAAGAAATTTAGAACATTTTCAATCGATTAAAACTGTTAAAAAAGATACATTTAGCTCTAGTTTTATATAACTGCTAAACAATATTTTTAATTTGCATAAAGTCTATCCTTTACAGAAAACCTCGTCAATTCAGTATCGAAAAATTGAAATAATTTTTGTATTACCGTAAGTACTCACAAACGCATTTAAATGGATAAATAATCGAATGAATTTAAGTACAAGAATGTATCCTTCACGACGAATACGAAGTTAATGCTTGAAAATAAACAAAAAGCACGGTAACCACCCTATTCTCCGCAAGAAGCCGAGCTATAGATCAGACGGTAAGGTTGCAGCATGAACTGCGTCTGTAGTAAAGCAGGTGCTCGATATTCTTCTATTGGAGTACCGGCGAGCTCTCAAAGCGCAAGATCGTCGAGCATCAGTCACAATTTCGTATACAATGGATTATAGTAGTCGCATAGTGCACGCTCCGCGAGGTCCACCTTCCGCGCGACAAACTCCAGTTTCCCGTTTATTCACCACTACCCTTCTCCCTTTCTTGCTCGTACACCGACGATCCACAAGGACAGTCTAATGCCTCCCAACTCATATGTTGACCGTGTTACGTTCCGTCGTAAACTTGGAATCGTGCGAGCACAATATGGAACACGGAATCAGGCGAGACGATAGGGAGATACTGCTTCCCCCCGCCCATTTGGAATTCCCTCTGTGCTCCTTGCTCCCGAGTTTATTTATTAACACGCAGAGACACACGGTTTGCTACCAAGTTCATCTAATAACATGTAAAGATCGTGGACGTGCTCGCTCCGAGTTCCTCAATCGGCGTGCGCGGAACTAGAGCGCGATTTATTCGCCGCGTTCAATTTTCGTCCGTATGGCAACGCGCGAAAATCTGCGATCCATCGCGATCCATCGCGATCTTCGATCTCGTCGTTTCGACGTTCACCTTTTCTTCGAATATTACACCCAGCAAAATTGACGACGGTTTCGCGCGATTTTTATACATTTTTACGAGAACGTTAAAATCTGGCATAATTCGCGACGGTAGAGACGACAGTGGTTAAATACAAATTTGTCAAAGGATTTGAAACGCGATATTGAATGCCGATGAATCGGGAATTCGTTTTGCTCTTGTATTACGAGAACTGTGCAATTCGAACAACAAACTCGCTGAAAAATAAATGCAGAGAACAGCGCAAACGTATGCACGGTCACTTTGTATCGCGCATTGAACAATCACCTGTTGATTACACGGTAGATACCATTGTTTTGATACTGCATGCGTGTTCTCTATTGATTCGACAGGCCGATTATATATTCTCATAGAATTCGGAGCGACTGAAATTGGTTTAAACAAGGCGAATCGCGAGACGAGGAAAGAATTCGGAAGAGGAAGCACGATGGTCAAACCGGATTCAGGCGTTTTATGATTTAATCCGTTCGTGTAATTTTTCACTCGGATTTATTACGATCATCTTCCTCGTTAATTTACATCTCCTTTGTTACGTAATTCCTTTATCTTTCTTTACTTTCTTTCGCTTTCTCCGGTTCTTTTGTTTTCTTTCAGTAAAGTTTCTTTCAATTTCTTTCGAACTTTTTAGTTTTTAAACTTTTATTTGAATCCGCTTCTCTCTTTCTCTCTCTCTTTCCTGGCGCTCTTTCTTTCGCAGCCTCGTTACATAGCGATGGAACTGATCACAGTCGGGCAGTAAGTAATCCAATTAATGATTAACGATCGTCTCTAACGAGAAATCATGTTCATGATCAGTGATTTCGATTACTAATCGGATAACCATGATCAATGAATAACTTGTGCGATCAAAGTGCATGCAATCGTTGCTCATGGTTAACAGAGTAGTAATTAACAGAGCACACAGTATGATGTATGATTTACATAGTAATAATTCAAGTAACGATTACTTTTTTTATTGCGATCAACCGAAAATCGTCACAGTTAATAATTATTATAAATTATTATAAATAGAAGAGTACGTTATTTTATTCCGGCAACGATGGATCAACCATGATTATTTTTCCTAATCGATTAGAAAAATCACGATTACTATTCGTAATCAATTAGAAAGGTAATGATTACTTTTCGTAATCAATTAGAAAGGTAATGATTACTTTTCATAATCAATTAGAAACGTAACGATTGCTTTTCGTAATTAGTTGGCAAAGTCACGATTACTTTTCGTAATTAATGAGAAAGGTGATGACGAAATAATCGATTGGAAAAGTAACGACGAACTAATCGATCACTGGCGAACTCCGGAACTAATCGACTGGCAGCCCGAGACTCTTTCGAACTTTGACATCTGATCTGATCTCTCTTCCTACATGGACGGGAAACACACTCGCGGGAAGAGGTCAGCCCCGGGTCTCCACGTGTGATCCTTGAACTCTGACAAGCTATGGAACTTGTTCGTCCCCCCTCGAACCCTGTTTGGAAACAGACGAATCGACGGATCTATTATTGTTCCGCAACGGAACTGCGGACTCGGCGAATAACTATCTTGCCGTAACGGCGAGCGAGGCGTTAACGTAATCGGCGCCCTTCGTAATAAGCATTTTGGTAATCGAGTGCCGCAATTGTTGCAAATTGTTGCAGCAAGGGCCGCCGTATTGCGCAATTTATACACATAAACGAAACTTGCGCCGTTACGCGCGATTAGGTAGAATGTTTAATTAGTGCGCCGTCGCGTAGAATGCACTCTGCGGACTATAGCCCGGAGGATTTGTACCGTGTTGAATCTAATCTACGTAGAATGCTCGATGAAGTGTTGGATCGTGTACGAAACTGTCGCTGGCACTTATGGCACTTATGGGAATTGTCTAGCAACGTCTCTCCTGTCCCTGTTTTTTGTTAATTAAGAGAATCGCCGATAAAATTTTTATTCGTAAACCGTGGAGAAAGGTGCAACGAGAACTCGCGCGACGAATGTTAATTCCGCTAAAACGTTGAAAAGACTGATTAAACGCGTACCGGTCCCCGCCGGATAAATATTTCAGGCACAAGCAGCGATGATTACACTTTTCACCGGGCGATACGGTTTATTTTTCTGATTTAGCTTAAGTCCGTAGCAATTAGGGGAGGGCGCGGGTAAAAATGTATTTCGAAAATAACGCCGACGCTCGCGGCCGACGAGTCTCGATATTAAACCGAAATGAAATGTACACACCGGTAACGGCGCACCTGAAAAGACAAACACGGCGGACGGACGAATCGATGTCCACGATACGTCCCGCAAATTTCGGATATCTTTTTTTCGCCGGGACGAGAGCTCGGGAAACGATTTGCCAATCCGGAATTATGCGGAAATATTTCGCCGAATTATTGCTTCGCCGTTTCGAATTTTTCGAGCCTCGATGAATTTTCTCTTCGCAACTGCGCTCGGACTTCGACGGCGACCGCGTAATACTTGATGTAATTTCGCGACGTTGTCGTCGCGCTATGGATTTTGTGCGTTTATGGCAAAATCGAGTGGGTGCGATTTAATCCGGTAAATTGTTTCAAGAAATTGAAAAATTGTGGCGAATTATTTTCAATCGATTAAAATGACTCGAGAATGAAGTATATACTATATCTTTCTACTGCTGCAGACAATAGTTATTTTGCATACAAATTATCTTCTTAGTTAACTTTATTTAATTTTTTAATTAGGGCATACTGCGGTTCTTTATGCGAAATAGAAATTTACCTGCACGATTTGCAAGAAATAGAGACTAAATAATAAGTTGATTATTTCATTAATCCTTTTAATAGCTTAAAAATAATAGATTGACATGTTCAATGGCAATTTTTCCACGAATTCACAAAATCCGTAGTCTACTAATGATTAACTTCCTGTACAAATTCAATAAACAAATTAATAAAAAAATCAGTGAATAAATAAACAATTAATTAAGCTAATAATTATAGATTAATATATGGGTTCGCAAGTGCCTGCATAGCTAAAAATATAATAAATTTTCTTTAGCAGGCTCGTTTGTAGCAGTCAATTGAAGACTGCGTCGAGCGAGTCGGCGATCAAAGTGCTAAAAAAACAAGGTTGCGGCTTGCAAACAGGAGAAACGTGGACGAGAAACGTTGGTTAGTCGTCCCATGGTGTTTCACCGAATTGCAGTCGGTACGGCCTGACGCAATACACGCCAACGAGGGTCAGGAGCCGTTTAAACGTCGTGGCTCGTCGCTCCGGAGCTACAATTTCGCGAAACAAATTGGAAAGTGTCGTGTCCGGGGCCCTTCACCCTCTAACGAACGAGTCCCGACATTTCGTACGACCACGCGCCGCTAAGATAATTGTCTATTTACTACCGCGACGCGGCTCCATAGCCGGCGCAGCATC
>CM052157.1:7889686-7901195 GCA_028455555.1 Augochlorella aurata | reverse complement strand
TACTTACAGCGGTGAATTTGAAACGATTGTTTGCCTTCGTGGAAATATTTATTCGCTTTACAGAGTTAAGTATAATATAATACGGTATAATATAAATTCCAGTGATGCACTCGGGAAACGAGCGCTGTCTACCGCGACGAAGCGGCAGATTCTATTTCGCGCGAAGTATTTATTCTTATAAAATTCTGGCGTCCTAGCCGGGGCGTCTTAATAGAACCATTCTTATAAAAAAAGGGACCCTTCTCTCACCCGGACCGCCATAAATACCTATTCCCGGAACACTCCGTTTCCCTTATTTCCGTCGAGCGGCCGACTTTCTTCGTGGCGGCGCCCGCGGAGAAAGGAGGAAGAGGGATAGGGAAACGGCCAAAAATTTTTCGCGAGGAAACCCTCGTTTCGCCGGGAAAAAGGGCAGTCGATAAATTTTCGGAATCTACGAGGCGTGCCGCCGAGCGCTGGAAAACCCCAATAAAAACAATACTCCGCTCTCCTTTTGGCGATGTTCGCGCGCAATAAAGAGGTACACACCGTTGGCCCAGCAGCCGTAAATTACGGCCCCGGTATTTTCCGACTACGAAACAGTGTCATTTCCATAAACGAGGGGCTTTATTACGGCTTAAACGATCGCCATTTTCCATGGCTTCTCTCCAAACCCATGATTTCTTTGGGATCGCGAGGAAGACGCTCGCGGGAATCGGTCGATCGAGAGAAGCGCCGAAAAGAGCATATGTATCTGTGTGGAGAAACGAAAGGGAGACGAAAAGGAGACGAAAAGGAGACGAAAGGGAGGTGAAAGTGATTGTTCACCTTGAAAGCATCCGTGGGCCGCGTGTACAGGGTTAGCCAAAATAGACTGTAGAAAGTTTTTCTTTAAATAAAACCCAAATTATCTTAAATCTATTGGTTTTTTATTTAATTATCAAGTATCATATATGACAATTATGTGTGACAGCACGACCACGTTTAGAGAAATCAATTCGAATATCAAAATTTTCGGTGACATTTTGGCACATATGGCTCGTTTAATTTACCAATTTAGTTTCTGATGCCATAAGAAATGTTCAATTCTTGTTTTAAATGTTTGTTTCAAAATAGTCTCGAGTGCAAAGGGTTAATTATAGAATAATACAGCGAGGTGCAGTGGGAGAGAATATAATTTGACAGAGACGACGAATGTTGGGGAAAGTTAAGCCGAGCAACTCAATCGTTCATTTTCACCACTGCAGATTTAATCTGCCTGATATTGAGCACCTGGGTATTAGACAATAAAAGAAGGAAAAGAGCTGGCAACATTAATAAGAGCTACAATAATGCCACTTAATATCACCTGTGGTTGGTCGGCGAGGGACGACCGGAAATTGGGCAGAAATTAATTCGAGAAATCTTTTACGATCCTCAGGGACGTTTGTTTCGACGGAGCGAGGGTGGCTGGACCCCTCTGATCGCAACGACGCGTTAGGCGAACGGCGGAGGCTGCGTCAGGGTGCTAATGAGCCGCGTATCAACGATAGACACCTTCTTTTCCGTCATAGGCTCGGATAAAATAGTTAAAAAACGAGTTCTTTTTTTATTTTTCTTGTCATTCCAAGTACTAACACAAGTGAACCAAAAGCATTTTAGTTATTATCCAGTTTAGGCTAGTCGTTTAAGCTAATCTCTGCACCATCTAAAAATTTTTCAGGTCATTTAGTTCAATTTGAAAAAAGTTATCGCGTGTTAAAAAGGAGTACGGATACTTTTGTGAGCCACTGTACTTGGAAGCGAGACATCGAGTTCTAATAAAGGTAATGACATTCTGGAGTATTGAAATATTATGTTAAAATTTTTGGATCTTAATGGTATCGATGACTTTCGAGCGGCAATTGTTTGAAAACCGAACCGTTTGTGACGTTCGCGTTTCCCGCAGGAAATGTGACGGCGGAGGGTTAAAGGTGGCAATGCTCGTTTAAAAGTAAAAGACCGTGGGAAGAAAAATCATGGGATCAGTTTTCTCAAGTTCGCGTCACGGTCCCGCCTTCGCGAAATCGCGCGGGGGTTAATTAAACCGAGAGCTCGTAAACGGAGCCGCGAAAATTCTCGTTGTTCCTCAATTTTACGAGGAAACTTCGACAGCAAACAGCGAACTCTGCGATCCTGCGAATGCTTCGCGCCTGGATTTACGCTGACTCTTGCTATGAAAAGAATCGGCCGACCGGATTAATATACCGGGTGGCGGGGAACAAACTCCCGCGGCAGCCGCGACGGGAATTACTCGCTTATGGCCGGGATTTATGAAAATATCGCCGCGAAGTCGCATTAAATCGCTGACTTCACGATTCTCAGATGTAAAAATCGCTTGTAACTTAACGAAATTGAAATTCTCACATTTACGCCCGGGTTGGGTTCGTATTTTATTCGCGAGCAGACGTGTGCCATTTTCCGCACGTGTTAATATACGCACTGTTTTCCGCGATAAGGGTAATCGTTCGATTCATGCGACCGGCAATGCGTTTCGAGCGGTCTGGCGGAAGCTGTTACGGCCATCTGCGTGCTCCGCTATATTCTTTTACGATACAGACTGTAATAAAAATGCAGTTTAGACATTTATCCCAGTGAATTCCTTTTAATCGAATAATTAGCCGAATTCGTTCATTATTTATTACAAATTAGACCGTTTGTGCATTCGAATAATTCTTTATTCGAATAATTCATTATTTGAATAATTTTTTATTCGAATATTTCTTTATTCGAATGATTTACTGTTTGAATAATTCTTTATTCAAATGATTTATTATTTGAATAATTCTTTATTCGAATGATTTATTGTTTGAATAATTCTTTATTCAAATGATTTATTATTTGAATAATTCTTTATTCGAATGATTTATTATTTGAATAATTCTTTATTCAAATAATTCTTCCTTCAAATGACTTACTACTTGAGTAACTCTTTATTCGAATAGTTCATTATTTGTATAATTCTTTATTCGATTAATTCATTATTCGAATGATTCATTATTTGAATAATTGTTCAGTTGAATGATTAGAACAATTCTTTATTCGAATGATTCATTATTTCAGTAATTCTTCATTTGATTGATACATTATTTGAATTAATCTTTATTCGAATAATTCATTATTCTAATAATTCGAATGATTCATTATTCGAATAATTCGAATGATTCATTATTCGAATAATTCGAAAAGTTCTTTATTCGAATAATTCGAAAAATTCTCTTTACTCGTATAATCCAAAAAAAGATACCTAAAAAACAAATCGATGAACTATGAAAAAACATCTTATAATCTATCATTTTTATTCAAATCAATTTTCTAAACGAATTCCTGTACGAATAAATCCTTGTTTGAATGATTTGATTCGGATAAAATATTCGAGTATAAATTCGACAGCGTCCAACAACATCGTCGCCATCTTTCGTCCGTGATCCGAATAAAACTTCACCTAACCGTGGTATATAGCAGTCCGCAGCCCGTAAAGGGATCGGTTAGCGAATCGAGAGGCGAATCGTAGAGAAACGCCGAATTATAACTCGCCGGTGGCCCGTTAGCTGGCTAAACAACGTGGCCGGGAGGCTCGAAAAGCTCGCTCGGGCCAGGTCGATAGAGAGCAATTATATTTTCCGTGGCCGGAGGGCGGCAATCCCGAACGTCGGGAAGCCGAGTCAAGAAAGTTTTATGGCTCCTCGAAGACCGATTCCGCAATAGTGTTTCCCTCCTCCATTCTTTCCCGCTGCTCCGCGTTTTTTCGTCTTCGAAAACGACCGTGGAACGAATAACAGGGGAGTGAACCGGTCTGTCGACGAGCTTTCCATCCCCCAGCTTTTTCAGCGATCCCGGCAGCCTCTTCTTCCGTTCCGGCGAGCCGGCCCGCCCGATCGTAACGCCTTCTTGCACGCAGCTCGCCCAAGAAAAACGCCGAACTTTATGGAGTACAGTTCCGTCCGGCCGTTTCATCGCCCCAGACGTTCTCTTCCTCCGTTCTCCAGCATCTGCCTCCCCTTCTTTGCTTCTCCCAATACTCCTCCCGTATCCCACTACAGGGTTTATAACACTTTTACGCGTTCGAAAATTAATCATACTTTAACAGGTTGAGTGCCATGGGGGTCACCGGTGATCGGCACTTAACTTGGCTGTGAGGCCATGGGGGCCACCGGTGACCGGCGCGCCCAGATTCATGGAAATATATATAATTTAAACAAATGACAATACTTATAATTTCTTATTATTATCATCGTTGATGTAGTGGTCTGAAGAAATGAATGCAGTATAAAACATTTGAAAATAGTTTTATTTATACATTTAATATAGTTTTATTGTGCGCGCACGTTACGATGTGTCGTATTAAAACATTCTAAGCAAAGGAAGGGTGAATCGGCACAGTCTTTACAATATGAAAGGTTTTTTTCCGCCAAGTCCTTGGTTATAACCATTAATAGTTATTACGGTCGCCGATCGGGTGCCGCTACAGAGATAAATGACAATCGCGCGAAATCGTCCTCCAGCGCCACGGCGGTCACCGGTGACCCCCACCGAAATTAACATGCCAATTATGTTTATATGTTGTAAATTATCTATTGTAGATAATATTTCAACATTATATGTATCGCTTAATAGAAAGTTCATCGTGGCGCCACGGACAATCCCGGTAAAATCGGCGTGGCACTCAACCTGTTAAAACGAGACAGCGGAGCACAAAGCGAACATTACATTACTTACGTTACATTTGCGTAACCTATTAAAAAGACAGCGATGAATTTCTCTTAACCGCTATAAACTTTTGCTAATTTTACGAATTTATTTCGAAGGATTGGAAAAATTTAAAAACATACGATTTTCAATCGGTTAAAATTATTACTGGAAGAAATATATTTTAGGTCCATTTTGTCCATTTATTTTAGATCTGCTGTGCTATAAAAAGATCGATTTTGAGAAATTGTAAAGAGAATACTAGGAGAAAGGAAGAATGATCCTTTAATAATTGAATAATGAATAATTGCGTGGACAGAGGACGGAGAACGTTCCCGGATAAGGCGGAATCGGTTTTCCAAATGGGTTAGAACAAGCTCGTGGTTTAAACGGCGTCCAGGTTTGTCGAGGGCGAACACCGTAACAACAATTTCCCTGGAAAACTATCCACCGTTCGGCTCTGATGAATGCGGCGTAAGTTGGCTCCGGTTTCTGTTATTATGTTTGCGGGAGTTTGGTCAGATACAGCCGGGATACTGGCGGATTACAACGGGGATCAATGCGATGCTCGTGTACGAGACGCGTGCTCCTAATAGTATACGATCCTGTAATGTAGCGCCACGCCACGCTGCGCCGCGCCCGCCGCGGCGGGCTTCTGTCGGTTCTTCGGAATTATTCGAGGGATATTGCATCGAAACTGCTCGGCTATACTCGCAGAGGTAACACGGCTGTCGGTGCAGTCTGCGCAGGCTGCGGCTCCTTGCCGCTGATGCATCTGCACGGTTCTCTTGCACGCTTTATTCCCATTTGTTCGTCGTCCTCGTTGTCAATACTTGTTTCCGATATTAATCGTATTTTCTTTGGACTTTAGGTTCGACATTTTTCCAAGATTATGCAACACGTTTTCTGGAATCGGTGTACTTCGTACTTGGTCCATGCTTTCTTCGGTCATTTTATTAATTGTAATTATTTATTAATTGCTAGGACAAATTGTTTGCAGCAGTTGCGGAGAACAGGAGTTGGATGGACGTTAATTTCTATCTTTGATAATGTTAATAAACTGGAAACGATGTTGTCAGACTTGCAGAGTAGAAATTGTTCGCAGCAAACATTGTTGAGTAAACATTAATTTCTACCTTTGGTAATCTTAATAAACTGAAAATAATATCGCAACAGGTAGTCTTTTATGCAGAGTGGAAATCGTTTGCAGCAGTTACGGAAAACAGGAGTTGAGTAAATATTAATTTCTACCCTTGAGAGTCTTAATTAATTGAAAATAAAATTATAATTCTTAAGCTGTTGATTTGTATGCAAAGTAAAAATCGTTTGCGTCGATGTGTTATTAACAGAAAAATAAATAGATCAAATGGAAAATGGCAAATATATTTATACAGTATTATTTTCATGTATATTCTCCATTACTCGTTAATGTCTTGATCGCTTTATTCGCTATTGTATATTTTTTTATCTCATCATCTATTTCCTATTTCTTCCAATCATTTTCGATATGATACTCGTGCGACATATTACAGTACCATTGACCAAATAAGATATTTTATCGTATTCATATAAATCGCTTACGACAATGCGGTATATTTAATTGGTTCTAAAGCTCTCAGCCAATTGCTCTATTTGTCGCGACGAAACCGGGACTGTAAATTAAGAATTAACTAGCGCGAAGTGTCGCTAATGTCCGCGGCTAAATTATCCCGAGAACTAACTGTAAAAAATGTAACTGCCAGTCCTTGTGGAGGCGAAACAGGAGAATGAGGGCAATATAATGAAGGGCCGGACCGGAGGAAGTAAGCAAGAGCGCGGAGGAGAACTCGGAGAAAGTAATAAAGCAATAAAGAGAGAGAGCACAGGGTTGGTAAGAGCCTGGTCGGCGAGTTTACACGTAGGGTACATGGCCCGGGTTAGGTTTAATAACACCGCTTACTCGCTGCGCCTCGCCCTTGCTCGCAACATTATCTTCAGCATTTTATTTCGCCTCGTTCGTCCTCCGGTGATTTCATGTCTTTTTTCATCTTTTTTTCTTCTTTTACTTCTTCGTTCTCGGGTCTATCGCTCGCCGTTTTATATTTCCAAAGCTCGCGGAATGCTTCACAGTAGCACCGAGTTTCATAAATTATTTTGCAAAATGGATCCAGAGTGAATTCAATGTGCCAAGTGGAAAATTCTTTACAGTTCAACCGCAGTTTCTTCGATTTTACAATTGATGTGCCGGTAACTCTCTAATAGTCGTTTCAATTTTTCTTTTTTATTTCGAGCAATTTTGCATCTTGAACTTGCAGCTGTTGCATATTTTTACAATACTTCGGAAGTCATTAGTATTCGTTTTAAAATTCAAGATCAATAGTTGAGAATTTCTTGTAAATAGTAAATAGATTGTTGAAAATATTATAATATTTCTTTGAAATCACAGTTCGATATATCTTCTTATACAAATTATCCAGAAGCGATTTTATCCGCAATTCAATAAATTATTTGTCTGAATGATATATGGTAAATGCTTCTAAATTATTTAAAAGACAATTATCGAATTTGTTTTACACGCAGCTCGATCATCCAAAGACTTTTTAAATAAAGTGTTAGAGTACGAAGATAACATAATTGCGTTATGCAGTTTATCTATTAAAATCTTCGCAAAACGAAGTCTAACGAAGCTTTATACATCGTAGTCAATCGAAGAAGCTAACGACTAAGCTAATATTCGCACCAACGTTTCTGTAAAATGGAAACTGAGATCACCATACTGTCCGTTGCTCAAAAGATGGCACAGAAAAAAATATAGGATGGATTCCCACCAACCCACTTATGTCAATACCCTCTCAGAATAAGGGTAAACGCGTTTGTCTTATTATCAGAAATGACGCCTTCCTATTACCCAATTTCCAGGAAAGAGGGGACTCGAGGCTGGCCGATTGCAACAAACAACGCCTCCTGACTCCCATCACCGTCTCGCTGCCCCATGGCATACTCCTAGCCTTCTATTTTGTTTTCATCGCAGACTTTTGATTATTATTGACTAAGGCTGATCAATTTGTTTATCGATCTGATTATTTACCAATAGAAGTAGATTTCAGGAGATCATAGACAGATAGAAATCGTGCCACCTTTACAGCAATAGTACATCAGAGTTTTCCAATCGCAGGTGTCTCGATCAGTAATGAAAGTCTCCACTCCCTCGTAATTAGCTCCACCCCCTCGTCGATCATCAGGTGAGAATTCTTCATCGTTGACGAAGGTCGCTTCAACGGACATCCCGGCGTCCTCTTCGCGGCTCATCCGGCGAAGAGGACGAAATAAACGAGTTCCCCGGGAACTCCAAGGCTTTCATTTCAAACTTTCTTGGCCGCGGATAGTTCACGCTCCGCGGTTCTCTTACCACCAAGGTCATCCCTCCAATTAATGCGATATTTCGCGTCTCCCGATGCGGGAACTTTTGTGCTCGCACCGGAGGACATTCTTTTCAGCAACGCCGTAAGAAACAGCCTAATGAGTGCTGACCCACGCCTCTAATTGGCAGAATGACTCCCGAGGACCTTGCCGATGATTATTCGCGTCTCTGCTCGACTCACAATGCCCGGTGAACAATCATCACCGACGTCCACCTGCCCGAAACTTCAACGAAATTTTTAACGCTCTACCTGGTAGTTTTCTTGCGAGATATTTGCTGTTGCTATTTACATTTGGGAAGGTTTTTGGTTTAAAGTCATCAAGTGTCGTCAACAGACTGCGCATATTTATGAAAAATAGAAATTAGTAGGCAAATTAGTAGGCTCACTTCTCTTTTAAACAATTTTATCAAGTTCTCAGTTTCTTTTGAATCGTTCACTATTTTCACTAAACCGTTCATATTCAAAGCTGTTTAATTTCCGATTATCGAGATTGTAAAAATACACACGCGAGGGACTTATTCAATAAATTACTCGAAACAAATATTGCAATAAAAGTCGTCAAAACTCCGAATAAACGCTCTTGTCACATTCACGAAATAATATAAAACAATATAAAAAGCAATTTTCATTGCTACGTAAATCTAGTCTCAATGAAATTTGAGACCGACGCCTTCAGGCGATAGTTCCACAAATAATAATTAACACCAAACGATTTTATAAGAATTCGATTTTACCACTAAGTGAGTTCCAGCGCGATAGATTTTCAATCGAATGTGCTTTTAAGCGAGTCACGCTCGGTTCCCGCGATGGGAGAACGTGGAACAGACAGTCCGCCGCGATATCGCGTCAGATATTTAAACGAAAACACCGTTCCGGCCCATTAATTCGTTTCCTGTCGCCGTTGTTGGAGACACGCCGCGACCCGCGGGCCAGATGTAACAGCTCGGAACCGGTTACAACGACGAGACGACCTTTCACGCAACACGTGATGATGTATTGCGCGGGATGCATCATCGTTCCTTGCCGGTCCACCTGCATCTATCTATCGAGTGCTCGTGGCGCGGATCGATCGGGAACCGATGAACCATGGCGGCCGGCCCCGGCTACGAGAAAATTATTTGACCCTTGACAAGGGTCAAATATAACCGATCCGTTTCCTCGCCGCTTCTACTTCCGCAAGCTACGAGCCACAATCTCCATCCCAGGATTAAGAAGTATTCCTCCGAGCATCGGACAAATCCGATGCCATCTTGGACGTCTACGTTTATTTTTCGTTTCGTTTCACAGCGATTTTTCTTTCGCGTCGTTTCACCTTTATCGTTTTATTTTACTTGAATCCTTCTTTGCAAGATTTATTTTTATTTCGCTTGACTTTTTCCTCTTTTCTTCTTCGTTTCTATCGTGCCATGTACTTGATTAATGTTATTTTATTATTACTTATCGTGTTTATATATTTATTTACTATTTTATTATTATTTATTATAGTTTTACTTTTATATGTTCATTTACTATTTTACTATTATTTACTATATTTTCGTATTTATATATTCATTTACTATTTTACTATTATTTATTATATTTTTGTATTTATATATTCATTTGCTATTTTATTATTATTTATTATATTTTTATATTTATATATTTATTACTTTATTACTTTACTATTATTATTGTTATTATTATTGTTCCTATTGTTATTAGTAGTAGTATTATTATACCATGTTTATTTGATCTTAAATTTGGCGCACTTCGCCTTGTTTCCATCATTTCGCGATGCTGTTGAAAGAGCTGACACACTCATTTTCTACGGCCAGGTTTATACTTCCATTTTTCTCCATTTCAGTTCGGCTTCGTATGACTTTTATACCGTACCGCTCCACCGTGAATTTACGTTCACGCTGTTTATTAGAGCCCTAATCCTTTTTCCGCGACGCTGTCTGGATCGCGGAGAAATGGCCGGCCATTATTTCGGTCACGTTCGTCCCCGTCGCGACATTGGTCCTCCCTCTCTCGACCCTCTTTAAATCGCATTGGTTCCCGATCAAGATTCCAGGTTCTTCAGTTTCGAACTACTCGGACGGTATCCACGCGCAAATAGCATCGATGAAATTACTCGGGAACTGCGCTCGACGGTGCAACTAACGCGAACGCCGCAACTTCGGCAACCGCCTAGCCCTCGATCGTAGAACGAAAATCATAGGATGAAGAATGTGCGCGAAACTTCGCCGATACTATTAACGACTTTATGCGTTTCACTGGAGCAGTATGTTTCGAAAGAGATCTCTCCTTCAGCTGTGCTTTATTGCCGCCGAGAAGGGGAAAATACCCTTAACGTTTTGACATTTCGTATCGCATAATTTAATTGCTTCGTTCAGGCCAAGATTAGGTGACTGAAAAATATTATACAGTTAAAATCAATTCCAAACGCGGACAGACGTTCTACACTGTATATTTAAAACATGAAAATAAAACAGAAATCGGATCTTTATGCAAAATAAAAGAAATATAGAGAAGAAAAGAAGAAAAATAAAAAAAGAAGAAAAGAAAAACATAAGGAGAAATAAAAGAAATATAAATTGAAAAAATCTTTTCTCTTTTAACAGTCGTGATAAGTTAAAATTATTGTAACAGTATCGTTAAATCCTTTTACTGTCTTTTTAGCTACGCGTCTAACCTCCTATATATTTTTCTCATAAATGCATGAAATCCGCAGTATAGTACTGAATTATTCACTATCACTCTTGGTGGGTCTCTTACACGTTACACTTCCTTTTTTACGATCGAATATGATAAAAATTCTTTCGTCGAGTTACGAGATTCGTTGAAACGGGAGATGGCAAAGGTTGCCGGGGGATCGATTAACCACCGAAACCGACGAGCATTTCACCGGGCCGGCAAATATTAATTAGGGGAGCGGCCGTTATCGGCGGGATGCAGGGGGCCGCGATAACTTGCCACATCGTGGAACTTTGATGTCACGTTTCAATAAGACCACTTAGCCGACGGAAAGAAATTGGTTTCTCGGGGTCCCATGGGTCGCCGGAGGAACCGCGGCGGCCTTCGTCAAGCCGCACAATGGAGAAACTTTTTTAATGGAGGAACTTCGGACGAATAGCATCCATACAGAGCCGGGATCAAGTAAATTGACGGGGATTATAACGACACGTGGAGACGCCTTCGAAGTTCCGGCTTCGAAAGTATTTAATACCATTGGATGTCTACCTGGTAACCGATCTCTTCGTTTGCGGAAATGTCAGTGGTATTGGTCGACCTGCTGTCAGACTTCGATTATGCACCAGTAAACTGTTTTGTCGATCGGTTTAAAAGGGTGCAGAGTTCAGGGAAAGGCAATGGGCAACTGATTATAGGTCGTTGGTTGTTGCAACTAATTTATGCGAATTTCTAACTGGTCTATAAGAATT
>CM052157.1:7804602-7822994 GCA_028455555.1 Augochlorella aurata | reverse complement strand
ATTTATACATCAATATAACATGTCCATATATATGAGATTATAATAATTAAACAAGATTTAATATCGTTACTGTGCGTCGCAGAAAAAAGGGCGAAAATCGGAAGAATGTGTTGGCGTTTACCTGTTTGTTCATGACCCATTGGAGCTGTGAGTGTCAGTGTATCCGGAAAGCAAAATCAATTCATTCGAAATTAGAACAGTATTCGTTCGTTTAGAAAATGTATCAACATCGAATCGCAACAGCTATTGGAAACAGTTTCTATGTACAAGGGTCACTGATGTACTGTTCAATGTGGAAACATCAAAGATATCGAGAGATTTCAGATACTGTGCGCTTTATAGAAAAGTAAGTGTCGGGTATAGTATTGTTTATAGAGTCAAATCTGTGGATAAGTGTTTGTGTGAGTAGTAAAGGGTACGAAGCTTACTTTCATAATCGGTGTTGCATTTGTAGGAAAAAGTGTGATAATTTCTTAAAGAACATTCGGAGTATACGGAATATATTTTACAACGCTGAACGGGTTAAATAAAATTCCCACGCAAGGTAAACATTATTTTTCCTTCCTGCCTTGAGTCACTTAACACGTTGCCGACCGGATGACTAAAAGTAGTCATTTCCTTAAATAGTCGTGAAATGCCTGATGACTAAAACTAGTTATCTCCTTGAATTTGAAATAAAAGATTCAATCATAAAATTTATTTTTATAAAATATATTTTGAACGAAACAGGACATCTTATAATTAGATCTTTATGAAAAATAAAAACTTGCTGACTCGATTGTAAATAACAGAAATAAAGTAGAAACATATTTCTTCTTTCGAAAATAGCAATGTTATTAAATTTTTTAAAAATTGCTTACCAATATCGACGCATTAACTACTGTCATTTTTGCGTGTGTCATGTTTTCCCGTATAATTCCTCGCCAATTCTATGAAAATAACGCCACCGATGCCTCAGAAAACGTCTCCAACGTAAAACTGACTTGTCTCTTGTTACGTCCTCGTTAAAACAATTGAAACATCGCGCAGACAAGGTAGCAAATATAATTCGTCGAGCAGCGGTATAGATTCCATCTAACCGCGACAGTTTTATTGTGCTCGCATTCATGATAGAAATTCGCGACTACGCTGGCATATGAATGGGATCAAAGTGATCCCGATAAAATTTCCGCGAGAAACGAAAGGAATCCCCCGTCGCCCCCCTTTGTGCCCGGCGTGCTTAAGATCGTCTGCACGCGATAAAAACGTAAAAACCGTTGTCCTTGCCTTTAAGGTCCCGTCTCCCATCCGCCTTATTTCCCAGGATGCGCTCGTACGGACGTGAAACAAGAATACCGTTCCAGATTTATAACGAACCGCATTATTATAGCTACGCGACACGAACCTGACTTCGGGGGCCCGGCTTATGCATCAACAACCCCTCCGGGCGACTTCATGCCCGTCTACAATTAAACTTTCTTATTTATAGGCGGCATTAATGAACCCGAACAACTATCGTTTCTCTTTTCTCCAGCATGGCTCGCGTTACCCTCCGTCGCAAATGAAAGCATCGTTCTACGATTCGTTCTTCCTTCGAAACGGTCTTCAGACATGAAGACCGATCCGTTAATTTCAGTCAGCGTAAGAAGGATCGTTGGCGATTTTTTTATAGTGTAAAACTTTGGCGAAGCTTCTCGTTTGTTGCCGTGCGCGCTCTTCATATTTCAAGGTACGCCGACAGAATTAGGATAGACGTACCAGTGCACCGTTTCTGGCCGTCTGTATTACTATTGTTATTAGTATAAGTTTATAATAAAAATGGTGAGGTGAAATTTTAATCAACGAAAATATTGAAAAAGTTTAAGGATATCTACGCGTTATTTTTAACTCACTGTAATTATTGGAGAAATTTTTATTCGCCTGTATTTGTTGCAATTATAAAGTTTTATTATGCAGAAAGATACGCAATTATTATTCATATTTTCTCATTCGAAGTTGGCTGCAATCCCCAGCGATCAACAGAATTTCAAACTACGTGGAATTAATTTTCATTAACCTTTGGACGGCGGACTATATGCATAATTAACAGATTTGATGAACGTTTGTAGCTTTCTTCATCAATTTTTCGAATCATTTTTTTCACTCAATGTAAACTAAATGACCTCGGTGCAACAATTTATTTAATGTAGTTACCGAATAATGAAAACGACGAGAACATATTAACTGGCAAAGTAATAGTCCAGATCTTTGTGCGAAATAAAAATCGTCTGATCGATTGCAAAATACAGGAGCCAACTAGAGTCTTGTCTTTCTCTTAAATAATTGAAATAAGTTGCATTTAAAATACCCACACTTTTAATTTCTTTGAACCGTTTCCCCACGTTCCAGCTACACGTTGCCCCCATTTATATTATATTATCAGTCCAGTGGTAACAATAAAATACTAAATTTCATCCGTCATAAGTCAGACCGCCCGAGAAAGACGTAACATAAGACAATAAAAGGCCCGACGCGGAAAAAATCTGCCAAATTCGCTCGCCCGGTAACCGGACACGGCGGACCGCTTTTAATAATTTCGGAAGCACGAACGACCAAGTGTCCCGTACAATTTCTCATCTCGTTTTATTCGCTCGCAACAGTGCGAAGGCCAATTTTCATCACGGAGAAGTAGGTTCAGCCCCGGCTGCGTTAATTCGAGCGCGGAACCGCATCGCTAAACAAAATGGCCGTCCATCGGATCGAAAGAAGGGGTAGGGGAACACAGTGGATCCCATCGGAGAAAGGGCCCCAATTACCCGTCGTGTCACGGTTGCACATCGCGAGCCTTGATTCCATGCACGACAACCCAGGAACATGCTTATAATCCGTTGGCTTCCGGCCAAAATCACGTACAAAGCACGTATCCATACGATACGAGGCGTTTCGCCACGCCAAGGAGAGATAATTAAACTAACAATGTCGTGGCCCCCTCGCGCACCCACCCGCCCTCCGCGCCCGTACCGCTACTATTTCCTCGTCACGCTTCTTCGTCCGCGCCGCCCACGTTTTTCCCCTGGTTCCAGCTTAATCACGGCGGGATTCGGCTCGGCCTTGTCAAGAATTTCGCTCGTCGGATAGGAAACCGAGCCTTCGCTTTTCCAAGATCTACAACTCCTCCAACAAGAACTATTTCATCAACACGAAAACCACTATCGCAGTTTGCTTCGTCGACAATTTGTCCTGGCAAACCTGTAATTGTTTCTCTTTAAAGGATTATTTGCTCTCTGCAATTCTTGGTGGTCTAAGACATTCTTAGAAATTGCTCACTGCTTTGAGAATCATTTTTGTCCTAGACAAGCGTTCTTTGAATCGAGAATTTGAAAGTATGTATTACTAGATCGCTGATCTTTGTACGGATTCTCGTTTTGTAAATATTAGAGAACAAAGTCTCCTTAATTAACAAAACGATTACGCATTATTACAAGAGAACAAAAATATTATTTGACATTGTTAATTTACACGTTCTCTGGTATTAACAAAATCTGCAGTCTGAATATTGCTAGCCTTAATAATATCTATGATAATTAATACCTTGATTATCTTAATAATTACCTTAATAATACCTATCATAAGTAGACTGCGGATTCTATGCATTCGTGATTAAAATATACGAGACAAAACACCGAAGTGTAAATACATTTAAACAATGTAACAACATTGCTATTCCTCTCAAATGCGTTAAAAGAAATACTAAAAAGAAAAATCAATTTGTATTCAATTTCTATTTCCGATAACTCTGATAAAAAGTTTGTATTTTCCATAAAAATCCGCGGTCTAATTTAAACAAATAACGTCGCAAAAAGGTACATTGAACGAGACAAGATACCAAACGTTCTCTCAGTACAAACACCAAACTAATTATAATTACGTCAATGTGCACAAACGTCGGCGTCAGTGAATACCCGACGCCGCGAATCATCACACAGTAAAATGATTGGAGCAGCTAGTGAACGAACTATCTATGTTCGAAGTAAGCGTCAGCTACTTGCCGGATCTATCGGCGATACTATTTGCCGGAACAAGTCGGAGCAGCGTTCTAGTAAATAAAACGAACGGGAGCAATCGAAACGCAATTAGCTTTTCCATATCGTTTCTACGGACTGCGATTGAACGCTAGGTGTTACCAGGTGATTAATCACTCGTGCAGTTTCTCTATCGAACACGTGGCGACCGTCTCGAACGAACGAACGAACGAACAAGGGGGGTGCGTTTCCGTGATGTTTCAGAAGCGATGGTTGGTAGAACGGTTTCGTTTTGCGTACGAGGGTGCCATCTAGGACGAGGAACGGTACCGGAGCTTTTTCACACCGACTCGGATAAGCTTCTTATCACAGGTCGGCTTTTTCATCCCCTACGGCGGACCCGTCGGTATGCAGGTTTTGTTGCTCGGGGTGGCTTCTCGCCGATGTCTCCACCCGCGGATAGGTGGCGGCACTCGCGTTTCACCGGTAACGTCGCACATTCCGACGACTAGCTCGGATAATCGTTTTTCTACCCCTAGCTCGCGCCAGATTTTCACGTTAAATATTTTCTCTCTATTTTCGATATATGGACACTTGGTCGAATTTGATAGAATCGAGGGAGCCTGTGACTAATTACTGTGCCGTTGAGTTCCGGCAATTATCATAAATCGGAAGGAGAAATTGTAATAACTTTATTAACTAAGTTATAAAACTGAACTAAGGAGCGAGTTAATAATTTAACATTAAATCGTCAATTTAAAACAATTATTATAATCTACCATGCTGAAAGAAATAAACTTGTAATAGTAATAATAAAACAGGTACTTTCAGTGCTCCATAAATCCGGCGTTAACTTTATATTTATCGAACAATACTTATTAAACCTTATTAGCAACAATTAAACAAAATGAAAGAATATTGAATAAAATAAAAGAATCTCTCTAGACTCCAGTGTCCTACTTATTTTTTACAAATGTCATCCCTTACGCGATCAGGTGTTCATACAACTCCGCATTTCCACGACTTATTTTTTAACAAATTGAATTGCCAGCGCAATTGGAAGATTCGCAAACCGCGGACGCTGTTCAATTTATTTCATACAGATGCTTTTCAATATTTCATAAATTCGTGCATGCCGCGATTGCATAAGGATCCGCGCAGCCCCTTAGCTCGCAAGAGATGCTCCCTTAACAAAAGCAATCCCCGGTTCGTTCCAATGTTTCCAAACTATTTGCTTGCTCAAAGATAGCGCGGCTCTCGTTCGCGAGTTTAGCAGCAGCCTGTTTACGATTCCGAAAGAGCTCCGGAGTCAAAGGAAAGGCGGGAGAGAGCCGGAAGAATCCGGACATCGCCGGCTGAATGGAAATCATAGTCTTCGAGGGGAGTAGCCTTGAAATATTTCCTCGGCGGAACAGCGACGATAGAATCGGCTTTCATCGGGGAATAGCTGCTCGGCATTCAGTTATTTAATTGAATACCAAGAGCCGGCCGCGGATCGTCAATGGGGCTCAATTAAGGCGGAAAGAATTCTGGGCGATCGGGGTCGAGTGGCATCAACACAGCCATTGGCAACAGCGAAATCGTAAACAACGCGAGTCCAGAAGAAGAGGAAGACGAAGACAAAGCTGCGGGGGCAGCCGTTATTGACACTCCCGCACACGGCCCGATATAGGCCATCGTCGGCCGGCCATTGCTGTACAATGAACGATAAACATTGTCCAACCGTAAACTTCGAGCGTCTTCCGCACGCTCGCAGCCGGTGACGCAATATTGCTGCCTTTTACGTCGCCGGGCCTAATTAATGTTTACCCCGTTTAGTACTTTGATTATGCTCCGCGTCTCGATTGCACTTCGTGCATGGATACGCTGCGTCGTAAAGACTTCTTTCGTGCTCCAAGGCTCATTTTTATTGGTGAGAGATTCTAGGACTCAATTATTCCTAGATCCATCAGCTGGAAGTGATACTCTATAGCACCGTGGACGGAGCGTGAATTGATTGAATCAACCGGCTGCGAATGCGCGAGCACTGCACTGAGAAACAGATCGAAGAGATCTTGAAGAGAGATCTTGATACACATTGTTGTATCATTTTTCTAAAAGGATTGACATGGTCGATTGAACGGAACGTCTCTGATACATCGTTCTTAACCCGGCAGTCCATATTTATGTTATTTTAAAATCCCGTTGGGGCTCCCATATTTATATTATTTTAATTGTATTATACTAATTTGGATAAAGAGATATAAGATATACTGCTCAAGAAAATATAATTTCTTTGAGCAGTATATTTTGTCTCCTATTTTATGTGTCTTTATGCTATGAGTATAGACTTTTGGATCAAAATTGGCCACCTTTGACTTACGACAATTCCGTCAACAATGATCCTAGCGTAATGAATCTTTTCTTAAAATAAAGCTTGAAATCTCTACTTTAAGATGGGATGTTTTCGATTATATGTTTGAGGCAACCTCATCACTGTAGCCGTTTATTGTGTGAGGTCATGTTCGTCGAATTTGGCAATTTTCAATATGACAGACATGCTCACATATTTAAACGCTTATGGCGATGGGCGTGCCTCAAACTTAAAATCTAACAAATCCTATCTTAAAGTAGAGATTACAAGCTTTAATTTAAGAACAGATTCGTTACCCTAGAATAATCTTTAACCGAGTTGTCGTCAGACAAAGTTGGCAAACTTTTATCCTTCGTCTATGCTATAACTTCTCAGTATATTTTGTCTCTTTGTTCAAATTAGTATAATATAATTAAAATAATATAAATATCATAAGTAGAAGTTTCAAGCTTTAATTTAAAAAAACAGTTATCATCCTACGATGATCTTTTGCAATTGTACTCACTCAAAGTTAGCCAATTCTCATCTCACATTTTTCAATGCTGTAGATTACATATTATTATCAGTAAACGTCGCTATTTACTGGAGATCCACGAGCACCCCAATAAAGTACAATTCCTTCAGACGTTCACTATATGCACTGCCGGGTTAAACATCGCCCCACCTTGCACCGATCGTGCGACGACGCGAGCCGAAAACTTCGCGCGAGCGAGTGCTGCGTAATTGCGAATTGCACGTTCGGCAGCCTCGCGTTTCGCCGCCGAAGAAAATTTGCAGCCGGCATATCAAGCCACTCGAAAAAACGAACTTGCCAAGTCGAACAAATTGCATCTCCTCGCCGCAGCGAGCGTGCATTCAGCGATCCCTCGGGCCCGTTAACGCTGTCTCAAGAGAGGGTTGCTCAGTTTCGCATAATGAGCGAGGACCGCGGGAGCAAAGAAAGGAGAACGACAAGAAAACCGCGCGGCCGGGCAAGGTCGGGCCGGGCAGTCGCGCGTTCGAGGCGGCGAATTGAGATTCCCCGAGGGTGGTTGTTAACAAGGTTGCATCGCAGCGACCGGGTAGGCAGTCCAAACACGAGCGGGGACACACGCGCGAGCTGGTGCGCGACCCGGGCCAACAAAAGTGCAACGCCGCGCCGCGCGCGACGCTCTCGGGACGCGGAAAAAGAGGCGAGACGCGTGCTCTGGGTCGCAGAGACGCCAAGATCGAACGGGTCGTCAACGATGCAAGCAACGGAGACAACGACGCTGAGCGCACAGGCGAGAAATCGGTAAATCCTGACCAGAAGCGATAAAAGTGATCGTAAGTTCGAAACGCGGCTCGAATTATTTATTATAATTTACAATTTTAATTTGAAAATAAATTCTCAAATTTCCCGTTAACAAGGAACAGTATTTAAACTACCGTCGGCGGACGCAGGGTCTCGTGAGACCCGTGACTTAAAGATACTCACTTTTCTCTACTATGACGCGTAAGACAAATACGCTTCCCCTTCTATTATTTTTGAAAAATTATGAATAATCATCTAATGCTAAATTTTTAATTACCTTTACCTAAATAAACTAAATAAAAGAATATCACTTCTGAGTCGCGATTCCGCGACATCTCGCCCGGGCGCAGCGGCGCCAGACGACAGAAACGTTTCTCGCTGCGCTTCCTCGCGCTTGCACGCCGCCTGCGACGCGCGTCACGCGCGAGGAACAACGCTCGCGATCGCAAGCCGAGAGATCTGGATGCCGCCGATCGATATTCCGGCCGCGTGCCCGATCTCTCTTCAATGGAATTATTTAGTCACCGATACGTGATGTAATTCGCTCGGAGCTGACTCGAATCCTTTTACTTAGAGTGTCCTCTCCGGCACAGTGCTTTGAACCGAGAACTTTGCGATGCACCTCTGCGAAAACTACTTCTTCGAAAGTATGCAATTTTCGTTGCTTGTCGATGTTCCAACGTCTTCGAGAACGAAGAAATTAATGGAGCGCGATCTACGTTTCAATGGTCGTTCGAAATTGAATGCCCGAAGATATTTGTATTCGACGGGATGTCCTTATCGTCTTGTTTCTCTCGATAAGAAGACGTACTGTTTTATCATATAGTAACCAGCCTCTTATTTCTATAATTTCTAAGTATTACCCCTTTGCACTCGAAGCCACTTGTAAACTGTAAATCACTGTGAATCTGAAACCATTTCTCCAGCTTATATTATGTCCATTTTCTGTGACATTAAATGCACGTGAAATTGGTTTTTGTGACTCATACCTACAGTTTCACTTTTAAGAATGCTTCAAATCTAAATTTCGTACCTCGGAGTCACCACTCGAGTGCAAAGGGTTAACTAGTCCTCTAGACAGCGGATCTTTATGCAACATAAAAACGTTCATTCCAGCAAGCAAAGTTCCTTCCTCACTCGAATCATTTAAATTTGAAAAATTGCTTTAAATGTCGTCCATTAATTATTTTATCAAATGCATAAAATCCACGGTCTATTAACGACCGAATTAAACCATTTTAAAGCAGCCAATCATTCTCGAGAAAATAGCTTGCAGCAGTTTACATGATCCGCCATTGTCTCTGTTCCCTTCGTCCGCCGTTTACCACTCATTCTCGCTAACAATAAGACTGGAACGAGGTCCGAGTGCTAGTTAGGCTCCTGTTACGGCGGCGATGATCACGCGCTTCTAAAGAGGACGACAAACGCGACCGTAAAGAGGGAACACCGCGCCCGTCTGTAATCCCCGGACTCTTTCACCGAAATCGTTTTAATCGTTTATACTCCGGATTACGTCATTCCAGCTCATCCCGCAGTCTTTATCGCATTTCAATTTCGAGCGCCGAGTATACCCGATGGAATTAAAGCCACTAAACCGAGCTATTCGAATGGAACACCACCGCGAGAACGAGCGACACAAAGTCATCGTTCAGCTATCACCTAGCAACACAACTTTCTATAGGGTAGTGGAGCTGATATCACTATATTTAGCCAATCACTGTGCCTTTTCTTTATTTTCAAGCATAATTAACTTTGCATTTATCAAATAGGAAATATAAAATTCTCTTATTCAAATTCCATTATTTGTTAAAATTAAAGATATAAAAGACATTTTTTCTGCTTCTAATGTTCAAAGGAGATTTGATACTTGCGTCATGGAAAAATCTCTGTCGACAAAAGGAGCTTTGAAATTTATTTATTTACTATTTTTGATTTCATAATTAGACTGCGGATTTTCAGACAAAATGAAAATTGACATTGACATTGTTGAACATTTTTAATCTATCGGCTGCTTTAAGTCGCTTAAATAAAATATAAAATAAAATAAAAACCGCAGTCTACTGATAATTATTGATAAAGCTGCTACGATTAGAAATTGTTGAATATATTTCTTTACTCAAACACACGCTATTATAAGAATTGTGAAACATTAAAATAAATTTTATCTTGTAATTCTCACAAAGCAACACTTATTAGTCGCTTTTAAACCTCGCTAGGCTCATCGTTAAGGAACGTCATTTAAATCGCCAAAGTTTCGTTTCATTCCGAGAACTCCTAAAGGTTGGGGCACAGTAATCGACTCCTCTACCCTACTTCCCGTCGGTTCCGGGCCTTTTTTCCACACGGAAACCCCGGCAGAAAAATTTCCATTCAAGTTGCAACGGGGAAGACACTCGGACTCATCCAGCCAGCAAAGTCCTCCGAGGCGAAGGGAACAAAGAGGAAGGTCGAATTAACAGCGTTCATTACGAAGTTGCAAGTCGGCCCAGATTCTGTCGCGACAAAGGTCCCCCCGAGCGACCAAGGGACGCCATTCAGAATCCATAGAAGAAGGGTAGCTGGAACAGCAAGGCAGCATCCAGTCTCTCGTCGCGATGAAAGCATGATGTGCACACAGAGAGTCGCAAAGAAAGGGCGAGTGGCTTCGAACAGTGAAGGGAGTGGATGGTGTGAACACGGCTGCTGGTGGTGGTAGCGGTGGTGGTGGTGGTGGTGGATGGATGTGTGCGATAAAGGGTTGGTGCGAGGGCGGTGGGCTAGTGGGCTACAGGGTAGTGGGGGTTTTCGGGTGCATGGCGAAACCTTTTGTTTGACCGGCGGCAGGGTCGGTCGACGCTTACCTGTCGGAATTGTCGAATGCCGCCATTGACCCGCAACGAGTCCGCGGCGATGCCGGCGATTCCGTCGCCGGGCTCGCGCAGCTGCCGCAACGAGGCAGCACTCGGCGCCGTGCCGGCGTGCAGGGGGCAACAACATCCGGAACAGCAGCACGCCGACGCTTCCGGCTGAGAGCTCTGCCGTATTATTCGCGCGTTCGGCGATGTCGTCACGAGAACCGGCGGGGGCGGGGCCTGGCACGGGCAGCAATGATGCCCGCTCTTCACGCTCTCTCTGCAACAGTCCGAAGAACGTTCTTATTAGCTGTGATCTTTGGGCGAAGTAAACATGATCGACTGCAGCAAGCAGCGACTCTCGAAAGTATGCGGACGGTAATATAACTTCGATTTCTGCGCCATATATTTAACCCTTAACGCTCTGAGTGCGCCTCTCAGGCACCACCGATGCGCAGCGTTCTACTCCGAGTGTATTTAGGAATAGTAAATAAAAAATAGCACTCCTCGGTCAGTTAA
Organism: Augochlorella aurata; assembly: GCA_028455555.1. Classification (NCBI taxonomy): domain Eukaryota; kingdom Metazoa; phylum Arthropoda; class Insecta; order Hymenoptera; family Halictidae; genus Augochlorella; species Augochlorella aurata. The sequence continues at coordinate 7,812,038 of CM052157.1, read as the reverse complement.
AGGGATCAGTAAAGACAGTCGGATCTGAACCTGTTTATTATTTACATGTCATTGCAGCATCTCAAATCTGACACTTGAGAACTTCAAGTCGAAGCATGGTTAGAATAAGCTGGTCGATATTCACCATGAAAAGTCGGAGCGTTAAGGGTTAAATAAATATATATTGAAAGGAAAAAATCCTTTACGGTATGTTGAAGTATATAAATGTCAAAATACAACAAACTCTCGATTTAGTATAAAACGTTAGCTACATAATTGAAAAAATATGTAAAAAGACATCGAATTTTCACGTCGCATAAGTATTCGGGCAGTCTATAAAGTCGAGTTGAAAAATTATAACAAATTTTGTATAAATCTTTGTTACTATTGATTACTGCAATTGATGCAGACATTTCTCATTTCGCATAAAAATCCGAGGTTCAATTTTTCATAGAAGAGCTAGAAAGCAAGGGGCCGATGAACTTCTTCGAGAAAAATTACTGAGCTAATTGCTTCCGACAATATTCTCCTCGGTCGTTGCATAAACGGAACAATGCTGCAGCGTCTCTGTCGACTTTGAAACTTCGATACACCGTAACGACAAACTTTCTCTATTGCAACAAAAACTGCGCCTCGCTCGGGATAAGCAATTCCCAAACATAGCCGTTCTTTGACGATCATCTTTACGATTCGTTTAACCGGGCAAGCAGATCTACGAATTCCACCGTGCTAGATGGAGCGAAGTTTACGACGGAACAAACACCGCCATAATATTGGCATAATCAAGGGAATTATGCCGGCAAGTTCCCTCGCGTCGAACTTCTCCGAATAACTGGCCTAGCGGCGAAGTTTCCCTTAAATCCCCGGACAGCGATTTTGATAGCACTCGATCAGAGACGGTCCAAGTTTCTGGAATCTCCCGGACTGGCTCTGTCGAATGTAAATTCGGGCGTCTCTCGGCGCAGGGGCTTTCCCATGCAATATTCTCACGACGACGCAACCCGGTCGATCGACGCGCGGTGTAAACGAGTGCATGGGTAAGAAGCGACGAATTAATTATGTATTGAAATAACCATATTTTAATACTATTAGTAGATTAATTACATTTGTATTCGATAAATTCAATTCTTAATATAATTTTCGACATGGAATAATTCAGTGATATTGTATTAATATGTAATATAGTAATTGGGGAATCATATTTTAATCATATTAATCGTATTTTAATACTGTTGGCATTTTAATCATATCTATATTTAGTAAAATCGATTTTTAACTAAATTTTCGACGTAAAGTAATTTAGACAAATCACAGTGATAAAATATTTTCGATTACCATTATTATCACTATTAGAGGATTCAGTAATATTATATTGATGAGTAATATAGTAATTGGGGATTAGTCATATTTTAATACTGTTACTATCTTAATCATATTTATATTCAATAATTTTTAATAAAATTTTCGAAGTAATATATTTTTTAAATTATACACATTACATGTTATTTAAATTTTCGAGGTACATATTCAGTAATATATCGACGAGTAATATAATAATTAAAAACTGTTTTGAAATATATTCAAACATATAACAAAAGACGAAACAAATAGTATTAATAATATTTAAGCAAATCACAAAATATTCTCAATCATGATTATAATCACAATTAGAAGCTTCGTCGTAGGTATAATAATAGACTACCCCACAGTAACCGGCTTCGCTACCCTAGATCGCTAATTTCGAAACCACACGCCTCATTGAAATCTAAACTTTCGCCTGGACAATGAAAACACTAGTTCGCGGGATCACTATTTCTCGCATTCGCTTTTCGATCCGCCAGCGTCGGCATTACAAAAGGTGTTCTATAGTTACCGATCCAGAGATCCGAGCCTTCCGTGGCTCGGTATCGTATAATGTTCATTGTCGAGGGTTCCGGGCGCGAGCCTTGGTCCTCGTGGAAATATAATCCTACATTTTGCTAACACTGCAGCTACTCATGGGTAGCGCATCTCGGCCACCGTGGTTCACCATTAAAGCGTACCCTGTTCAAGTTTCGGATCAATAATCGGCAACCAGGAGATTTTAATTGTTCAGCTGACCAATAGAGGATTAATCCGAGGATTAAAATATCTGGCTCGGGGCTATTGATCCGGAACGTGAACAGACGATGAGTGTGAGCCATCGCGATCGAGTGTCACTGTATTATTCGACCGACTGATACAAAACTGCCTTCGCCACGTTGGCGAACCGTGTCGCGCGGTGTTCGATTCCGAATCCTGCCCGAAACCCCAGATTGCAATTTTTTCCGAAAGCTGCAATTACCACGCGTGCTCTGACCGTTGTTGCATATATAAATGTGTCGTCGTCAATTATTTCAACTGTGACTTCAATCTTCACGGATTACTTTGTCAACATTCTCAATTTTCCTGGAAAAATTTCAGATTCTCTACAAAGTTGTTCTATACAGGGTGTCCCGAAAGTCACTCGGGAACTGAGAGGTCCCTGAGGTCATTTGAAGCAACTTTTTCCTTTATGAAAATTTATTACCAATTGACTCAGTTATTACTGATGAAAAATATATTTCAACTATGATCTTCAGATGACCTTGACTTTAGAGTTAATATCGAAATCTATTTTATTTCAATTAATTTATAATAAGTGCTCGAGGTGTAGGTAAAGAGTAGAGGATAATGATCTAAAATGAAGGAATATTCCTGAGATAAACGACTTTCTTTGCTCTGAAGTGGTACTACGAAGTGGTACAGCGGCATTTAGGTGCTACCGTTGCTCCTGTTAGGGATGTACATAGGTAAACGCTTTGTAGCAGGGATACGCGGTAGATAGAGATTCCGTGTACACCGAATTCATGTAATTCCGTCTGCGAACAATGATCCGATTAATTCGCGAACGTGTCCGCCTAATAGTCGTCGGACAGACGTTCGCTCGTATCGAGATTAGCATATTGAAATTCTTCTGGATGTACACAGGGTGTCCTGGTTACAACGTCGGGCGAATCGCGATGCTTTTCATCGACGCGAGGTCATCCCGCGTTCGGACGGCCGCTTGTGTGCCGCGCGGCATTGTCCGCGATAGTTCCATTGGCGTGCGCGCCGCGCCGTGTTTACCAGTTGTATAAGATAATTAACTGCCAGTGTCGAAGTTGACAATGACGTCTCCCGTTCATTAGGCGAAATTTCATTAGCCGGTACGCGTGAGCGCGATCGATAGGCTCGCGATAATGTAATAACGTAATTAGGGGACGCCTCTGTTACCCTATCGCTTGTAGTCTCCTCGGCCGTGGAGACCGGCCTCGCTGATAAGCACGCTTTTTACGTCGTTGCCATAGTGCGTCGATTAGCGTTAAAAGATACAAAATTCGATCTCTTTTGTATTTGCTTCCGTGGAGTAGGTAGGAGAACCGGTTACTGTGTGGCCGGCCAATTGGTTAGTTGGGGTAGATTTTCATAATCGACTTCGTATTTACCGAATAAGTTATATTACATTTATTTATTTATTTGTAAAAATTAAATACGTAAAGGGCGGAAGTTCTTAAAATGTCAAAAAAATTATTTCAATTTTCTGATACTGGATTCGCGAAATCTTCTGTAGAACTTTAAGAACACTGAATGAACACAAATTTTAAATATTAATGCAAAATATTTGTTTGAATTTTTCGTTTTTAGTTACAATTTCGGTATTTTATTTGTAAGTATTTATAGGTCTGAACCTATTTTTCGCACGATGCGTTACTGTTAAGGGTCTACATAACCTCAAATCTCGAATCAGTTCTGTAGTATTTTTAAAGAGGTTACTAGCAGGGCGTGTCTTTATAAAATTCTAACAAAAAACAGCGCAATGGGTTAAAGAATGGCGAAGCATTTCTATCGTCACCGGCATCGTGATTTTATTCCACTTGTTGCCGGCGAAGATAAATTAACAAGGCTACTTTTTGCCCGAAGCCATCCGCCAAGTATGCCAGACGAAATTTGCCGATCCTGGCGCGGTGTGTCCCCGCGTACGTCCAGCTCGACCAAATGGGCTCGCCAGTGGTTAATTTGCAAGGTGCACCACGCATGGCAAATATTGTCTTACAAATAAGGCGGCTAAACGAGCACAAACGTGGAAAGCGTGGGCTTGTCGAGAAACGACGCGGGAATATGGTAATTTGAAATGTCTCTTTGCATTTCATTATGAACGCCGCAGTATTTCAGTGCCGTACGAATGAAAGTTTCCGAGAAGAAATTCTCAGGTAATGCCTTGCATGTCGTTAATACGTTAATACATCGTCTCTCGAGAAACTCGTGTCTGTCAAACTCGAGGAAGACTCGTGCTTTAAACGTTCTTCTTTGGAATACATTTGCATACTGATCGACGATCTACCCGCGTCTACAACGTACATGACGGAGTTCAGAAAATCATCTTCTGTCTTTGCGATCATTCCGTTAACTATTCGCGAATTTGTTTACCGTTTGCACCGTGAGCGAGCTCGGAAAACTGAGTAGTAGTTTGGTAGAACTTTTAAGCTTGTATTCTGAAAGAAATTATGTAATAGTGATACAAGAAAGTTATGTAATGAGGTAATAGTTGTAAAATATATATATATAGTTATAATAATAATAATAATAACAATATTACTGTAATATCACAGTAATACTTTTAATTCTTAATACTGAATAATTAAGCATTGAATTCCATCTGACATGATAATTAAGGCAGACAATTTTCATTTTGCAGTTAACAGAAACAACGTACGCATGCGCAAAGTTAGTAAAAAATAACAGAAAATTGCATAACACGTAAGAGAGTAGCACATGGCTAAAATTGAACGAAGAATGTAACTTGAACGCGTAACACGTGATTCTAAAGAGCCTCCATTTTTAGAATGAAACAGCTCCTTCGAAATTACGGATCGAGAAATTTTCCTAAAATAATGGACTGCCACGATCGGCCATTCTCGCCAGCGATCCAGAAATTCCTCGATTATTTGGTTCGCCGTGGTACAAACACTTTTCTCAACAAGCGAGCTCAATTTCTGCCGTAAAGACATCGGGTTTACGGCTCGGGGGAATCCGCGTGTGAATCCCCAGCCGCGGAAGAGGCACGCGGAAAGCGAAGGAACCAGAAGAAAATAAAAATCTAGAAGCCTGATGGGAAGTGACCCAAGGCGAGCCTCGTCGGAGCCAGCTAATTCGATTTCTCCCGGTAGAATGTGCTCGGCTGTTGTGTCGGCGAGGGTCTCTTTGTCCGTCGCCTCCGTCGCGTCGGTTGAGTGCCGGCTGGCTTCGAACGTTCCCGATGCAAAGAGATATGCCGGCGCATCTCGAGGCTTCGCCGACAATAGCTCTCGCCCGGTGTAACCCACCGAATTCGCCCGTTGTCTTCTTCAGAGCTAATAAAGCGATTCTGACGTAGGCGCATCGCGATTCCGGCGCTGCGATCGCGTTCACCGATTTACCGGGGATGCAGCCGTCTGTTTTGCGATTCCGCGCAACGCGTGCGACCCGGTCTTCCGAATGCGTCGTGATTCACGATTCTAATTAAGTGTCGGGTGAGTTACGATTACTAGGGTAACGAGACCTCCGTTCGGTCCATACCGTCGTCGCGTCGCTAAATTACCTGCACCGGTGTAAAAAGCGGAGAAAATTGCGGACGGGATTAAATACGCTAACGGGCATAGGTGTTTGGACGCTTGGTCATTATTGCGAAATTGTGAGTTATGTCCGCCGTTTATGGCTGCTTTTCTTCGTTGACCAATCGTCGATATTTTGTACAATACCTACATCGCAACCCCTTGTCATAGTTTGACGAGTTTGACACGTGGTGGAGATTTTCGGGAAGAACCTGTTAAGTATGGACATTATTCCGTTCTTTTAAGTCGAAATAACATTCAGATCTCTTGTTATCAATATTTAAGCATTCAATCGAACGCAGGCACACAATGAGTAAAAACTGTCTTTTTTCTTCTTAAATATTATTACAATGTCTAATCATTATATTAGATAATTATATATAATTATTATATAGTTATATATTATAAAATTATATAACTATGTATTATAAAATTATATGACTATATATTGTAAAATTATATAACTATGTATTATAAAATTATATAACTATATATTGTAAAATTATATAACTATATATTGTGAAATTATGCTCGAAAAATTGGAAAAGAAGATCAGAAGCACATGAATATGTTTCATCGAAGTTATGGTTATTAAGTTACTCGAATTAATATTATTTCACGGTACAGAAGAACCTCGATTAAACGTTCGAACAATGGAATAGTTACTTTTATTGAAATTAATTCGTTGACTACCCGACATTTATCCTGCATTGTGTAATTACTCCAGCTGCGACGCGTCATTTTTAATTGAGCCGTTTATCGTGCTCAATAAATCGGAATAATTAATAAGTCAGATATCGTCGATCCGGATGATCGAGGTCCCACCATATCCTAATTTCTATTCCAGCTCGCGAGCAGCACGGAGCAAACCGATTTGCGCGCCGCGTTAAATTGAAAGTGAAATACGGCGGGTAGCGCGGTAATTTTGCGTTTAACGGAAGATAAATTTCGCGGAGAGCGGAAGGAGGAGGCTCGAATAAAGCCGGAGTCGGCTGGTTGAAATATTCCGAGAAGTGGCAGCAACTTCCTGTTATCCAATTTTTTCCCTCCGGTCGTAAGACAGTCTCGAGGAAGAATATCACAGTGAATTTCGCGGGATCCACGAAAATCCAGCTTTATCCCGGGTCGGACTAACGTCATTCCACAGGTTTCACAGCCTCTTCCGTATATTATACAGCAGCCCATACGTTATTTTAGTGGAAACACCGAGCTCGGCCGTGCTCTCCACGTCCAAACTTATCCCTCGGCGAACGCCACGGCCTTGAACCTTTCGGAAACGCATTACGTTTGACGATCCTGCGAAGAACGACGTACTCGCGTAGAAGTATGTACATATATTGTATATATATAGCTCGAATCGCTTCGAGATAACAGTGTCCCCGTGTTATGTTCAAATATTCATCGCTGCTCGAAGGATACAATGCTTCGGAAGCGCTTCTTATCCACCACGACACGATTCCGGTCGGTTTAATTACTGTTCGCTCAGGAATTGTCGCATGTGGTGGAACCTCCCGTGTCAGAAATAACAGGGTGACAAAATTGAAGGAATTTAAGGTAACGGAATAAACACCTTTCCGGTCGAATTTCATTAATTCGAGTGGAAACTTCAATTTTTAATCCGAACAGTTATTCGGCTGTAAACATTTCTGTTATTATTGGGTAATTAAATCTACTAAAATTTTTATATTTCCACAACATTAGCGTTAAACAATATTTATTTTATCTATTTTATTTATTTTATTCATCGCGAAAGATATCTAATATTTGAAAGATTATATAATAATACCTCAATAATAGATAGCAAATTATCGGTTGTCATGACAACCG
>CM052157.1:7724967-7746852 GCA_028455555.1 Augochlorella aurata | reverse complement strand
CCCCTTACTCCTCCTTGATTGGTCTTCTTGTTCACCAATAGAAGAACGTAATAGAATGTATTAGTCAAGATAAGAATAGAATATAATAGAATAGATAAGAATAGAATAGAATAGAATAGAATAGAATAGAATAGAATAGAATAGAATAGAATAGAATAAATTAGATTAGAATAGAATAGATTACGAGCATGCACGTCAGACAGAGCGAGCGGGTACCCCCTTGCCCCTCGACAGAAATAGTGCCATCTTTTAGCAACGGACGGTAGATTGCTCCGATCTCGCGTGACGTTTATGGACATTGCTGTGGCAGTTCGATCGAACACCTCGTGAACACGAAACGGAACAGTCGGTCCGAAAAGCCAACATTGTAAGCGATTCGAAAAGGCGTGCGCCGATGGTCGTCGAAGCTTTCAGAAGCAGCTCCGTGACAATCGAATCGGGGCATAGCATCAATCGCGGCCGATGCGCCGGTTTCCATGTCAATGAAACCGAAAGATCTGCTTTCCTCGGAAGACTCCTCGGTGGTATTTGCTCGGGGTCTCTGCTCGAGTGACCCTAACCGGCGGAGACAACGTGCTGTCTATTCTACGGACGCACACAGCCGCGCGCGTACACACACACGGCCACCTGGATTCGTGGCTCGCGTCACGGTTCCGCTTGGTTTCACCGTCGATTCTCAGTGTGTGCGCGCCCCTCTTTATATATGTGTGCATTATCGCGTGTGTGAGCGCGATGGAAAATTGAAAAATCTCGGGGCCGTCGCGTCGAGCCTCGCCATCCATTCAACGAGGAATCGACAGACTCCCAATCCTCTCTTCTTATCCCGAAAAAGAAGAAAAAATACGGGGCTCGGGGAGAAAAGAAAAATAGAAAGAGTAACGCTTTTGTGCGAGTCGGCTCTCCTGCGGGACAAATTGAATTTCAGCGAATGAAGGAAGGTCAAAAGAGCGGCGATGGCGGCGCACTATGGGACAATCGCGCGCCAAACGCGATAGAAACTTTTTACTGGAAAGTCATTCTGCAAAAGTATGCTTAGATGGCAGGACATTTATACCAATAGAAAAACTAATCGTATTGGATACAATGTATTATGTCCTTTTTTGCTAGTTGTCCGTTTTTTAGCAGGACTGTGTGAAGTAGCCGATCTCAACATTATCTTCGCGCGGTGACCAATTTTTTATAGCTCGTTTTGCAGTGTGATAAGACGTTTAATTGATGTATGTCACCAGTTGAAAGTTCAAATTGTCGATTATAATCCCTTTGTTATTCGAAATTAAATGACAAAGTACCTGTTATCATTACAATGTCCATATGTTACTTAAAATGCCACTTATACGATAAATAAATCTTACAAAATATGATTTAAGGAAATTTTAAGCTGTCAAAATTATTTAAAGCTATTTATTTATTTTCTTTATTTTCACATAAAATTAAAACATATTATTGTGTTACATCTAAACTTTATTTATTTATCTAAACTTTAGAAAAGGATTAATGAACTTTGTTTTTCCTTCTCAATGTATTACTGTTCATTCAAAGAAAATTATTAATTATACAAAGAAAGCAAAAGCTTTTATACTACTATATTATCAACTGGAATAATCACGTTTACAAAATGTTAAAGGTCATAATGAATTACAAGCATTTGAAAAGTGAAATGTAACATCAGCATATAAAAACAGTAATCGCACAAATATCATCGATTGTATAGCATCAGAAAAGCCGAAAAATTAAATAAAAAATGTATCTGTTCCGTACAAAATAAAGAACCGAGTTTGACACAAATACACGATTTCAAACATAAAATGTTTTCCACCGCGTTTGGGGTTCGTCCGGCCATCGGAGTGCGGCGGAGGTAGACGCGGCCTAACGAGAGAGGCACAATTTATTTCTGTCGTGGAAGATACAGTTCTTCACCGGTGGATACGCTGTAGGTCTGAGGGCTTTCAAAGCGGACGCAGGGCTCGAGAAGAGCGCGAGTACGGGAGCGCCGCGACTACGGAAGAAAGTTGAAAGTGCCTCTCGTCTTATCCTCGAGAAATGCAGCAGCTTCTGCTGCGTCTCGAGCGGTTCTGTTGTCTCTCGTCCGAGACTCCGAAAAATTGAGTGCCACGGAAGAGCGCGGGAGGAGAGCGAGGAGTGGGTGGAGGCCGGGAGTGGCATCGAAAAGCGTCCGGGCGCCCTTTGAGGTCGCGGAAACCGTCTTGCCTCATGGAAATTACCCGACCCGCCCCAGAGATACTCCGCCGAGGCGTCAAGGGCTCTTTGATCTACGGCCGAACGGTGCGAGACAAGCCGAGCAATCTTTTTCGCGAAATTTGTAACACTCGGCGAAGAGAAATACGAGGCGCGAGAGAATTCGTCGCGACTATTGTCTCCGAATTCGCCGGCTGGCTGCTGAGATGATCCCGTCGATGGAGCGTCGACTTTATTGCTGTGAATAAAACACGATGCTCCTTCTTGTTTTTCAATTTACCGAACGATGCGTTTAACAAACCGAAATTCCGTCGAGGAGAATTTATTTTCTTGACAAGATTTTGACAGGAGCTGCGATGGAACTTTTTCAATTGTTTTGTCGGAGCGCGATTGAGCTGGCAAAATAGGATTAACCCTTTGACGTCGAAACCATTTTAACTGTGAAATTTAAAATTATTTTTCTTATCGACAGTATTTTCATTTTGTATAACCTGCTGCATTTTTTATACATACGAAATTCGTGCGCGTTTAACAGGTTTTTGAATATAATATTAAATAATACGAAATATTGTCAATAATATTCAATAGTGAAATGTGATATTAAAATTATTTTGGAACGTGATAGGACAATTTTTTATATGTACTCGACTGCAAAGGGTTAACCCTCAAGGACCTGTTTAGACTCATGTAAGTGGCTCTGTGGGGTAGAATTTCTACCCCACTCGGAACCATCTTCATTCTATTTAAGAATAATTGTTTTGGACAGAACAAAAGACTGATATATTACCACCGAACACAACAAAATATAATGAAATACCCGACTACACATTTGTCATAGTAGCGAATACATAATTAGTAGACTGTGGACCTTGATGCAAAATAAAAATAGCCTGCAACTATTCCAGTATACGGGAGTCAAGTGCAATTGTTGTTTCTAAAATAATTTTAATAAGATGAAATCTTAGATATTGACTTTCATAGTTTCTTTTAATCTTTTATTTTGAAACGCACCTATCGATTTTTGCCATAAATGCATAAAATCCGCAGTCTAACAATGATAAATCTATCTCTACCCTAGGGGATTACGTTGATTATACAGTAAAGATCTCATCCATCTCCGTGACAATATCACTGGCGATAAAGAGATAGCAAAAGCTACCGAACTATTTTAAGAATAATTGCAATTTCCACGCGGAGATCGCTTTAATTAATTTCTCCACGAAAGCTCGCGCAGCCAAGAGAAAACTGCGCGGGAAAAGCAGAGACTGTCGCGGGTGCAGCGACGCCTCGACGCTCCCCTCTGTTTTCCCAAACATCCAGAAGTGGCCTGGCGTCAGTCAGCACCGGGGGCCGTGTGCGCGTCTCTTGCGGGGATCCAACAGAAACACCGGGTCTGAAAGTGGACCTGAGAAATTCAGCATCTCTCGATCTAAATGCATACGCTCGTCGCGTCTCTACTCCGACGGATCGCCTGCGTTAGAAATATTTCCTTCGAAATTTAAATTCAATTCGAATGCGCGCGTAACGGCGCCTCGAAGTCGTTCAATTTTTCAGTTGTCGCTCTCGAAATATGACGAAATTTTCCAAAGACACGGCGCATTCGTAACCGTGGCATGGGACGAGGTAGAAAAATGTATCTTCGGAGGGAGGGCGAGGCCCGGAACAGTTTTGTCTTCGTTAAAGCATCCCGAAGCGTTCTCGCGCGAGAATCACCGGTTAGGGGAAGATCATAGTCTACTCCGGACACGCGAGCACGTCGTCCATCATCGGATTCGAATCCAATAAATTCCCGTCCATGGTGTTGCATGGGAAAACATCGCGGCGCGCGCCGCCGGGCATCGTTACGCTTGACAAATTGTTGCACCGTTTCCTAAATACGAAACACATCGGGCCAACAACCCTCCTCGGGTTGGGCCGAACAATTTCCTCCAACTTCAAGATAACCTACATGCGATCGGTTACAGTTTCCCGTACACCCCGGCTTTTTGCATATTTAACAGTATGCAAATGCCCGGTTTCGGGCGCGGGACGTTCGCCGAAAGTATTAATAGCGCCGCGAAAAACCTCGTGAAAGCAACTTTAAGCATGGAGCTCTTTCGCGAAACTGTCATCGTCGCCTTTGCTCGATACATGAGATGGATTACACCTTTGGCACGATGGATGTTCTTTGAAGTATCCAGCTCAATACCAGTGTTGAGATACGACGGCTTATACTAACTATATAATTTTATATTACATTGTATTTTATTGTATTGTATTTCATTGTATTGTATTGTATTTCATTGTATTTCATTGTATTGTATTGTATTTCATTGTATTTCATTGTATTGTATTGTATTTCATTGTATTGTATTGTATTTCATTGTATTGTATTATATTTCATTGTATTGTATTGTATTGTATTTCATTGTATTTTATTGTATTGTATTGTATTTCATTGTACTGTATTTCATTATATTGTATTGTATTGCATTGTATTGTATTTCATTGTATTGTATTGTATTGTATTTCATTGTACTGTATTTCATTATATTGTATTGTATTGTATTGTATTGTATTGTATTGTATTTCATTGTATTGTATTGCATTGTATTGTATTTCATTGTATTGTATTGTATTGTATTTCATTGTATTGTATTGCATTGTATTGCATTGTATTGTATTTTAGAGTAACCAGAGTATCTTTCTAGAGTAACTTGAAAATTTAATCTAGTACAAACCGCAAGCGATGTGATCGCGGAACTAAAAATCTCCTGGCGAACGTAACATGATTCCCTACGTGAAATTCAAAGTGCCTAAGGTGCTCGGTTGCGCGAATGGCGAGCAAAGGATAGTTTGTTGCCACCTGTCCAATATATCGCGTTCAAGAACTGCGAGATTCGATTTGTTGCGGAGATCCCGAAATAAAGCGAGCACGCGGATGCAAATAGCCGGGCGCCGGGGGGCGGTGGCGCTCTCAGGTTTTTCCGAATTTATTTGCTCATTTCGACGGTATTTCATTTCGGCGGAGGGCTGCGCAGACCGGCGAGCATGACATATTGCAACCACGTTGCGATTATCTCGGCCGCAGTTACAACACGCTCGTCCCCGTCCGTTCCCGAAAGCAAACAGTGCTTTCAACGTTCGAGGAGCGGCGCGTTAACAACGTCATCATCATTCCGCTCACGATCGCTCGCCGCGCGTAAAAACAGCGCGGCCTGTTTACGGAACGCCTCGACTCAATTTCGAGATCTCGGCGATGCGCCCTCGTAAAAACCGAGAAAAATACACAGGCGCGCTCGTGGAGAGCCCACGGTTGAGATAGGCGCAATAAAGATTGATGAGCGACCAGGGTGGAAGGACCAATTACTGTGCCTGTTGCAGGACTTCGGCAGTTTTCGCGGCTGAACACAGCTTCGGTAATTTAATAGAGATTTCTTGAGAACTTGAAGGATAATTTCAAAGATTCCTCTACTGATTCGAATTTTTTCTTTGAACGAAGGGTGTTCATTTTTGAGAATCGATTTTAAATTTCGCGCCATTCAAATTTTTTTATTGGATAACCGGATATTATCGAACATTTGACAAGTGGAAACATTGCGGTGAAGAAAAATGGAGAAAATTGCAATTCGCCAACACATTTTTATTATCAACACTTCCATTTTTTCGGTGTAAGTGACAGGGTTGCGGCTGATTCGAAATAAAATTTTTGTAATCGATTTATTATTTATTATTTTTAAAATATAAAACACGAAGTACGGCATCAATTAAGAGTACATAACCTTGACGTAACCTCGATGTTTTAGCATTTGTTTACCAGTTTACAGACAGTTTAAAAATGTTGCGGGGTCGCCGTCAAAGCCGCGGGGTGATTCCGGAGTTAAAAATTATTTAAAAATTTGGCGAAAGTTACGCGGGAGATGGAAGAAACTTTTGTGGGGAATACGGAAGAGAAAACTGTCCATCAAACATGCAAATCGAAAGAATAATTTAAAAATTCGAAGAAAGTGGCTCACTTGCAGGCAAAGTTAGCGCGTTCTTTAGAACGAACGTTCGCTGCGCGACCGGCTCCACCTTAAATGGAATATTTAGATTTCCTAGACGAAGAGGAAGTTGCTAGTTTCACTTGGAAATTCTCTGTTCCGATTTGTTGCCGAGACGGAATGATTTAAACGGTGTTCCGTTGGCGGTGTAATCGCGTATGTAATTGGATTTTAAAGGGAAAATTGTTGTTCGTTGTAGAAGGATGCGATAGTCTTAAACGAAGCTTGTTATTTCAGAAACTGGTCGCAACGTGTTTGCATAGTAATCGATTCGAGCACGTCTGACCATGATTGTCCCTTTCTACTTCGAGCGGAACCGATGCTCGTAATTAGACTGCGGATCTATAGGGTAGCAGAGTGACCAATTGCTGCGTCATTGTTCTGTTTGCAGCACAATTCACTTTGTCTTCATCGAATAACGCATATTACATTTTTGCATTATCTTGTTTCGTTTATTTTTGAACAAACAAATTTAACTCTTTGTAAGCGAGGCAGCTTTATCTTGAAATCTATAATTATTAAAAATGTAATATGATATAAAATAATATAATAAAGAATATAATAAATAATATAAACCTGGTGCATTTTATGTATATGTACATTTTTATTCAAACGTAAACAAATTTTTGATACGCATGATATGTAAAACCTTGTAAAATTGTGTGCATATATGTAAAACAAAATAGTTATTATGCTATGTGTGATACAATAATTATTTAAACCATGATCTCAGCTATGCTAATGTTGCTGTTTTATTTTGTAAACATTGAAAAAGTTGAGTAGTACTGTACTTAGAGACCAAACAATTAAGACTGATACATATGACATAAATAAATTTGCTAATATCAAAATTATTTTAAAAAGTGGCATCACAATTTTCAACGGCGCTCTATCAAGTCGCGACTCCACTGCTGCAAGAATTCCGCTGCTTACCAACCCCCTCATAAAAGTTGACCCCGTGATCGGTAATACCGTACCAGCTATACAAGTCTCCCAGTTCGCGAAGCACGAATTTCCTCCGCGTCAGATCCCAAATAATTCCACTTTCCGGGGCACTACAATATCCAAGTCCTCATTTCCATTTTGCTTTCACCGTAAATTACAGGTTGCTCCGTGCACGCTCCCATCATCCCCTTCTTATTCAGCGGCGAATATGCAAAAAGCGAGCGCGGGAAAGAGCTCGAAAAGTTTGATCCGCGCTTAGAGTATCTAGGTGTGCCGGCAAGAAAAGAAAGCAGATCCGAGAGAGAAGAATGGCGCCCCTAGGAACAAAGATTCCGAAGTTTCCACCGTGGAGCGGGCAGAGAGATCTGAGAATTCCCCGATACAGAAGCTGGCCGACTTCGTTATCCGCGGAGCCCTTCGCGGGTTCCGCAATTTATCGGCGCGCTTAATTAGACCACTTTATGCCCGGAATCAGGCCGGCTTCCTTGGAAAATAAATCCGCCACGAAAATTTCCAGTCCGCGTCACACGGTTGGACTTAATTCGCTTTCGGCGAGATTCAACGTCCCCGGAGACTCGCGGGATTCGGCCCCGCCCCGCGATCATCCGACCGGAGATGATTGGGGCGCGTTGTCTAGCCGGCTCTACACCAGATTCGACAGCCGACTGTACACCCTCGTCGTTCGGCGGCTCGATATCGGCCCCTCAAGACGCGTATCTCGCCCGACGACCATAAACTCGAGAGTCCGGCCGTGCTCCCGACATTCGGCCAGACAAATTTATTCAGTCGTTATCGCGCCCTTGTTTTTCGGATCGTTATCCCGCCTAAAACGTCCATTCGTTTCACTTATCGATACATCGCGCCCACTCGATATCGTGAATTTTAAGCTCCGTGTCTCATTATGCGGCTCCGGGCTATCGATATCACCGGCGAACCGCTCATGGAACCTAATCCGCCTCCGCCGTCTTATCATATCTCACCCCTAACCCCGTTTTTCCCGCCCTTCGCCAGCCAGAGAGGGTTGTACCTTATTCGAAGAACAAAATAAAAGCGGTTCAACACGTTCGGTCTAGCCTCGACCCTATGAAAAAGCAATAATGTTTTTAAGAGCTATCATAAACAGCCCTCCTTTTTACGCGGTGTATGTCGCCGGCTCCCAGGTGAATTATACTTAGCGTTTGTTACACGATGCTACTCGGAATTTATTAACCTTGTCTCTGTACTCGACGCGGGAACACTTTGGGGAAATTTCTTGTGAAATTTTATTTCTTTCCGAACATATCAGAAGACTGAAAACGCGGTATACTCTGGATCCGAACTATAGATTAAATCCTTTGCACTTGAGTGGCGACTCGGCGGCGCCATATTTAAAATACTGTGCGAAGCGTAACTGTTATTCGAGTCATAAAATTCAATCTCGTGTGTGTACAATGCAGTAAGTTAATTTTAATTGAAATACTATAGGTCAGAGAAACTATTTTAGATTTCGAGTTAGAATAGCATAAAGGGTTAATATTCAATAGTAGAATCAAAAGTAATATATACAACACTCTTTGTCCACAGAATTACTCACAATTCTCTTAGAGAATTAATTGCAAACGAACGTCATTATAAAAATAGCAATTCCATTCTCTCGAATGGAGAATTTTGTTCAACAAATGAAAAGTTCCGATAGCAAGTTTTAAAAACAGTAATTCTCTCCATTGGCTGTGAAATAAAGAATTAAAAATAATCAAAACTTAATAAAAAACAAAAGAGAATCTCAATAGTTAAAACCTTAATATTTTTTAATAACATCTATTTTCAAGAACTCCTACACGCAAAAGCTTTCGCGCAAACAGCCCCGGGACCGTATTGTGTTAAAATGGGAAAAGTATGTTCCAAAGTACGTTTTTAAAAAGAGAAACAGCAAGCGACACCAAAGTCGAGATAAGTTCGCAGAAATGAGAATCTCCGAGCATCGAGGGTAACCTGAATACCAGATTCGATTCGTTGAACGAGAAATTGGAGAACGCGGACCGGAAGAGTTACACCGAGCGCGCGGGAATAATTCGAACCGTGATTTTATTCAAATGCCGGAGCCCGCGATGTCCGATAAAAATATTTTTTAATTAGTTCCGGGCGCGGCGGGATGCGTGCAGGGCGGGCACGAGCTCGGCGCGAAACGAGAGGCATAAAAATTCTGAGCTGTTTTCTAATACGACGCTTCGTTCCCCGGGATACGAGGAATTAAAGCGGCGAGCTGCGGCCGCATCCGGCCCGCGCTGTTCAAACGCCGGCTCGGACACGCGATTTTATACGAACAATCCCGCGCGCATTCTTCAGTCGTGAATTATAAAACGGGAGAAGAAGGTTATTACCTTCTCCGCACTCGTAAAAACTATTTTATCCTAGTAACGCTCCCCGTAAGCCCTCCCTTGAATTACAGCTCCGAATTATCCGACCCGCTCGCTCAGTTTCTGCGGGCATCGTTTTTCAGGAACGAGAAACTTCCCGCCGCAAGTTAAATGCCGTCGTGATCCTTTAATAACGCTGTACACGGTGGCCGCTTTTAATTCGCGACCAGCGCGCAGTGGGACAAATGAGCAATCTGGGTGGACAATAGTCGTGTCACAGTTATTCTTGTTTTAGGACGTTTCCTCGGAGTAATGGCACCCGGAAGAACAGATTTAGTAGCCGTATAAGCATGGAAATCGTAGCGCAAGAACTTGGAATTGCAATGTGATGAAATTGTACGTTCATTTTTGTTATGAAGGATATAATTCGAGAACAACTGGTCATTGTTTTTGAACTTTTATCGATTAGTAAAACTATATCTTGCACGAATTGAAGTAAACATATGTTTATCGATGCATTCTGCAAGATTCTACGTTATGTTATATATTAATTTTACATTATGTTTTCGATTAGACATTAATTTTATTTATGTCCTGAATTACGAATTAATTTTACATTATGTTTTCCATTACATATTAATATTATTCATATTCTCGATTATATATTAATTTTATTTATATTTATAATGTTTTATATTTTATAAATGTTAATTTATAAAATATAAAACGTTAATTTTATTTATATTTATAATGTTTTATATTTTATAAATGTTATATATAAACAGCATATATACATATAAGTTAAACATTTATAATAATCAAAGCTTTTCTTTCAAGTCTTGCAATGAAACAATTTTGTTTGCGATTCAAATCGACAGGAAATGAAAACGTGATGTCTCCCGTTTACTTCGTACACATACAAGTTAGTATAAATAGCCTTACTCCCGAGTAGGATTTTTCTCCACCCTAGATTCGTCGTTTGCGCCACTGTGCAGCGCGGCGCAGAGCGAGACAATGGGAATTAAGGTGCCGCGTAAATTCATTTCTGCGAGCATTACGTCGCGCACGGTCGCTCTCCGATTTTTTTTCGCGCGAGACAATGCGAATTCGTCTTGCCGAGTAGTTAGGTCCAAGCCGCGGACTAATCGCTAATACCATTTTCCTGCGCTTAATTTCGCTTGGAAAAGGTGACTTCCAACCTCGACACTCTGTAACTTACGAGGGGTAATAAACGGCAGCGCGTTTTCCGCGGCCGGCGAGAAGAAGCGGAACGCTGCCACCACAGATTCTCGAGCCTCGGTTTTTAGCCGGTCCAATGAGGCGCCGACTAATCCCCTATTTCGTCGCGTTTTCTCCGCGACCCCTTCGCGCCCGTTATCGTCGCGCGACTCGCCGCGGCGACGAGATAAATTACGTGCTTCCAGGCCTATTTGCGCTCTTTTCAACGCTTCCACGAGCAAGAGAGACACGCTCTGCCTCCCTGCCGGTTGCATACGTAATACAGGCCTTATCTATTCGTGGCTGAAGTTAATAAATTCCACCCCCTTTCGCCGACCACTCGCCACCGAGTACATTAACCCGAAAAACCGGCCGCGATAAATCACCCCCATTAGCCGGCTCTTAATTGACACCGCGGCAGAAATCAGCGTGGAGCTCGTGAAAACTTCTCTCTACTCGATAAATTAACCCCCTTCGCGAGCTACTTCGAGCCCCCGGAACCGGGTTGTTTTTCCCGGAGTATTTGCATTTTACCCGCGCTTTTCTCTTTCACGCGGATCTGTCGAACGAATTTAACGATATCAGTGTCAACCGTCGACCGGAGAAATTGAGATATTTTTCCGCCGGCGCTCGAGTCTTTCGTCAGCGATGGGAACTTTCCTAGGCAAGTATTTTTAACGTGCGGAGACCGAGAGAGATTTTTATACCGCCCTGGAATTATCCTGGGATTTTTATCGATGCGAGAGGAGGTTAATTACGACCGATTGAAACGACGTCGAAATCTACGATACACCTCGAAGTCGATCCAATAAACTTCATCGGTGAACGGCGATCGCACGCGGAGAGCACTTCCTTGTGTATCTGACCACAATGTTTGGATTATTTCTGACGCGCTCGCAAGAACATGTTTCAATTAAATGTCATTGGTTCGAATGCTTGAATAAATAACGGGGCACCGGCCGAATAAATAACGAATCCGAAACGTCCGGGCTTTGAATGTCAACGAATTCCTCGATCGATGATTTATCGATCGGCGGAACGCGCGACTCGCCGCGATGCTTTCGCTCTCGATCGCGCGCGGTCCTCTTGCGGCGCCTCGGGTTCTATCTTTCGCCGCGAAGCGTCCCCGCCAAGCATAATAAACTTGATGTTTGCGTAATTATTTTCGAGCGAACTCTGGAAAATTGAATAAACGATCGAGCGGCGCAAGGAAATTGCAAAGGGCACGGTTCACGGCCCGAATGTTACGGCTATAATTTACGAAACCAGTCGTATTGCTCGACGATCGAACAAACGATCGGCGCGCGTCGTTACGTTTTTATTTCCCGCCCACGCTTACGCGCCCGGCGCTGTAGGCGTGTTTAAACAACAGGCGAATGTGAGCAACAACGTAATTTTGAATCATCGGTAGAAACGGCGTGCTCCCGTCTGCAGACAAACAACCGATTACTGCTGGATTATACGAAAATAATCTGGACGATCGACGACCGTTCGATGTAATTTTCTCTCGTAGAACGTTACGGATACATTGTTACCTGTAACGGATTTGTTTAATGCTAAATCGTAAACACAGGTTCGCGATTGACGCTGACAAGTGCCATGCACTAGAAGCGATTATGTTATTTTCTGTTAGAGAGAACGAAATCACATTTATGAAGACGTTGCGTGATTTCTATTGACAAATACACCTGCTTAGATAAATATCTCAATTTGCAATCTTAATTTAAAATCTCAATTTATGTTCTTAATTTAAAATCTCAATTTATAATCTCAATTTACAATCTTAATTCGCGATCTTAATAACTGTAAAATATACAATCTTAAATCCGTCGCTCTGACGTATATTAATGAGTCATTTGCTACCCCATTAACTCTTGTGTATGAAAATTGCAAAAGTCATGATATCCTATCATTTTTATTTACTAAATCTTTGCACTTGAGATTGAACATGAGAGTACCGTAAAATTTGTATATATAAAGAAGTAAAAATTACAAGTGAAAGAGTACGCGATAAGGCTGACATACAGATACAAGCAAATCTACCCTTAAACATGTTTTCTACATTGTTAGTATCACCTAATTACGATCACAGTAGTAGGTATATAAATTATCTATAAATTTAAAACCATAACATTGTTGATGTAGTATTTTATAAACTTTGGTCTATGGGAACTATGATTATCTTATCCATTATAAATCTTATCGCAGAAAAACGTATATAACTATATGTCTAATGCTAAAATCTCCTAGATGCAAATTTGCATGAACCTTATTGTCAACATCATTTTATTGGACGCATTTGACATTTGGCGCTGCGATCGGAGCGCGAGTTCAAACACCCGAACCGAAATCCCGGACGAATTCCTCGAAAAACAACACGAGCACGCAGCATCAATTATTTGAAACAAACCAAACAACTTCCAAAAGTTAACATTAGAAACCTTAACCTTTAACTCTACAAAACAAGCTACAAAAAATCTGACCACGACTCGAAGGTTAATTGCACAAAGGAGCAACAACGTTTTCGTGTCCCTAAACGAAACCCACGGTTCAAACTCTCAGCTGCCAAATTCAAACAACAACCAAAGTACACAAATGACCGCTGAAATAAAGAATGATATGACCAGCGGCCAATTAAAATGATCCACCATTGTCGAAACGCGTCGCAGCACGCGAGACTGCGAGTTTGTAATTAATTTCGAGACGCGGCAGGAGTGCGCCACGAGGGGATGACCGCAAGAAACGCATGATCAAGAGGGTCGGGTATCGCGAACGGAAGCCGGCGAGAAAGCGATAGGAAATGAGGGACGGAGACAGAGAGCTGCGGGGAGGAGAAGCACGAAACGCATTACTACGAGCGGAATACCTGTCGGGCGGCATCCGCCGCGCGGTTTATTTTTCTGGGGCGAAGTCTCGCGTGCCAACGGCGCCGTCGGCGTACATTGAACTCTTACCTCAGCGTCCCTCGGCTGCATCCAGTGGTGGCGATCGCCAGAGCCCGCGTTCATCCATCCACGAGACGTTATTCCTCCGGATGCATGTCCTCTGATTTCCGGTCCAAAGAGAAAAAGATAGAGAGAGAAAGAGAAAAAGAGAGGAAGAGAGAGAAAGAGAGGAAGAGAGAAAGATAGAGAGGGAAAGCGTCGACTAGTTAGGAAACGGTTCGTCCAGATGGCCGTGCCTCCGAGCCGGTCCGCTGCCGATCACGCGGCAAACCGTGCTTGCTGTTTCCGCGGTCTCAAGCCACCAAAACCTCACAACACTGACCGCCGCGACCCTCGCTCACTGGGCCCGGTGTTATCTCCATTCGTGTTTGGCCTCTCCCTGCGACGCCACAGTCCCCCTCCCAACGCAGAGTTCCCGTGGCACGACGGGACCCGTTCTCTCCGCTTTAATCGTAAAACTGCACGTCGCGAGCCACGGCGCACGGCAGCGATAACGATAACGGCACACGACGCGGAAACAAGCGCGGAAACGTGCGGCGCCGGGTCGCGGACAGGTGTGCCGGGGTTCCGCGAGCGATTCGCGCGGCAATTCGGGTACAAAACACACGAGAGGCGAGGGAAAGCGACCGAGAAAAGGGGGGCTGGTGCGCGTGCTACCGCTGCTGCAGTAGCGTCAGCCGGCCGACAGGACAAACCACGACAGACTGAAAACGAGGGTAGAAAACGTGGTTACCTTCGCGACGCCCTCGTGCCTCGTCGGCCGGCTCCGCCGACGCTCGTACGTCTCGGCTCAGGTTGACGCTCAGGGCCGTCGCACTCCCGTCGGCACCGTTCGGGTCACGTGGCCGGCCGAGGGGTGAACGACGCGACGCCACGAGCTTGTATACATTTCGACGGTGTCTGCGCAGGTCCGCATTTGCCAGCTTTTTAATGGAAGTGCGGGAACGACGAAATTCGTGCCGACAACTCGCTTTTTGCTTAGTGCGAATGTTGTTTTGCAGCGAGTAGATCCGCTCTTGGTTCGATCACTCTTTTCTCGGTGACACATGGCTGAAGCGCTTCCAGGTGGAATCGCCTTATGCCGAATGGGTAAGATACGTCTCTGTGCTCTTCGCGTTCGCGACGGGGTGGTACATTCTTGTCTGTTCTATGGGACGGGATGGTCCACCGGTGGTATATACAGAAGACGTAACAACAGCACAAAAATATTATATAAATTATTAAAGCACAATATTTATTTTTTTACTGCATGGAGGAATAATAATAGTTATTATATTTCATGTTACTAGTTTATTTTTTCACGAACATTCCCTGTTTTTGCATATGTATACTTAACAGAAATGAGTCTGATGATAATAGCGAGTTCAAAGTTGTTTAAGTCATCTTTAGTATGGTTTTAGATATACAGTTCTATAGAATTAATTAAATGAATTTGTTTCTTTGAGCATAGATTACGATAACAATCGCTGAAAAACTGAATAAATACATTTTTGTTATTTTTATCAAGTAATATAAAAATAAGTCTTTCTATCTTAGAAAGTAATTTCCAAAAATGCTTAGATAATTATCTCTCGGTGCATTTTAATCTTAATTTCCTGTAAAAGGTGTCCTTAAATGACAAATCTTTAGTTCACGTTTCTGCTTTATTTTTTTATAAACATTCGCCCATATACGCATATATATATTTATATATACCAAACAGGAATGTGTCTGATCATAACTGACTGTTTCTCCTTCACTTCCACAACGCACTTGGAACCGAATTTTCTAAAAAACAGAGCCCCAAATGAAAAATTGTTATTCCACGTCTTTCACTGAATTTTTCGCGAAGATTCCACCCAACTTAATGATTATTTAATTATTGTTAAAACATTATCAGTATATTTATAAACTCAGAGCCTGTATTTGACATTCCAGAATGACTCCGGGCTATAGCGCGCCACTCCTTCCGCGGGTGCTAAAGGGAGCATTTTATTGTCCAACCCAGGGGTGGTTTAGCTTTGTAAAGGTAACAGCTCGCGAAATTAGTCTGTTTTCTCTATTTTATTTGCCTCTGTTCGTTGAGGGAAGATTCCAGCACCGCTGGACCTGAGCCATAGGGTCGCCGCCACTTTGTTCAAGGACATTCTCGTAATTCCCACCATAATAAGCCCATCTATTGTTCCACCCTAATTGCAGCTATTGTCTACCTCGTGAAGAACTCTCTTCCTATACCTCCACTTATTTTCCTAACATTCTATCTGTTCGATGTTTCATCCGATTTTCAACTATTCAACCGACACTTGACAAAATAGCAACATGAACGTCTCGAAATGGAAGATACATGGAAGCGATGGGAAGTAATAAGGCTAACAACATTGCACGATCTATTGACAAAATCCATCGACCGTGTAATAAAGTCCTAGTTTAAATAAAAATTACCCCCGAGGTCGCAACGTTGCTACCCTTCGCTAAGGTTATCTGGAATTTATTATTTCATCGATAAACCAGTCCCGGCCGCGGTAGTTACAGCGTCCCCTTTCGTCCCCTGGATAACCATAATTCGGGACACGTGATCCCCGTAAGCTGTTCGCTACGTGCATTAATATTCGCGATGGAATCCGTAGCCAGCGGCGGTAAATATTAACGACCCGGACGTCCATTCTTTCCTGCGGGGACAAACGTCGCTCCCCCAGAACCGCGAATTCCAGTTAAAACGACGATAATTAATACAAAACGTTTTCCGCAGCGCAACCTCGTCCGCATAACTAATAACGTTACGCCACGTGACAGGCTTATCCCGATATCCGAAGATTTCCCGGCGGACACCGGTGCAACCCTGCAAGAGGATACCTGGAGGAAACTGTGCGCGTCCGAGGTCGCTTCATACGGGAAATCGAGTGGCGTGCAAGCCGACGAGTCCTCGCCGTACGTGAGTAAGCAAACCAACTTCTTTCATGAATCTTGAAACATTTTCACTGCGACGAAATCGACGGCTGCGTCCGACTGGCGAGGTAATCTGCCCGACCTTTGCGACGCTTTGACCATTAGCCGCTGGTCTCCGACGGTAGGAACCAAGTAGCTCGGCCTAATTGATATTTTCGCTTCCTGAAATTTTTAAAAAGGTCAGGCCATCCTCTGGATATTCGATCAGATCCTTGCCGGACGCGGTAGACTTTTCAGATCACTTTTACCTTGGTTCTTTTCGTTTCTGTTAGCTATCGATCTCAAAGAGCTTTAAAAGTTCGAACCTAGGCGGAGTCGAGTTTCTTTTATTAATGTTTAAACAGATCTATCCGAGACCGTGAGATTCAATTTACACTGTTGTCTTTTCTGTTCTCACAATGAGACGGGGAAGATCGATGTTTGTCGGCGATTTAGCTATAATTTTTCTTTCGTTAACAATTTAATATCTTATTGTTAGCCTGGATCAATAGGATAACGATACGTAAAGTCTTACCGTTAGTTTAGATTAATAGAACGATAAATATTCATTGCGTTTATTTATTTAACCATTTAGCCTAGATCAATAAGATAACGATACGTAAAGTCTTACCGTTAGTTTAGATTAATAGAACGACAAATATTCATTGCGTTTATTTATTTAACCATGCGCAACTTCCAGCGAAAGGTATATTAGTCTAGAATGGCGCAAGTGGCCGCTCGTGGCAACCATAAAACTGTGAAACGCTGCTCGTCGGTGCCATCCAGCGAACTTCGTAGAAATCGTTCCCCCTAACGGCGAGAGCTTTCAATTGTTAAAAGAACGCTAGTTGGAACACCGGCGAGAACGACGTCGCTAATAATTAAAGAAAAAGTGTTGCACCGCTGAAGCGCCTGCCTCTCAAACGATATCAAGTTTCGTCCGAGCGACATCCTCGTCGGAACACGAGTAGTCTCGTAAAAAGCACTCCCCGTGAGAACGGTCCGCGAACAAATTATAAGGTGTCGTTTCACCCGGCACAAAAACGACGAAATAACATCATGGTATGTTGGCGATTACATCTTCGGGCGAAACACGGTCCTCTAGATGATTAAAAACTTCTTATCGGCGTGCACCGTGCAATTAGGGCTCGGCCAAACGGATGTAAACTATACTTTTAATAAAACACGACAACATTCATTCAACGATTAGATTGCGAAAATTAGGTTGTGAAATTTATACGACGGTTAGATTGTCGCGAGGTATATTTAAAATATAATTCTATATCATTAACGCGAGGCACAGATTTTAATTGGACCAAGGTTGGCTTAAGGGTACCAGGAACTTGTCCACTTGTCCAGGTTTGCCCCTGTTTACAGCCGTTTGCACTGATTTGCACCAGTCGGTATTAGTTTTCATCTGTCTGCATTAGTCTGCATCGGTCTGCAGCCATTTGCAGCTGTTTGCAGCCGTTTACAATAGTTTGCACCCGTCTGCATTAGTTTGCACCTGTCTGCACCCGTTTGCACACGTTTCTAACCCGTTTGCAACCGTCTGCATTAGCTTGCAGTGATCTGTTTACCTGTTTGCACCGTCTGCATCAGTTTGCACCTATCTGCATCGGTCTACAGCCATTTGCAGCCGTTTGCAGCCATTTGCAGCCGTTTACACTAGTTTACACCCGTCTTCATTAGTTTGCACCCGTTTGCACCCGTTTGCACCCGTTCGCACCTGTTTGCACCCGTCTATAACCCGTTTGCGCCCGTCTGCATTAGTTTGCAGCGATCTGCACCCGTTCGCCCCGGTCATCACCATTCTGCACCCGTTTGCACCATTTTGCATCATCTTGCAGCCGTCTGCACCATTCTTCAGTCTGTGTTCGTCGCCATGACGACCGAAACTCGAAGCGTACGCGACCGCCGACACATATTAACGTTACGCTTGATAGATAAGGCCAGCGCGGCGCGCCGGTGAGCAACTGCCTCGCCAGATTGCTATCCGGTCGATCGAGAAATGAAACAACCGGCAGCACGAATGTCACAAAGTTGCGTGCACGATTGCCGCGCTACTGATTAAGGAATGTTACGCGACTATGAAGTCACTGATCGTCGATACTTCGCGTGACGTTCTCTTCCTCCCCTTCGAACTCTTCGTAAAATCGTTCTACGAATCTTTGTAAAATTCCGTCGCGCAGCGACTCGCTGTTATACATCGATCCGCCTGATCTTTGATTCATGCCGCCTCGTTGGCCATGCGAACCTATCATTTATTCATTCGATTGCTCGTACGGAAATATGTCTGTCTATAAATACGGGAAACATACGAGCACGTTACGAAAACATAAAACGGAAAGTGCGTTAGCTCAAGCAAAAGCGAAGAAGAAACATGGAGCACAGACTCCTGTGGACCGCGTTTGTGCAGCGCTATAGCGCATGCTTCCTGGAGCTTTCGGAACGCTAACATTTCGTAAATAATATACTGCGCGCTAAATAATGGAGTCGACCGCTCCGCGATTCTTTTGTGTCATTTTGAGAACATTAGCTACAGAAATTAGTTTAACGCGCGTTCAGCGCGCCCCGACACTAAACCTGCCGAGCCTTAAAAGCAGCAAAATTTATCCGCTTTATTACAACGAAAAGACTGTATTTATGTAAACCTCCCGCGATGTTTATTGTAAAGCAAGCAAATGAATAAGGAAATTGATTCGATCGTTTCTGAAGTAAGAACCTTCAGAATTTCAACGATATGAAAATGAAAACCGTGAGACCGATCATTTGACTGGCGACGGTAATGTGGATAATCGAGAAGAAATCTAGCGTTTTTCCTTTTTAATTAGGGGAACTAATTAAAATTCTAGAACGGAAAAACAACACGGCAAAAAGACCATGCGAAGTCTGCATTGCGACGCGGGAAACGATTCTGTACGAGACCGTCGCCCGGCGGGAGTTCTCGGGCGCAGGAATGTCTGAGACAAATAAAAAAAATTGGTTAGCGCAACCCCTTCTTGATAGAAGGGTCGAGTGATTAACAGCGCCGTGACATTTCTGGCGAACATGTGGCGGTATCGGGGGCGCGGCGCGGCGTCAGGTGTTGCAAAGTAAATGCGAAGTCGTGAAGAAAAGTCGGCGGCCCGCGAAAGTGGCACGGAAGGAGGGACGATTTATGGTCATTAAATAATGTAGAGAAATTTATTCCGCCGCTGCCATTCCGGGAACCCGCGGCGCTAAATTTTCAAGGCACGAACGTGTGTCTACGGTTGCGATATTAATGGGCGGCGTGTAATAGGGATCCGATAACTGGCCGCCGGCCAACAATCGACTCCCAGCGTTTCTCCCGGCTGCGAATTCCGCGCTCGAACGCCGGCGGCCTCTCCGCGGCCGTTCCGCGTCCCGCCGCGCCGCGTGTTCCGCGGTACGTGCGGTTTTTCACGCGACCCTCCCCGTAGAAAACGCCGTAAACCGCCGCGATGTTTCGCTTCTTGCGCGCCCCCGTTTCTGCCATTAACGCAGCTGCACCATTTTCCAGGAGTTCTGAAAAATTCAGCCGCGCCGAGAAACTCGTTCCGCAGTTTCCCGCACACGTAGCCGCACACGTACACGCGCACACGCGCGGACACACTCTCCGAATACATTTTTCCATAGCCATTACACGGGCCACAGGGTGCAACGAATTTTCTCCTTGGAATGGGATTACCTGGCGACGATTTTTCTTTCGAATTCCCCGTCGTCGGCGACGTCCCCGCCGCACAGTGTAACGTTTACGTTGGTAAAAAGCTTAATTTTTCATTAATATAGTTATAATATTAATATTAATATTAATATTATGAAGTATACTAATATTAGTATACTTCATGCTATTATCAACTCAATAATATTTATATTGATTAAATTTGATTTTTAACATAATTTTTGCCATTGAATAATTGACGAAACATAAATAAATAATTACAATTAGTCTTGCTTCTTTTGATTTTCGTTCCTACTAATGAGCTATAAAAAGTAAAATATCTCATAAAAGAGCACTAAGGAGCAGATCGAACGTACACCAAATTGAAGGAAATAGGGAAAACTATTTGCAAAGAAGGGATGAAAAAATCGACGTGTTTCTTTTTTTCTTCTATCCTCCCTGAAAGTTGGAAAATGCAACAGGACTGTAATACAGTATGAATAACTGTAATTCGCCCATACCTATAAGTACAATAACTTTTATATACGTATGTAACAACTAACAGAAAACACTTTTAACTTATCTACAAAACAGCAATAAATAACTTGTATGTGCAACAAAATTTCGTTTAGAAAATTGAAGCGAAATGAAGGAATTTCGGAAGTAGAGTAACGGTTAATTATTCCGATAGGAAACTTTCTAGCGAGGATTGATGCAGTTTAGACGAAATTTGGGAAGAGCGATGGGGAATGCGCGGTGTTACGTTCGGCTGTTGTTTTATGGTGACCGCGGTACGAGCGACGGCTTTCGGCGCTGATGGTAGAAAATGGCGACAGCCAAGGAGAACGGCGCTAAAGAATTGCCTGCGTTCCGGCTATAACTTTTCTACGGAGCCCCTCCGCCTCTCTGTCTTCTTTCCGTGTTGCGAGGCGGCTGGTGATATCTCATTTATGGTTCTCACACGACTCGGAAAATAAAACATTTCGCCGGTTCGTTTCCTGACTAGCCCGCATCCAGTCATTTTTCAAGCCACGTGCAACCTATTGCCGCCCAATGCCGCCTGATTGAAGTGCATCGGACCATTCTTCAAACGCGAATGTACGTTTAACGCTTTGCAGTCGAGCGGCGACTTCCAAGATTGCAATTAACAGGTTGAATGCCACGGGGGTCACCGGTGACCGGCACTTAACTTGGCTGTGATGCCATGGGGGCCACCGGTGACCGGCGCGCCCAGATTCATAGAAATATATATAATTTAAGCAAATGACAATACTTATAATTTCTTATTATTATCATCGTTGATGTCACCGGTGACCCCCGCCGAAATTAACATGCCAATCATGTTTATACGTTGTAAATTATCTATTGTAGATAATATTTCAACATTATATGTATCGCTAAATAGAAAGTTCATCGTGGCGCCACGGACAATCCCGGTAAAATTGGCGTGGCATTCAACTTGTTAAGAATCGATACATCAGGTTTCAAAATGATTTTACAGTTACGGAATTTGTTTATAGCGTTTCCATGTGTAACGACGGCTAACACAGTCCACACCAACCGACTCTAACTGCAGCGCCAGCAACGCTGAGGGCAGCATTTTCTAAGATTTTCTAAGCTACCCCACTCCCTACAAATCTCTGTATAAAAAGGCC
>CM052157.1:7712326-7724867 GCA_028455555.1 Augochlorella aurata | reverse complement strand
CGCTAGAAGCCTGTCGGAATCTCGAATAAGATAATAGAATATTCAAACTATACGTGAATATTACAAGATCAGAAGATCTTAATAGCAGGATCTGTTCGCAGATCCTAGACACTTTTCTTTTTTTTATTCACGGCCGATAAATTCCCGTGACACATGGTAAAACAACATCGGCATGGTTAAGATCAGGTTTGAATAATTATTGCACTGTATAATAGCAATTGTGCTATTTCTTTATACATTTATACTTGTTTGACATGTTTTGTATGTCAGACATATCAGTTTAAGAAACCTATTTATATTTAAAAGACTGTTTTAAAAGTGTAACTGTTGTACCACTCACAAAATTCAATTTCCTTCTTATCAAATGCACCAGGTTGTATAAAATGGAAATACTATAGGTCAGAAGAACCATTTTAGATTCCTAGTTAAAACGGCTCCGGCCGCAATGGTTAATAAAGAACAGGATATGCTATCGAGCGATCAGAAGAACCTGCTTCGACTTCCTTCTTTTATTCTGCCGTCGTTTCCAAACTGCTTAATTCGCTTTTAGGTATCGAATATCTCTAGATACGCCATTTAGATTTCAGCCAACACGGAAATTCAAACAGTGTCGCTGTTAATCTAGCGCCCGGAACATGTTCATACAGGACTGACGCGTATGTGCTTGACGCTTGATTACCTTTGCACCAGCAGCCGCTTTGGATTTCGAAGAAAATTGTAGTCGAAGAAAATTCTAATCCCCGAATTTTCGAATAATATTTCCTGAAACGTGTTCCGGTCATTCTACGGTACAGTTAACGTTAGAAAAGATTCGAGCGATTTGGCCAGGTTTTAAAAGCGTTATTGCGGGGGTGGTAGAAATAAACGCGAGTCTTCGGGATAACAAAGAAACTCGAAGCTTCTCAGAGCTTCCCAGTCATGTGGACAGTTCGATCGACTATTTCTAGCAGCGGTTGCGGTATCTTAAAAGTTTAATTGGTATTTTTCCGCATATTGCTATCGGGGACGGTTACCCCGGCGCATTTCCGTTTCCCTCGGGTTTCCGATCTTATTACCGGCCCGGATCGCAATAATTCCGCCATAAAGCCGCGCCGGTGCTTAGATCGCGGATGGGTGGTGGATTCCTGCGGAATCGCCGGCGAAATCTCGACGTTATCGTTATCGCGGAGCAGTGCCAGGGAAACTTTTCATCGGAGCGGGTCATTGGCCCGCAATCGAGAGATACTCGGCCGGATAGGGCACGCGATGCATTAAGACCGAATTTAGTCGACGTAGCCGGCGCGATTCGGTGCATGCATTCCCGGGGGTTGCATATGCATTCGCGTTCGCGTGACCCGCCCGCCTGTAATAAGTGAATTCACCGGTCGCCCACGCTCGAAGACTCGGCTGACAAACTCGCCGGGCGGACTGAAATCTCGTCTAGTTTCGAGACGGTTTAACGGTTTCCCGTGGGACGACTACGTGGCCCGACCCGGCCCGACACTCGGCCCGGTTTTTCGACGAACCGCATGCAACGCGAATTACGGTCCGTGAACTATGGATCCGCTGGTTCTCGAGCCCTCTGAACTCTCGGGGCCTCGCGTGCGCTCACCCCTGCGGTCATTGATTTGCAACCTGTTTATTTAGAGTACCGTGGAACCCCTGTTTTTATGAACACCCGTTATGCGAGCCTTTTATTATATGATCGCGATATTATTTCGACGTTCTGTTGTATGAACGTACTATTATTTGAACGTTCTGTTACAGTGTAACATTAGTATTCGACACTTTTTAAAAGACGATAACTTTTTTAAAACGGGACTGGGCGACTTAAATATTTTCTGGATGATAGTTAGTATACTAGATCATGACGAGAATGATTTTCTAAATTTTGCTGTTGCTTGGAACGACAAAAAAATAAAAAGATCGTGTTTTTTAATTTTTTATCTGAGTCTACAACGAAGATATAAGAAATGTTAAAAAACGTTAGTTAAAAAGTATGTGCTAAAATAGTTGTTACGTAATAACTTATTGCATAAGCTACAAGACAATGATGACAGTGACGAAGACGTGCCACCTGACTTCGAAGCATTTCAAGCCTTAGAAACAGAGCTCGGATGGTTGTAAGCCGGAAAGCAACATAATACAACAGACCTACTTGTATTAACCTAATTTTAATTTCGTTTCTAGTTTATCTCTATATACGGGTAATGCAGCCATTTTTACAATAAAGAACGGAAACGTATAATATTAATACTGACAGAGAATCAGCAGTTCGAGCAAACAATTTATGTAAAGCCGTTTATAAATTCAAGAAATTATGTGATTTGGCTGTCGAACAAATTTGCGATCGATAAGTGTGATTTCGTCAAAAGAAAGGTGGAAAATTGGAAAACATGGTTTCATTTCTATTATATTTATTATTTATTAATTATATGTTCTACATACAATATATAATTATATAACTATATATTTATAATTATGTGATCATATATTTGTAATTATATATTTATAATTATATAATCATATATTTATAACTATATAGTTATAATTACATAATCATATATTTATAATTATATATTGATAATTATATATTATTATATTAATATTTATTAATTATATTTCAGTATAATTTATATTAATTTCACTTCATTCTGTCTCGATTCTAAATTCAAACTGAATGCTGAACGACTATTATTCTATTATATGAAACATCTCTAATAAAAATACTTTTGTCACCCGATTAATTCACACAACAAAGGTTCTGCCGCCCCTGTCCCCGTCTAGGTCTCCGTACCGTGTTTCGATTTAATATACTCGAACGGTCCGGCACGCCGACACGGGATTCCAGTAACTCGGAAGCGAGCATGATGCATATTAGGTCGGCAAATAAGTCGGCCGCCATCTTTGCCCCCCGGAATCATCAATAAATCCTCGGCTTTCCTGATTTATGACGCATGGAAATTCGTGTAAACCCGGATCGCGAAATCTCTGACGATGATTTATCGTCGTGAAAAGCTTTGTGCTTTCGGTGCATTTCGCTCGGCGAAACGCGATTTGTTCTTTGTCCGCGACACCCCCCGCCACCTCCCGCCACCTCCCACCTACCGTAATTAGCCTTTAATCGGGCCGGCAAAATAGGGAAGCATTATCGGCGATCGTAGGCAGTCGCGGACATTTCGCTGGCTGAAAATCTCGATCGGCGATCGTCTCGCATCGCACAGGCGATCGCAATTTGTTTTCCCCCGGAATTTTTCTATACCGACGTTAATCACTTAGCAATGGACGCGATATAAAAAAACAAATCGGTTCGGCGAGATGTAAATTTCTCGATGCGCCTTTCATCGCGGGAATTAATTTGGGAGGATCGAGCACCGAATGCTGCAGTTAGATGTGATTAATGAATTGCAACGTGTTCCGCGAATTCACGGGTGAATACGATTTTTCATCGTTACCGTTGCGGATTAACGGATATTAATGAGCGAGAAGAGTAATATACAGTGCGCTGCACTTAAACGTTCCACCAGAGATTTATTCAAACAACGTTCTGCTCGACAAATTGCGCTGCCAATATTTTCGCAATGCCGCGCTGTATGCGAGTCCAATGAACTGGTCATCATAAATACCGTCGTTGAATACCAATTTATCGCCACTATGGATTTATTGAAAGGATACGTTCGCTTGCAATCAGAGGCGGCCAAGAATCGGTTGTTTCGCGATTATTTTCGCAATAGTGGTAGTCGTAATTATTAATCGATTATTTGTTCGTCGAATAAATCTTTATTGCGTTTGGTAATCTGTAATCATTGATCAGTCATATGTAATCGTCAATCAGTAATCTGTAATCGTTAATCAGTAATCTGTAATATGTAATCTGTAATATGTAATCTGTAATCATTAATCAGCAATCTGTAATCTGTAATCTGAAATCTGTAATCATTGATCAGTAATTTGTAATCAATAATTAGTAATCAGTAATCACTAATCAGTAATCCGTAATCAATAATCAGTGGTCAGTAATCAGTAATCAGTAATTTGTAATCTGTAATCACCAGTTAGGCATCTGTAATTTGTAATCCGTAATAATTGATCAGTAATCTCAAATCACTAATCAGTAATCTGTTATCTGCAATCTAAAATCACTAATCAGTAATCTGTTATCTGCAATCTAAAATCACTAATCAGTAATCTGTAATCTGAAATCACTAATC
Organism: Augochlorella aurata; assembly: GCA_028455555.1. NCBI lineage: Eukaryota > Metazoa > Arthropoda > Insecta > Hymenoptera > Halictidae > Augochlorella > Augochlorella aurata. Next base: position 7,720,677 of record CM052157.1, on the reverse strand, counting down.
AGTAATCTGGAATCTGGAATCACTAATCAGTAAACTGTAATCTGTAATCTGTAATCTTTATTTATTGATCAGTAATCTGTAATCTTTATTTATTGATCAGTAATCTGTAATCACTAATCAGTAATCTGTAATTCGTAATCCGTAATCCGTAATTTTTAATTTATAATGTGTAATCATTGATCATTAATCTATAATCACTAATCAGTATTCTGCGATCAGTAATAAGTAATCTGTAATCTTGAATCTGTATCCTTTAATCTGTAATTTGTAATCTGTAATCTGTAATGTGTAATTTGTAACCTGTAATCTGTGATCACTGATCAGTAATCACTGATCAGTAATCTGAAATCACTAATCAGTAATTTGTAATCTGTAGTATCTAATTCGTAATCTGTAATTATTGATCTGTAATCCATAATCTATAATCTGTCATGGCAAAAGATATTTCGAGAAGAGAGTTGGTGTTCTATTTTGAAAATATTCGGCGGACAGGAGACTCGGAAAGGAATTTTGATTACGCATTTCCGCGTTGGGAGTACGCATTGCGTTTCTGAGAGACTGATTCGCTGACACCGTAGGATGTTTGCGAATGGCGATCGTTACGAGTTCCGTATGGCACATTCGGCCACATCCGTTCCCTGCAGCTATACGTCAATCATGCCCGATGGATTCATCGAAAGCGTGGGATACAAGTGCGCGAGAGGGGAGCACGAGAACGAACGCGTCCATTACCCGACATTTCTACGAAGAGAAAAAAAAAAGAAGAAGCTGTTCGAAGAGACACGCTGGCATCGACAGCAAGACGCAACGATGATAAAAGTTTCACTCAGCAAGAAAATATAGAGACGCGACACGCGCGCTCAATACCGAAAACGATAAAACTTTCCATTTGTTTCCACTGTCCGCTCTTCAGGGAGCACGTCTCCCATCCACGCGCTACATATTCCGAGGTGCTTTCCGGGCCGATAAATATTTATATGACGACGCGACAGAAATGTAGACGGTATTAATAAAAATTCGAGACATTTTCCGCCCGTTCCTCGAAAATTCGGAGCGCGACTCTCTCCTTCCCCCCTCCCTCCCTCTTTTTCTTTCTCTTGACGTAATTTAAACGGAGTTCTAAAGCGAGGCGAGTTTTTTGAACGTCTTTCACGACGAGACCGGTTATCGTGCCGTAAAAAGTCTCCACGTATTTCGAAAGTTCTTTTTACAGTGAACATTCGGGATCGATAAAGTTGTCACGCAGAGACATACAGTCCCGGCCATAAGTAAACGGACGACTAGCAAATAGTCGAAGAATCTTGAATCGGAAAATGTTGTGGAACAACTTCTGTTTCCATTCTTCAAGAACGTTTTATTTTTTAAGAACGTCCTTGCACCGTGTGTTGAAATTTCCAGTATTGATCAGAATTCATGTTGCCTCGTAACAATAATCATAATAATAATGATAATAATAATAGCAGTAATAGCTTCATTTATCGGTGGGATAAATCCTTTGTTACAGTGAGATGAAATAATAATAATACAGCAGTCGCCCAAGGACAAATAAAATGTAAAACCTGATAATATAAAGAACTAATATAAACAATTACTTTAGAAAGGTTCTTCATTGTTGTAGCAAATATCGGATATTATTTATTAACAAACATATTTACGTTTAGACGTTTCTCAATGGATATTCTAAAATAGTTCAACCATATTCCAAGGTGTTTATTTTATTATTTCCCCTCTTGCTCCTATTATTTATTTTTCAAAAAATTATTTATGATAGTTCTAACTTGTTCCAAAGTATCTTCCGATTCTCTCTGAAAACCGTTCCAAGCTGAATTTCAATTGTCAGCGGTTGATTTCGTACTGGTCTGATTCGCAAAGCGGCCATTTCCGCTCGAAGTAAGTCGAACATGATCAACCAAAGGCTAAACTCCGAGTGCGAAGCCACTAGTGTCTGGACACTTACTGCCGAGGGTGTACCCGCGTGCTCCCTAGTCTGGAAAGTTTGCGAATGCCCCGCAATTTCCATCGTTTTTCTGTCTTTCAAGTATTTTCTGTGCCGGGTGGCAGGAATGTCCACAGGTGTCTGTAACGTAAGAAGTATCTGCTTTTACAGAACACTTCTTACAAAGTGTTCGAAGTTCCAAGTATGAATTACATTTTTACCCAGAACTCGTATCAGCATGCAATGCAATCACGGTTGTAGATAAGATTCCTTCATCTGCAGATATTTTCAGTCGGTTAGTCGAACAATCTGTGAAATTGTATTTTTTCATTAAATTTGACGAAAATGAACGCTTCGATTATTGGAAGCGGCGGTGACAAGAAATTTGACAGACTGTGGATGATATTCTTCTACTTTTTTTGAACAATTTCTAATAAATGTATATTACTGTTATAGGTATATTTATTTTAACGTGGTCGCATTAACTGCAAGATCATCAGCACGTCGTCTAGAATTAACTATACATAAAGACTTACATTTCAGATTATAATTAACCCTTCGTATTAAGTTTATACACAGGTGTCATGCTGGTCGGAATTAATTACAATATGTAAATTAATTAATAATAATATTAATTAATACATAATATGCAAGATTACGAAAGAAAAAAATTATTAATTTTTTTTTAAATTGAGATATATATACATAACGAAATAATATATTTTAATTTTATGTATAAATAAAAAGGGTAAATAAATAGCTTCAGCGGCTGAGAGTAGACATAACACCGCAAAGGGTTAACTTATCTATATTGTTTTATAACAATGTCAACCCTTATACAATTTCTATGGTAATACATGGTTAAATAAAAAAAATACAAACATTTCTCACATAAACATTCGTATAATATCGAGAATCGTAAAAGAAGAATTCGGAAACCAGTCGTCTTGACTAATGACGTAAAGATTTCTTCCGTGTACCGAAAGGTTTCTCGTGCTAAACATCTACGAACGAACTCAAGGCTCTCGGCATGATCGTTAGTCAAACGTCTGGGAAGCGTTTAATTGCCCCCGAATCCCAGCGTCTCCCGTCGGCAGTCGTAGAATCGCGGATTCCGGGCGAAGCCGAGACTCCATCCGCCGGAAAGGATGATTAGATTACTTAGAACCGTCCCCTCGAGTTCAGTCGTAAAGAGGTTTATCGGGAAGAAACGGCACAAAAGAAATCGAACGCGTTGCTTCGCCGATGTCGTAAAAGTGACCGGGTCGGTTCGCGCCGCGACCACGGAAACAACGAGTGCCGCCGACATTAAGAAAACTCGCGGGTTCAATAAACTTTCGAATAAAACGGTTGAGTTATTGATCTTCTCGTTACGTCACGTCGCCTCTTTTCCACCTGGCCGCCGGGAATAGAACGGCGGACTGCACTCGCGCGATTCGAACCCGGCCAATAAGAAAAGCCGAATCGGGCAACGTACCTGTCTCGAATCGTCCGTACGCTTCGCTCTTAATTAGCTCCGAATGGATCCTCCTATTCTATTCGACAGACACTTATAACAAAATCACGAGGTGAAAAAATCACCTCCCTTCCTCTCGAGCACGCGTTCGAGAATTTTTTCAGATTTCTCGATTGCAGACTCGAGTTTGGAAAATCGAAAGATATACAAATTTTCGATAATTTTTCATATTATTCGAAGTTTACGGGAGCGTTCTGGTAAAACGGAGAGGCTTCTCGCAAGCGCGAGAATCTCGCGTTACGGAAAGCGTGCTAACGAGCGAGCGGCAGGCGTGAAGTTCGTTGTAATCTGATTAATGCGCGAGCAACCGGTCGCGAGATTTATATTTGCTGAAAGGCTTTGAAGCGCACTCGTCGCGATACGGAAAGTGGAGCGATGAAGCAGATCTTTATGAAGGGTTCGGCGGAGCCGGGAGGGTACCTTTGAGGTTGAAAATTCCGGGCTATCCATATTTCATTTCCATCGAAGTCGTGGGACGCGGGTTGTGCGCGCGAAAGTTTCTGCCTCTGATTTACGACCTATTTTAGGATACTTTCGAAACGATTTGCAGCACTGCTGAACCGTATGGCATACTGTATGGAATGCTTATGGTATTCTGATATCCCGCGGGGACATTTATAACAAAGCAACTCCGGCAGATAGAACAATTTCGGTGGATATTGAGACAAATTGAACTGAATTTGAATTCCATTTTACCGGATGCCATTTATTCTGAGAAATCGGGTATATCGAGTCCGGCAATATTCGAATTGTTTTGAACAAATATTTGTCTAAAATATTTGTCTAAAATATTTATTCGAATGAATAAATATTTATTAGAATAAATATTTATTTATTAAAAATTTAATATTTAATAAAATATTTATTCGAATGAATAAATATTTTATTCTTTTGAATTCTTTTTAGTCGAATATTTCATTCGAATAACAATTATTCATTATTCGCGACAATTTATTCCGTCTATTCGAATAATTCTTTATTTTCTATTCAAATAAATTATTTTATCTATTTATTTGACTAATTCTTAATTTTTTATTCGAATAAATTATTCATAATACTACACTGTATTCTATAATTTCGATTCGAATCGACTAACTCTCACTCGAGTAACAAATAACTTTTTACCGAGACGAATTTTTATTCGAATAAAATCTTCTCCGTATAAATTGTTACCTGAATCAATTTTTCTCCGATTTCACATTCATTCGAAAATACCGAATAAAATACCTTGTCTCTCACCGGTAATCCGAAATAAAACGTTGCCAAGCCGAACCATCGCATGCCTCGTAATCGCGGAGTCAATAAATCCGTGTAACGTAGAATTCTTTTATCGCGCAGAACAGATGAGCGAGATACACAACAGGTGTCCAAAGAACAGGCTGCAGTTACGGTTCTGCATCGCCCCGCTAATACTTTTATCGTTGGCATCTTCGAAAATCGATGCCGTCGAAAGCGCTCGGCGCTATTAATTAAAACGCTGAATTAACACCGGCCGTTAATTATTAAAACGGCCATTAGCTGGCTGACTGAATCGCGTTATCCTGGAATTCACGGCGTGCTGAATAGTGTGGCCATTGGCCTAAAGTAGTCGCGAATCGATAATATATCTGCCGGGTGACCCAGTTCTTCATTAACGGGCATCGGGTCGTTTCCCCACGGTTTTTCTTGGCTCGGGAGCCGATGAACGATGATTTCGGGCCCTCGGCACCGCCATCCGTCGATCCGTCATTTAGGCACCGAGGATACGCTTCACCATGTACCCGGGGAAGGAGTAGATCCCCACGCCGAGCAGCAAGAGTAACAGCAGGATCAGGAGCGAGCAGAGGATGTGCCATTTGTAATAACGGCAGACAACGTAGCGGAACGCCTTCAACGGGTTCCGGAACCACGAGTACGAAGTGTCCGGTCGGCTGCGAAATGAAAAATCATGGTCGCTCCTTTCCCGATTAACTTCCAGGGAAAATCTTCGTCGTCGTTGTCGCATCGGCGACCATATACCGGATCTCGATGGATTGCTCGCCGATGCGCGTTTCATTATGTAATCGCCGCCGCTATTAGGCTGCGGGATTCGGCTTAATTACAACGGGGAATCAATAATCTGATCGCCTAGGCAAACACCGCGGCTATTAATTGTTCTCCTGTTGTCCGTTAAGCGGAATTCCAGAGGGACGGCGAGGAATTTTCGACATTTTGGTATCGCGTTTAGTTGAAATGTTTACTGTTAACCAATTGCGGCCGAGTGGCGATTACAAGGCATCAGTAACAATTGTTGTATCTCGTTTGGAAATAATTATGACGCCAGATTTACGATGCGTCAGAGCCAGCTGTTTTATATTAGTTTATGACTTTATTATAATAATTGCAGATATATCGAATAAATGTCTCAGAAATGTATCTTCGCAATCTGAATAGTCGTAAATTAAACAATTAGTCATCCGACATTTTGATAGGTTCCGTAAATCTGGTGTTAATATATTTTTATATATTAAAATCTGTTAACGCTGTAAGTGTTGCATTAATCATAAAATACAAATTTATAAGCATTAAATGTATTATTGCATAAAATGGAAATACTGTAGATCAGAAAAACTATATTGGTTCTCTAATTAAAATGACTCCTAAAGGGTTAAACGGATTCTATAGAGCCGATATAAATTAAAATATTACTTGTTAAAATTCAATTTTGCATCTACCGAATCGAGGATTTGAAAACGAAATTTGTAGAAATAAAAAGAAATACGTAAATATAGAAAAATATATAAAACTATGCAAAAGTATGGAAAGTATACGAAATATACAGAATTACGAAATTAATTCAATTCGCTTATGCGATCTGAATAGATTTTCACCGAGGGAAAATATCCTAAATACCGTGTAATAAAGGAGAAAGTTGGTGGAAAGCCCAACTTTTCTATTACGAAAGGAATGGCTCCGCGAATCCGATAGATGAGTTTCAGAATTTCATTAAAAATATCGTTTCCGCGATACAGTCCTTCGCGGAAGAAACTTGCTCGTCCTACGACACAATGTTTCATAGTTTTTAATTAAGTTCTATCGTACTTCGGAGGCGGAAGTTCCTGAGGTGGGTCCCTCCCTCTGCCCGCGGGTTGTTCGTCGGCTTCCTGTGCTGGTAATATTGACATTTCCAGTTCGACTTTCCCCTGAATCGATACATTACACCACGTGAGTGTCGCGAAGCGAAGACGTTGATTAATATCTTGCGCAGCAGAGATATTAATTAACTTTTCGTCCGTTTTAGGACACGGTAACACGCTCGAAAACTGTTTTCTGTAGTTTGTTAAATATCTTTATGTGTTTCATTTACGGAAATAATTGTGTTTGCATAAAAGATATCAAGATATAGTGGGGAGCAAAATTGAGCTAACGCTTTTAAAATGGTATAAATGTTTAAAAACTGTTTTAAATGACTTTTCTGTAAATGTTAGAAAGAATAGATCACTGTATAGTGACTCGAATACTTCTTTTTTTAAATTTTACTGTTACTTGTGTCATATCGAAATTTCCAACATGCACATCGAGAACTGCCAAATGCATTTTTTAAATTTTCATTTTAGGCTCAGATAAGAAAGTGAAAAACGACAGTCATATGTCTTTATTTCAAGTATTGAGGATAGTATTAAAAAAGTATTATAAATAAGAGATATTATATATTATAATATACTAAAAATATTAAATATTATATATTATAATATACTGTAAATATTAAATATTATATATTATAATATAGTATTATATATAAAAAAGTTCCAGGTGTTAAAACTCATGTCATTTATACCAGTTTTAAAAAAGTTGTACCATTTTAAAAATATTGACTCAATTTTATTCCCCACTGTATAGTTTCAGCATTTTGAGAAGTATAATAAAGGCAAAAGAAGCTATTTAATTCATCGAAAACTTGTGACGTCACTTCAATGGTCACAGAAATTGGCACTTTTACCCTACACTTTAGTTTCGAGTGACATTATCGTACAGTAATTCGCGACGACTTTGCAACGATTCCGAAAGAGAAGGAAATTAAAGGAACCAACCGCCTGCACGTACTCTCCCGTGGCGACGCTCTTCTGGAACGGCCACCATGCCTTGATCCTCGTCACTTTGAACAGATCCATGGTGGGCAGTCTGGGATCGAGCAGCTTCATGGTACAGTTTTTGGAATTCGGGCTTCCGCGCGGCATCCTCGACAGATCCATGGCCAGGGCTCCTGGGGACGATCGATCATCTCGGTGATGCCGGTGATCTCGGTTACGCTCGCAGACGATATCGGCGATTAATTCTCTGCGATTCGAAGGACGCGGCCGCGTACCTAGGAAATCGTCCGGGGAGAAATGATCGCTGTCCCAAACCTGCAGCTGCAATTTGCACGGCAGTTTGTCCTCGGTCTCGCTCCTAGCCAGGACGGACACCTTTCTCCGCACGACCATAATCCGCTCGCCCTTCGAGTAGGTGACGCGAAATATGAACCTCCAGTTGAAGTTGCCCTCGCCGTTCAGGGAGTTGTAATGGACGTCGGTCTTCTGGTAATCGTCGTAAAGAATCCAACTGGAACCGACCACGGCCCTTTCAACCTTCCGCTGAACGTCACGCCGCTTTTATTGCGCAGTATTTTCGGAGAACATGCTCGAACCATCCAATGGGGTGTGGGCGATTCTTTTGCGAGATACCTTCGTGCTCCGATTCATCGTGAAACAATCGAAGTTGACCAAGTAAAATGTTTTTAATATATGGGGCATTGAGACTTAATTGTTGAGGCTACTTCTATGCAGAGTTGAGCATTATTCGAATAACCTTTTGTTCGGATAGTTATTCGCGTAAGTTTATTTGCGGCGACTTGTATTTGTGAATAATTTTATTTGCGAATGATTTTATTTGTGAATAATT
>CM052157.1:7695059-7706389 GCA_028455555.1 Augochlorella aurata | reverse complement strand
GTAGATGAAATAAAAATGTTCCGCGTACTATCTTCGTCGTTCCAGCGAGGAGAGGGTAATCCGTGGCGAAATGAATTTGCGAAAGGGTGCCAGAGAAATCCGGGAGGCCCGCAGAAGCCTCGCGTCGCGACTATCGATCAGTATCGCCTCGCTCACCTCTATCAGCTCGAAGGCAGCGAGCACGGAGCCGGTGGAGTCCCTTTGCGATTTAAATTTGTACCACTCAAGTTTCGGTGGGAAATCAGGTGGCGAGTAAGTTTCCTCGGCGAGTTTAACTAATGGGATGGCTGTGCATCTTCCGCAGAACTCCTTGATGCCCTGCGAATTCCGATTCGCCGGTGTTACACAGCTTGAACTACTTCTCCGACCACAGTGCCGCGCTGCCGTTTCATTAAACGGGTCCGCCTCGCGAAAATTATGAAATACTCACGCATATGTCCTGATCGTACACCTCCACCACCACGCTCGGAGGGTGCTTCTTGATGGAGTCCTTTGTTCCGTGGACGGTCCGAGGCGGCAGGATCAGCGTTTGATCCCAGACAGGATCCAGAGTCTGCTTGATCGCCTGTGAAACGTGATAATCAAAAATTATCTCGACATTTTTTTAAAGTAATATTATTGTTTTTATTAATTTTATTAATTGTTCTTATTACCACTGTTATTGGTTTAGTTACTATATGAGCGAGTTAGAATGATAAGTGTAGCGTAAGTCATATTTTCCTCAGTGTGTGTATTATTTACTGGCCATATTTATTGTTAACCCTCGGAACATTTTAACAACTATACAATTGACGATGAATCTAACAATCCTCAGCTCTAATTATTAATTTGTCATATTTTTGAAGATAATTCTTCTAGATCTATTATTCTGTTGTTCCTAGAATAACAGTAATTTATTTAATGTAATTCTTGTAAATTGAGTAATAAATTTGTAAATTTAGTAATTAATTAGTAACAGTGCTCTAAGTCAAAATGACCCGGTAAATGCTGTCCGATGGTTAAGATAGCTTATAGTTCAGTTAATTGATAGTAACTTTATCATTTATCTCACTTGTTTTTTCAACATTTTGTCACACGTAAATAACAATTTAAGATGTACATCAAAGTTTTCGAAAATGTCACTTACGCTGTTATGATTTTATTGATACACTCATGTAACACAGACGTTTTTTACTGTAACACGGTATTGTTAAAGGCACGTGACCGCTAATCTTTATGGAAAATAAAAATATTCCTCGGCCGCTTGAAATAGCTACGTAATTTACAATCATTCTAGAGTAAGATGCTCGTAGATATTTTTACGTGTACGTCCCTTTGGGTTTCCTTTGGTAACACGGAATCCCCTTGAGCAATGGTACACGAAGTTGCGAATTTAGGTGCGCATATTGATTCGGCGCTCTCTGCCAGATGCAGGGCTTTGCTACTTTTCGCTGCCACTGATATTGGATGCGCGGTAGCTGCTATTAAATCGTTCCATAATTTCGCAGCGAGCCTGAACCCGAACATGTTTATCAACCGGCAGAACCTCTGCAAGTTAGTTTTCACGATCTGGCTGCACAGTATTTTTCGCCTGCGATTAACCCTCGCATGGTGGATCATGCAGCAATTTTTCAAAGATATTTCCTGTCAAATTGTTAGCCTTTCTGTTGCTCACAATGTGACTTATTTTATTCGATGAATAACTAAGTGAACGATTGAAATACTTCGAGTTAAAATTGACCCGGTCACTAGACCGATGTTTTAACCCCTTGCACTACGATTTCTTTCACGTTGTATTGATTAGTACTTATTCGTCCCTAATAATTTCCCTAATAGGACCAGGCAATTTTTATTTTTTATATTGTCTTTATCTAATTTCGTTTCTAGACTTCGATAACAGAAGAATGCAATTTTACTTCGACTTAAAAGGAATAAATAATATTCATATTTAGTAGATCTTGCACGAGATCTGTATGACGAGTCTGACTCGTTATTATAGTGCAAGGGGTTAACCCTGCGAGGGTTAAATCTGCTTTTCAGAACCTGGATATTTCGAATATTGCATCGCGAGGAAGGCTGTCCAAAAATATTTTCGAAATACAGGATTGTTAAACTGATTTTGTGCGTTCTTCGCGCGACCTTATCCATAGAAACCGCGGGGTTTCGGCAAAGAAGCAATTAAGAGGTCGGTGGCAGAGAGAAAATGTGTCGTATAGACTCGGGTCTATGCGAGGAGCCGGATAAAGGCCGAAAATTGGCTGCGCATCGCTGACAGAGACCGCGGGAATCCATTTACCGACAGCGGGGCCGTGTCTGTTCACAAAAGAAGGCTCGGGGCTTGCGATAATAACGCGACTCCCGCCCACTTGTCACTGGGACCCGGTGAATTCTATATCGACCTAGAAAACTTACTCTGGTGGCGGCGGAGTAACCATGAAACGCAACACGTACGAGTGGATCCAATAAGCCGGATGCATCCATCCCAGGATCAAAGCGACCTTGGAATATGTGAGCGCGTAATTGGAATACCTGCAATGCAAGACACGGTGACGGAACGGCTGAACTTGTTCCGTTCGAGCCGCACTGTTTTCGAAAAGACGCTCCTGAAGTTCTCGACCCTAACCGAGGCAACCGAAGACTCATTCCAATTCTCGAATACTCGGATAAAAATGGATTTTGTTTGCTTTGTTTAACACTAAATCTACCAAGCGGTCTGATATATATTATCTCATAACAGAGAGAAGATCCAGTTTATTCAGATTTTGTATTGTTTTTAATACAATAGTTGCTTTAACGAAATGCCATTTCCTTTGTTATTTGGAAGCGTCTTTATGATTTTTATAATTGTAAAATTAGTAACCGGTCATTCGACCGTGGTAGATTTAGTGTCAAGAATTCCGTCGAATTTTAAATTAATCTTTAATTAATTTTTAATCATTTTTTGTACTTGAAATTCTGTGAATTGAATGAACCATTTTTGCTACGATTTTTTCACAATTATATTGATTAGCGCTTCTTCGTCTGTAATAATTTCCCTGATGGAACGGAATAATTTTTCTTTCTTCTATGTGTTAACCCTTTGCACTCGAGCCATTGCACTTCGTGACACTAAAAATTATTACATAACGTTTCAAAATAATTTTTGCATTATGCGTTCAAATTTTAGAAAACTGTTAAAAGCGTAACTAATATTGTACGAGTCACAAGACTCGATTATACTTAAAATACAAGAAAAGAGATACCGTAAGTCAGAAAAACTATTTTGGATTTAGACTTAAAATAGCCTTGATTGAAAAGGGTTAATTTACTTTCATTCCTAAATTAACAGAAAAATCAGATCTCGTTTCGATTTAGAAGAAATGAATAACAATCATATTTAGTAGATGACCCACGAAACCATAGTCACGTGTACGACTCGTTATAGTGCAAGGGGTTGAACAGGATTTGAAAATTGCAAACGACTTTTAAGTTACGTGATATTGTCGAGGGTGGAAGATTTTATGAAATCACGAACTCTCGATCGGAAAAAAGGAGCTGAAATTTCGATTTGCCGGGGAATGAAGGGTCGCGATAATTCTAATTGTTTTTTACGGCGTTCCACCGTCACAAAAGACGCGGCGGCAGTTAAATGGCTGGTGCGATTAATTGGAGCGAATGGAAAAGAGGTTCAACGCTTAAAACGCCCATTCAATTGCATTTAAAAAGGCGTGTTCGCCTGGGGACTACTTTGCAGCCCCGGAAAGCTTCAAATTACATTTTACATTACTGTTATGACGGTCAGATGCGTCGGACACGACCTCTGTAATTCCTTTCCCCCGCTTTATTACTCACATTTCCGCGTCTTACTTTAATCTGTGTCGCACTTGTGAACATGCATTCGATACAACCAATTAATAATTGAGTCAAAATACACTTCACATGAAAATTAATAATAAAACTCATTGGCACTATGTTTCAGAATTACATAGATCGTTCAGTCTTTTTTATCTTTTCTTAAGCAAAAGTGTCCCATTGCTGGTATAGTTTTCTCTAGTGTTTCGAAAGTTATAGTTTTTTAATTATAACTTTTCAAGTTCAATTAATGCTATAATTTAAACTTTTTGAAATCATGACTTCGCGGCGCTTTTTGTTATAACTACGGAATTATAGTCCCTGGATGTCTGACTAGATGAAACAGGATTTTTGAAGGTTCACGAATGTCAGGCTCGGAAGAAATGAACTTCAAAGTCTGCAAAAGAGACTGCAGAGGTTTATGAATTTTTGAAAAATCCCAAAGAACGCCTCCGAAATGCGGCTCTGGATGGAGTACCGTCTTCAGCCGAAAAGGGCACCGACTAAATCTATAACGAGCTTCGCCTGCCAACAAAGAACAACGCTCGAAAGAAAACAACCCTCGTTTCCGCGCGGCGTCGTTCAGCATTACGCCGCTTCGATGATTAATTAAAACAGTGCGGAACGGCTGCTTGACCTTGCCCGAAATTTCAGAAAGGAATTTATTGTACCGAGGAGCGAATGTACTCCACGTATTTCGGGAATGAGTCGACGCTCCTCTCGTGTTCCACGTCGTATCCCGACGGAACCGTCGACCAGGACGCGTTTATGTACTCCGTTGTTCCCAGCCAGAGGTAAACCTCGATCTTGCAGGCAGCGTAATCGGCTTCGCCGCCGTCCCGAGGATTTCTCATGAACACGTCGATCTTTCGGCCGCATTTGCAGCCTCTCTCGGCCGCGTCCTCCGAGTAGATCAATTCCTCCGCCGGAAGCCGCGTGCAGGCGACGCGCTTCGATCCGGATATCATCCAAATGAAAACGTCCGGGAGACTGTGCTGCGGCTGGTGAAATTGTCAGATCCATTAATTACTCCGTGGTCGCGAGCTTCAATCGATCGCGACTTTATTTCGAAGCCGCGAGTCAATTCGTGCGCCCGCCGACGATTCAGTGCGTTAGAACGGTAGTCGAAATATTGAAAATTCGTCCGCTTTGGATGTAGAACTTTTGAACCAATGACTTCCGCGCTTTATTATTTATATTTTCGATGTTCCCTCGTCGATATCTATGGAAATATACCATACGAAGTCGAGAAATTTTGGTCCCCTAAAGAAAACTCTAACTCCAAATAATCTCAATAATAAATTTGTTCAGTAAAAAATACTGTAACTTTTGAACCAACGATTTCCACGCTTTCTTATTTATATTTTCGATGTTCCCTCGTCAATATCTATGGAAATATACCATACAAATTCGAGAAATTTTTGTCCCCTAAAGAAAACTCTAACCCTAAATAATCTCAATAAATTTGTTCAGTAAAAAATACTGTAATTTTTGAACCAACGAATTCCGCGTTTTAATATTTATAATTTCGACGTTTCCTCGTCGATATCTATGCAATATACCATAGAAATTCGAGAAATTTTGTTCCCCTAAAGAAAACTCTCCCCCTAAATAATCTGAATAAATTTGTTCAGTAAAAAATACTGTAACTTTTGAACCAACGAATTCCGCGTTTTATTATTTATAATTTCGACGTTCCCTCGTCGATATCTATGGAAATATACCATACAAATTCGAGAAATTTTGGTCCCCTGAAGAAAACTCTCCCCCTAAATAATCTGAATAAATTTGTTCAGTAAAAAATACTGTAACTTTTGAACCAACGAATTCCACGCTTTATTATTTATATTTTCAATGTTCCCTCGTCAATATCTATGGAAATATACCATGCAAATTCGAGAAATTTTGGTCCCCTAAAGAAAACTCTAACCCCAAATAATCTCAATAATAAATTTGTTCAGTAAAAAATACACATGCTAGTAACAATAACGCTCTTCGTTTATAAAAATGAGGAAAATGAGCGTCACTATGATTCTAACCCACTGAATAATCTTCCCGACGAAACGGACTTCCATGGCTTCCATCGGGAAGCCCGTCCTCTGAAAAATGCTCGCGACTCAACACTTAAGGGATTAACAAAGATGAAGTTTAAAATCTGCTATAGATCGACGCACTGAATAACGTACGCCGAGAACAATAAATCCTTCAGCCGACGAAACACCGAGAGCAAGTGGCAATTCAAGCCTAGCTATTGGAACAGAAAAGGCGAGCATTGCTTGAGAAAAATATCGAGACCACCCTCTCGTTCGACGGTATCCACCCGCACGCAAGCTTGCCATTCGTTTTATTCGTCGCCGCCATCCGGCGAAGGGTTGAGCATTTTATTGGCCCGTATCCTCGTTCCAGCCCTCGCGTATTACTCTCTCAGGAAAGAAGAAAGGGAAGCTCGCGTGCGAGGCGAGCATAAAAGTCGACTCACATCTTCCCGTAACTTCTTCACCTTTTTCAGGTACTGGTACCCGTGCGCCATCGCGATCCTGAGGTACCGGTTGTTCGGCAGTTCCCCGTTGATCTTGATCCTCCGTAGGATGCTCTCGATCTCTTTACGGCAAAGGTTCACGCGATGTCGATCCAGTCTGGTCGTCCCGCCGTGCTCGTACCACCGGTCCGAGTCCAGCCTATGCAAATACCGGGTGCAATAGTCCTGTAGGCTGCGGATCGTTTCGTTGTAGAGTTTGTAGGCTTCCGGATCCTCCAACGCCGCCATTCCGCCAAGTGTCTCCAACTTCTGCTCCTGTTGCGAAACGTTATTCGGCCGGTGTCACAAAATTCGGAACATGTTTGCGTAAACTGTTTACCTAATCCGCGGATTCGCTGGTTCTCTGCCAGATGCTTTATTTTTGCTTAGGTGGACGAGATTATAAGTTACAGCTTTTTCCACCGGATTATGCATTGTAAAGATGGGTGTTTACTCGTATATTTAAGTAAATTATAGAAATTAAGTAAATTGAGTAAACTGTATAAATTAAAGAAATTAAAGAAATTAAGTAAATTATAGAAACTAAAGAAATTAAATTAATAGGAAACTTCCTCCTTCCTCAGCATCTCTGCCAGATGCTTTATTTTGGTTTAGGTGGACGAGATGTAAATTAGGCAGGACGTAAACTGGACGAGATTATAAATTACAGCTTTTTCCACCGGGTTATGCATTATAAAGATGGGTGTTTACTCGTATATTTAAATAAATTATAGAAATTAAGTAAATTGAGTAAACTGTAGAAATTAAATAAATTAAAGAAATTAAGTAAATTACAGAAACTAGAGAAATTAAATTAACTCCCCCTTTCCTCATAGCAAAAATCAGTGCACTAGCAAAAGTGCTTCAGCGTTTAACTCATTAAAAAGTAAACAAAGTGAAAGAATAAAGATCGAGTTAATTACATTCAAGAACAAAGGCACAGTAATTGGTCACACCTCGCAAGCAGCCCGCACCTAGCTGTTCTACCCTAATCCTCGGATAACTGGAATGAAAGTTCAGAATATTTTCGAAGTTATCGACTATCGATACAGCATTTTCACAGCTGGTTAACGCGATTGCAGGGAATCTACCGACTCGATCACCTCGAAATGTTAACAGACTGAGACAAGCGGAAAACGGAGGGAAACGCCCCTGGTCCGAGAGCATTAAACCGAATTGTTCCCGGGGAAATCGGTGATCCAGTTCGTGCCCTGCAAACTTGCCTCGTCCGTCGTGGGAACCCGGCTCCGGGATCTATGAAATATTTCTTGGACACGTCCCGGAAGTTTGCCGGGTCGGCCTTCGAGTCGGTGACGCACTGCGATATTAACGTGCCCGGCGTCGATAGATTTAAACGCGAAAGTTGCCCGGCGAAATTATTCCAAGCCGATCCCGGCCGATTCTCTCGAACCGTCGCGTCCACGGGAAAAAGAAACGAAGGAAAGTTTGCGCAGATTCGGGACAAAGTGGAGTGCGATTATTCGATCGATAGAGTGCAGTGCAACGAACTGCTTCCCGATATAGACGCCGAATGTCTATGAAAGAAAACCTGCGAAAGTATCATCGAACGATGTATCCGATAAAAAGGAGTCCACTGTGAATACACCGAGGATAAAACGGGAACAGAATTTGTCCAATAAGACTGACAAAATTCGAGGCGCATTGTAGAACAAATTGCGCAACAACCCGGATAGCATGAGACGTCTTTAACCCTTTAACAGCCAAATTCTTCTTTGAATTTTTGCTTAAAAGTTGTGTAATAATATAATTATATTCAATCTATGTTTTAATATTAAAATATTTTATTGTATTGTGTCTTTAGTCTGAAGTAAGACGTCTTAAAAACGTCCATTTTAGGGCGTAAGACGTTCGGGCCAAAAATGGACGTCGTTAAGGCATTCAGTGCTTATCGAGAATGCTATTTATGCTAACTTGTACGAGATCATTATAAACAGAAGATTTTAATCGCAAAAATTTTGAATTGCAAAAATCGGTTTCGATTCGACAAAGAAAATTATGAATTTGATCAGCGATTTCGCCGATGTCGCAGAGTTTCGACGTCAAAAAATAACGAATAAAATTAGGGGAAAAATCGCTCACTAGGAAATCGGCAACGCGGCCGAGGCTGTTGCTATTGTGCATCCTCCACTCGAGGTCAGGCCACCAGGACTTGACGTACAAGCACGGTTTTCGCGAGCCAAGAGGCAGATAATTATATTTGCCATCCAGCGATCCAGTCAGTCGTGGAACGGTGCCGCTCTCGAAGTCCGGTCTCCGCTCTGGCATCCGGTTTCCTGTTGATAATTAATCACATTTTACGGTGAACCTATCCTGCATCCGAACGCAAACTCTCGACCGTATTAGCGAGCTATCTGCCGGGCAGCGCGCGATTAGACCGAGCGAACGAGAGCAGAGCGACCGATACGGTATCCATCGATACCGCCGATTTCACAACCGATCCCGCAAAGAGATATCAAGAATGAAGCCTCGATAACTCGATACCATCGTAGTTGTCCTCCGAGCATTGGCTGTGCCCGAATTGCCTGTTTCCTGCGTTCCCCAGACTAATTTCGAAGCTTATCGGCTTCAGCCGGAATTTTCGCCGGTCGATCATGCTCGCGTCGTAGAGGATCGCGAGGAGGACGTACTCTTCCGTCAACCATAAACGGTTCTGAAAAACGTGAAGAGAAGAACGTGAAAAACTCGGTCGGGATAATTGTGACGCGAGGATGGAGATATATTGGAATGACCTCTTTGGAGATTGGAAGTTGACTTGGATAGATCGAAGCTTGATTAATTTCGTAAATAGTGGGGGTGGACAAGAGTCGAACAAATTGTAACTTCGTACGTATTATCAATTGGGCATTATTTCGAATAAAATTGTATTCCAATAACATTACAAGTACAATTTTATCCGAGAAATAATTCGAAAATTTTACTCTTATAAAATTTTGAATAAATTTTATTCAAGAAATATTTGTCGATTAAATCTTTCGAACAAAATATGTCGAACTGCAATCGACTTTTTGAAAGTTCCAAACAACAATAGCCCCTTTAAAAACCCGTACCATGATTTACAATCGTTGTTACGACAGGATTTAAGTTGAAAGTCCAGTCTAGCTGTCGTAATACGTCCAAGGTAGAACCATCGACGGTCTCGGAACGGCAAGAACGGAGTAAAGAGAAATAACAATTAAGAAAGAGAATGGCAGCGTGGGGGGGTTTATTGTTGGACGGGTGAACGAGTAAAGAAATCGACGAGGTCTCGTTGGGGAGGGAAGCGGATAGGACATGTACCTCGATGATGGGAGCCGTGGGCTCTGTTTCGGTGCCGATTCCGGCCGACGCTTCTGGGTCATCCATTTCCGTTTTTAGGGAGAGGAGGACTCTGCCACGGTAGAAGGGAAGGGCTGTCAGGCACTTGCCGAAACAGCTGCTGCTTTCTGCCGCGCCGGAGCCGTAAAAGTGGAGGAACGACGGTCCGAAAGTCGGCAGGAAACCTTATAAAGGTGACAAGCCAGTACGTCAAGGATACTTTATGTTTCTCTTGGCTACGTCGTCTACGTTCATATTGCACGGCGTCGTTCTATTCGACCGCGAAATGGTTTTCCACTTTCCTAGAAAAATCTCTGACAGTTATCGAATCTTTTCTTCCGAGGCGGTTGCATCGCCGCCGCGTCCGTGTAAAGTGCATCGAACTAAATCAGATAGCCGAGACAGTCTTCTGCTCGTCCGAAATTTGATTGCGACACGGGTCAGCTGCCAGTATGGAATTCATTCGTGAACTTTGGTAATAGAAAACCGCGCCCCGAAGTGAAGATTAATTTGAACTATTTAGAAAATCTCGGTTCCGCTTGATAGAATAGTCGCGCTAGAGTATTATAATTAGATTTGATGCACTCGTAGCAAAAATTTAAAACAGAGCGAAGATTAAAACAAACCAAAAACGCCGATGCATTAATTTTACCTTATTAAAATACTTGTGGTTATATTCTAAACCCTACAATTGATGCAGATAATTTTTATTTCGCACGAAAAACCGCGGTCTAATTACGATGTTACTGGTCAAAGTAACACGAAAATTAATGTAATAGTTTTTGAGAGATTTGCAACTATTGTTTCCTTTCTTGTTGAATCTTCGGAACGTCGAGAACCATGCTTAACGATGACGCATAAACGCAAATTATGCTAACCGTATTCCCCGGAGTGCGACATCTTCTGCAAGTTGAGAATGTGAGACGCGACAACACAAGTTTGACAGCTATTAACGCGGTGCTTTATGGCGATCCTCGCGCGTTGGCAGAGGGAGGGAAACATTTCCCTGAAGATAATTTTCTCGTTAAACCTGGGCTCGTAAGTCTGCCATGCCTCACTGGTCGTTCCCTGCAAATTGTTATTATACGCGTAATAATTCGTAATCGCCGGAGCGTTGCGCCATTTAATCCAATTAGGGGAAAGTTGACAAATGTGCACGGATCAGCCGGGTCCCGGCCCTCGATTTAATTCGAGAGCTTGTCGTACCTTCATCCCGGCGAAAGATATTTGCACGTACGGATTGATATTCTCGAAATCGGTTTTTGAGCACACGCTGCTCATGTCCGGCAGTCCATCGGCCCGGTAAATTGCAAAAATGTAGCGCGCGTGGCTTCTGTACGCCAGTGACACGCCACCCACTGGCAGCAGTAGGTTCCTGCAATTATCGTTTCCGATTAATCGAATATCGTCGGTCAACGTTCACGGGGACTACTGTCGAGCCGATTCTACCCCTATCCAAATTATTCGCGTAAAAGACGAACGAATGGTGAACTTCGGAATTTGTTCTTCAGAAAACGATTAGTAGTAAATTAGTGTGGAGGAAATTAAAATTCTCCACAGAATTGATGACACTCCAGAGAATTGATGAAACAGAATTTAGGGTTCAGAAATCCGTGAATTGATAACGGTGAAAAGAGAAATTACGGTTCGCGAAGCTATTGTTCCCTAATTTTGTATTAAAAGTATC
>CM052157.1:7670242-7694959 GCA_028455555.1 Augochlorella aurata | reverse complement strand
AGGATTATAATACTGAAATAAATTTTATAAAGCAAAAATTAGAATATTCAATAGAATATATTCAAATGCAAAGGGTTAACAATTAACAACAGATCACAATTAACACTGTCACTATCGCGCCAGAAATTTAAAAAATTTCATAAAATTGCAGTATCTCATTCAATCAAATGAATATTTCAAAGCAAATTTACATGGCATCAATTACTCAAATTAAGAAATTATAATATTGATTAGCGTAAAAATTTCTCCATTTGGTCATCGAACGGCTTAATTTAAAACGGAGAGATCTCGCCATCCGATTAGATAAGCGTTAGCAAAGAAATAAAATCCGCCGAGCAGTGCACGACGAGGATGGCTGCAAACCGCTTTCGAAATAAACGAACGCGGCGAGCAGCAAGCAAACGTAAAAGAAAGGTAACAAGATCGAGAAGCGAAGGCATGAGAATAGAAGTGGTTCCTGTGAAAAAATCGAGTCGCAAGCAAGACCGGAGAATCGACCAGGTTGCAGCAGCGTGCGAAACTAGCAAGAATATAATAAACGGCGAGCAGAGAGCGGGTCCTGGAAGCGATTACCATCAAACGATCATTTCGACCGGTAACAACGTATCGGAGCTAAGAAAAAAAAATATAGCTCCGACAGAAAAGAAGGAAAAAAGAGAGAAGGTAGCTGCAGCCGGGGGCCGCAGGGAAAAAAATCATGTTCTAGCACGTATTAGCGGTGAGGCTTGTAAGTTAACCCCGCTAACTGTCGTAGGACACGAGCGCGGAGCGTGCCCCCTGTGGGGGTTACGCCATTGGGGGTGTTCGTTATATTCCGAGTCCTTTTGAAAGGGTCACGTGCCCGCGGCAGCCCCCTCGAGCCGATATCGTATTTGTACAACACGCATCCATTATTGCAATCCGGCTGTTTGTGTGTTTTGCGCGCTCTTTGTGCGGACGATCCTCCGCGCTTATGCTAGCTCGTGCGCTCTCCTTCTCCCTCTCTTTCTCGCTCACGCTCGCGCATACACTCTCTCTCTCTCCCTCTCTTTCTCTCTTTCCCTCGACTCGCCCTCCCCCGTTCCGCCTTTCGTTTTTCTTTCCCTGGGACGGAACGGCGCCCTCTCGGCTTTTCGCACACTTGTCCCGGCTCTGCGAGCGAGACGCGGGCCCATTATTGTGCCCGTGAAACAATGAGCACTCGCGATCGCCCAGCCACTCGACGCAACAGAGGAAACCAGCTCTCTTTCGTTTCGCCGGATCACGTGGGAAAACGTCGTCGTCGTCGCCGTCGTCGTCGCCGCCGCCGCCGCCGCGGTTCTTTCTGTCCGATGAAAGGGAGAATATCGATGGGAGTGCTCGACTGTACGCGGCCGCACTCGCGCGCACGTGTGCGAGAAGTCAGGTCTGCCTTTTCGTTTTTGTCGCTCTCTCTTTTTCTGTTTCCATTATTTCGACGACCTTCGGGGAACGATCGCGGAGGTGGGACACTTGCGGGCAATTCTTTGGAAACGCCGTAAAACCATCGCGAACCAAAGATTCCAGTGTACCAATTACCCAATAATAGGTACCTAGTCGTCGTTCTCATGAAACCATCGTTTCACGACGGAGTACCTCGAGATTCTAGAGCTCTGGAAAATCGAACTGCTTGGCCAATCAGCTTTCTATCTGGCTACAATATCATCCGAATTTTACGACTCGCTGTGAAGCAGAGATCGACGAGCATTGGCCAATGAGAAACGAAATGAACTCTTCAGCCTTGGGAAACATTGGTTGTAACAGATACCTCTAGGGAAGGGGAACCTGGATAAACAGCTTTAAACAGGTTCGAATAGTCTTCGCCGATTCGAACTAGAAGAGATAGGCTCCCTTGGACAGATAGGGAAACAATTTAATCCTGAACAAACGTCTTCAAACAGGTCTCGAAAATCTAAACCGAAGCAAAGGTACACTATCCTCGAATGAATCATGTCTGAACAGGTGAAAAGACGTCTCAATCCTGAACAAACATCGTCAAATAGGTCTCGACGATCCAAATCCTACCGACTCGAATTAAAGCATAGACCGACGAACACCATCCTCTAGTGCATAATCTTTGATCAGATAAACAAATATCTCAATCCTGAACAAACGTCTTCAAACAGGTCTCGACAATCGAAACCGCAGCGATCCCAACTGCAGCAAATTCCAATGAATACCGTCCCTTAATATAGCGTCTCAAAACAGATAAAACATCTTAATCTCGAACAAACGCCTTCAAACATTGCCTAATCTAAACATTGCCGATCAGAACAGAAGCAAAGGAAAAACGAACACCATCATATAAAGAATCACCTCTGAACAGATAAAACAACTCAATCCTGAATAAACATCTTCAAACAGCTCTCGACAATCCAAACCCCACCGATTGGAATTAAAGCATAGACCAACGAACACCATTCTCTAATGAATCATATTTTAACAGATAAACAAATATCTCAATCCTTAACAAACATCTTCAAACAGATCTCGACAATCGAATCTCAGCGATTCGAATTGCAGCAGATATCAACGAATACCATCCCCTAACATATCATCCCTAATAATAGATAAAGCAACCTAATCTCGAACAAACATCTTCAAACAGCTCTCGACGATCCGAACTTCCTGATTCGAACGACGGCACAGACCCACGAAAAGCCTCTGAGGAAGCTCTGAAAACAAAGTCGAAGGCTTCGGCAGGCCAAAGCAAGGTCCAGGGTAGATCGAAACAAGTGTAAACGGTCCGAAAGCTAGGCGATCGGAACTGGAGCAGGAACCCGGCATCGGAAGGGTTCCCGGCGAGGTCTCCATGGGTGGCTGCGGGTATTCCGTGGCGAGTCTGCAGTCTGCAGCGTCTAAATAGCGGAACATTATCCTATCTCCCGCGGTGGAGGACGCGCTCGCGCGGCCGCCTGGTTCGTGTGTACCTGCTCGTCCATCGGATATCATCTTCCCTCGTGCGGAGGATGGCTGCGCCGGTGTCGTGTCCAGGTTCGGAGCGTAGATGATGGGATGACGGACCGCGGGCGTGTCCGAGTAGCCGATACCGGGCGCGTGATCGGGAGACCTCCCGGGGCCGACCACCCTCGAGGGGCCACGAGGGTCGACTTGTTAGCCAGACACAACGGACTCTCCGACTCTCTCTCCGGCTCTCTCGCCGGGCTAACGGAGCGCTCCGCCGAGAGCCGACGACAGCTCCGAGAGAGCCGACAATGTTTCTGCGAGAGAGGCCCCTCGGTACCAACCGGCGAACGCTTTGCATCGGGCCGCATGAGTATCCCTTCGTATTCCACGGGCTCGTGACTCTCAAGATCGACGATTCGGTCTCGAATCGTATTGGAGCACCGGAATCACCCGTCCGCACGGCTCGCTGCCTCGCAGCTTCGTTTCGCCACCGAGGATCGTGGGTGGTGATCTGAGGACATCTCGGACGAGCCCTAGCCTCTGGGACGTCCACCGCTACCTGCCGGAAAGATATTCGGTTCGACAATAAGTCATTGCGTTTCTTTTTTGTGAAGAAACACTTTTCTTTTTCTCTCCGTAAGTGAAAGACAAATTCTCCGCGAGAACTACACCTTTGATCGAGTATTCATTTTCCTTCCTTTACGTTTTGCCATCTATCAGGCAACTTATTCATTGCTTTTCTTATTAAATGTTAACTCTATATATGTTATTAGCAACGCTAAAATATGCTAAAATATAACTAAATTAAGGACACCTGAGAACAACAATATGTACAAAAATATATTTAACAAATTACATTATAAGTAAACAAATTCTAATTTCAGGTTAGAGATATAGACAGGCTGCTTTAGACAACTATGTGATACCGCGTTCGCATAACTTTTTATGTACATGCAGAGCATTTTTATAAAGCAGAATAGGACGAACATGCTGTTTGCAGTTATCAAAATCAATGCCAAATAAATAATGTTAAACAACATTGCTTGAGACTTAGTTTAAAAACAAGCTTCGAACATAACCTATTAGGATATACAGCGAATTTGTGGATTGAAATGAGTTTAATTACATTGTAAAAGCTCTCTGTCGGGAGGAAACACAATGACTTATGCTTTTCGAATTTCTGGTTAATTTTCTCCGTAACAAGTTCGTGCGAATATTTCGCAATCGAACATTCGCTGCATTTTTCATCCTGTAAAGTTTCATTATATTTTATTCGACGTTGCAAAATAAATATTTCGGTGAAAATTGTTGCGGAGGGTCGGAAGAGTTCGGAACGCGAGCTAGATTACCATTTTATGAAACACAAATGAACGCTGTTCGATCATCGCGTTGATTGTTGCGCTGCTGTTTTTCGAGTGGCGGAATTATTTCGTCAATTAATTTTTCCGATGATACATCGAGTGCCCGATAATTTGCTCGCGTGCTGCTGGAGAAGATGGACAGTAATTAAAATCATAAATCTTCACTATTGCTGTTTTATTAAATAAATTGCTCCGGTGTTATGCAGTATTTCGAGCCGCTTGTCGACGCGCTAACGAGACTGTGGATCTTTATCGCTATAATTCTTATTACAGTTCTAATTTATTTTCTCTAAATTGTACAAAGAACTACTGCATAATTACGTAATTTTTCAGAAGACAAATAACAATTGTAATAAGAGCTATAATGATAAAAATCTATAAAAATCTATATCATAATAGCGACGCTGCAAGAATAAGGTCTCTGAGAGAAAGTGAATAATTCAAGAACGGTACCCAATTTTTAATAATATCGAGAGGAAGCAATTTGCGAGAGAGCATCGCCATAGGTGAGCGAAGAGTTCCGGAAATAGTTTGGAGTGGTGGTTAGCGACGGGCGCATAATTTGTTGAATAGGTACCAGAAGCGGTCGATGAAATCCGAAGGAGAGCCCCGGAGCCCGTGGCTGTATTATTCGGTGGTAGGCCCGAATTGATCGGCCGCACTATTTCAAAGGGGTCGGCGTCGTTAAACAAATTTTTAAGGTATTCCCGCGTGGCCCTCCTAGGCCTCGGACGAAAAAATGTTATTATTGGACGGTTTCGACCGAAAGCGAAACCGTGTTCGTCGAACCTCGCCTTAATGAAGGTACATTCTTCGCTCGCCCTCCGATCAAGATATCTCCCGTATAAATTGAATGCTTTTCACCGAAGCTCAATCAAGCCGTGCGGTAGTCGAAAAAATACTACGGAGTACGATCTCGATTAGAGCGGTGGCCGGGGACGGACGGTCGTGCCGCACTGAACTTTGTCTTTTCCAGCGATTATCTTAAAAACGGGACGAGTCGCAGCTGTGCACCCTGCGACCGGCTACGATCGAATTTGTTGGGAGCACCGCGTTCTTGTTTTCTTTATTTAATTGCCGATCCCGTGCTCGAGGACGAAGTCGTACGATCTACCGTTGCCGATCCTTTTTAGACCCGCGCCACTTTTATTTCGATTTTCGCTCGGCTCCCGGTGTACAGGCTGCGGATTTTTTCGGCGTTTCTGCCAGGTGCAAGCTCCTGCAACAGGAACTTTGTCTATTCTAGCTTTTACAAAATAATTGTAAAGTTCTGTACAATTGCTACTGGGTATTATCTATTGACTTATTTTTGTGATAATTGTTTACAGCTTTTTTGTTCACTGAGATTGTGTGCATGCTTGTGTTTTAAGGAGGATCGATGGCTTTTTTGTATTGAGTTTATTCAAAACGATTTCGCTCTTTTACGAGAAAAGATTTTTGAATGTCTAGAGTAAATATTATTTAACGATATTTGTTCTGTAGTTTTTATACGCTTTCTTAGTGTTTAGAATAATTATTACTTAATGATTTATTGTTCTGTAACATCTACATGATTTTTTAGTGTTTAGAGCAAGTATTATTTAGTGATTTCTTGTTTTATAACTTTGATATGATTTCTTAATGTTTAGAGGAAATATTATGTAATGTTTTATAGTTTTATAATTTTTATATGATGTCTTAATGTTTAGAGGAAATATTATACAATGATTTATTGTTCTATAACTTTTATACGATGTCTTAAAATTCAGAGTAAATATTACTTAATGATTTATTGTTCTGTAACTTTTATACGATTTTTTAATGTTTAGAGTAATTATTATTTAATGATTTATTGTTCTATAACTTTTGGAAGTCCTGTCAGTCTTTGTCAAAATACTAAATCAAGTGCGATTTCAACACCCCCGAAAAATGAAATTTGTTCGAAAAATGAAATTACAACAAGTCGCTGCATTTGATAATTGCAGAATGACGCTCCGAAAGTCGGTTGCAGCGACATAAATAAAGAAGTTTGTAATACGAACATAAAAAGTTTGACATACGATTCGATTTCGTAGGTGCAAACACGACATTCTGGTTGAAAATCTCGGCGGAGAGGAAAGTACGGGAGGAAGAAGGACAGAGGCGGACAAGATTCAGTTTAGTCCCCGAATACCAACCGAAATGTCTTAAGACACCGCCCACGGGCATGCTAACGAAGCCTAAGGTCGTTATACTCCTTTTAATTAATGGCCACTCTCGTCTTCTTCCGCCCGTCCTTACTCTCGCTCTCTGTTGCTTGCGATGCCAATCTCAGTCGTCCGTCTCACTCGCGCCAATGCACGGTAGCGTAAGCGCTAAGCGCTATCTGGTAAACATTCATCTCCGAACCATTTGTTTTCGAGACACGCGTACTTTTTCATTCGAGCCATCATTCGTACTCGTTTTACCAGTGAAGCATAGTGAACGCCGCGTGGAAAGACAATTCTCTAGAATTGTAATGAACAAAGTGATAAACAATGACAGACTTTGGGAAGACGAAGCGAGATTGAAATGAAGCTATTTGTTGGACAGTCAAAGTTGACGATGGCCGATTGCAAATCATTTATTATAAAAAGGAAAGATAAATGGTAATTTGTTTCCTGTCAGTTTTCATTATGACGATATTAGCAATAATCAAAAAATAAATAAATTAATCAATGGAAGAGAAATGCTATAAATGGTAGTATGGATCGTGCAGGACCCGGCCACCGGTTGCTATAATCTGTCGTGCAAGGGCTAATACTAGCTTGAAGTAAAACGCCATTAGGCGATAATGTACAAAGATATGTATACTCCAATTTGTGTTTTCTTTTTTCTTGTATTAACCGTTTGCACTCGAAGCCATTTTAACTGTAAATCTAAAATAATTTTTCTGACTTATAGTATTTCCATTTTATACGACAAAATGCATTTTATGCATATGAAATTGAGTCTTGTGACTCGTACAATAGTTATATCTTCTTTAATTTTTTAAACCTAAACTATGATAATATAAAAGTTATTTTGGAATGTGATGTGACAATTTCAGTGATGCCTCAGAGTCACCACTTAAATGCAAAGGGTTGATACCTTCTCAAAAAATTTAATTTTTAAAAATTTCGATTTTCGAAAAACAAATCAAACCCAAATTCCACAGACTGAAATGAATCATGCGATTCCAAATACTACATTTATAATGTACTAAAATGGTAAAATGCAATTAATTAATTGTATGTGCCCACTAAAGACAATACATTCACGAGTCTCAAGTTCCTTTGATTTTTAAAAACGGTAGCCAACGTTAAACAAGAAAATCTGAATAACAATGTAAATGCCCAGAAGCGCTGCCCTAATCACAACCGGTACATCAACCCTAACTGCAAGAATCCGAATTTCCGAAATGAAGATGCTCCAACGAAATCTCCGCCGCGACTCTTTGTAAGACAAGGGTTAAAAGAACCGTGACACCAGCCCCCGAGCAATCAGTTCCCGTTGCGAGGGCACAAATGAGCTGCGTAGAAGATGCAAAGTGATCGGAGCCGATCGAAAAACCTGCAGGCCGTCCGGCGTCGACGTCGCAGCAGGCCCTATTTCAGGAGGGTCGAATCGGTGTTCGCGTAATCAGCGCAACCAGGCAAATTAAAGTCTTGGTCGGGCTCGACCTCCCTTCGCGCGTCCCACTGACCTGATTTCGTTTCCACGGGAAAAAAGGAAGCAGGCCGGCGGAGCAGCTGCAGGTCCGCGGTCGGTGCGACGCGACGCTCGTTTGAAAAGAGGAAGAAGAGGGCTGAGAAGGAAGAAGTAGAAGAAGAAGAAAGACGAGAAGAAAATAGAAGAAGAGTGACGAGAAAGAAAAAGAAGAAGTAGGAGGACGAGAAAGAAGCAGAAGAAGAAGGTAGACGAGAAAGAAATAGATAAAGAAGGAAGACGAGAAAAAAGTAGAAGTAGAAGAAAGAAGAGACAGAAGTAGAAGAAGGAAGAAGACAGTAGAAGAAGAAGAAGGAAGACGAGGGAGAAGTAGAAGAAAAAGGAAGGCGAGAAAGAAGTAGAAAAAGAAGGAAGACGAGAAGGAAGTAGATGAAGAGGGAAGACGAGGACGAAGAAGAAGAAGACGAGAAAGATGGAGAAGAAGGAATACGAGGGCGAAGAAGAAGAGTAGGTATGGCAGAGGTAGGGCGTCGATAGCATCGAGGAGAAAGATGAGGAAAGGGGGAAAGGAGACCGGAGAAAGGATGAAGGAGGAAGACGCCGACGAAGAAGGCGAAGAAGAAGAAGATGATGATGAGAGCCAGGAAGGGAAGGAAGAAGGAGCTCGAATCTGGCTAGGGGAGAAGGATAGGGAGGAGAGTAGGAGGGGTAGAGAGTGTTTAAAGGAGGAAGATGGAGAGAAGCCTCGGCAACCGGCGCGACGCCGCGGCGGTGGCGAGAGACAGAAAGAGAGACAGAGAGAGAGAGCGAGAGAAAGGGAGAGAGAGAGAGGCCGAGAAAGAGAGAGAGGGAAAGAGAGAAAAAAGGGTCAAACTCGTTTTCGTTTTCGTCGCTAATTAGACTCGTTAACCGCCTCTTCTGGCGTAGCAGGCGTAGCCATAACCGGGCGACTTCTCTTCGGCTGCTCTGAGAGGCCGCCGAGAAGAGCGAACGGAACGGTCACCAATGCTCGGAGGCTAGTTTGTTCTCGTCGCCCAGTCCTCCAGGGTGCGTTTGCCTTGATCGCCCCTCTTGGCTATTCGACATGCGTGCAGCACGCGAAATTGCAGCTGCACCCGGCCGGAGGGAGAGGCTCTCCTCTCTCCCCCTGTTCCTGCCTCGCATCCTCCTTCGGGAGGCCGTGGTTGACCGATACCCCCGGTTTCCTGCGTGCATGTGTGACAGGGAAAAGCTTCGCGTCCCGAGGATCGACGCGACGACGCGACAACGGCCGGACACGCTGCCCGCGGGCTGGTGGTAGTGCCGGTTCCATCGTGGAGATATGGCGGCGGCAGTGGTCGTGCTCTCGTGCTCTTGCTCTTGCCCGTGCTCGTGCTCGCTCGTAGTGGTGGTTGCCGGTGGTGGTGGTGGTGGTAGTGGTCTTGCCAGTGGTGGTGGAGTTCACGCGGGACGCACGATTATTATGGAACGCGACGACGACACCCCCAGGACTCTCTGCCGGTCGACCTGTTACTCCGAAATTACGCGCACGCTCTGCGTTCCCAGGTGGCCGGCCACGATCCGACACTTTGCGGCCATTACGTCGCGGACGAGCCGATTGCTCGTCCTCCGGACAACCCTGATTGCATCTGAACTCGCGCCGAGCCGAGCCGTTCGTTCCCCGGTGACGTTGACACCGGCGAAAATGAGGACGACAACTGCTGCCGGGACGATTCGACATCTGGACGCACGGCTCTCGTGGTGCGAGCGCTCTGCTGCAGGTAGCTCGGAGTAGTCCAGTCAGGAGGCTGGACCAGGTTTGAAACTTTCAGCTGCGTGATTTCGCAGTGGGAACGAACGAGCAACTTTGGAGACGATCAATATCGTATCGGAAGCGATCTACGTAGGTGCACGACGCAGCGTCGCCGGTCCGAGGCTGAAAAGAGTCGATTTTCGAGCGATCGCGCGTTTCCCGGTTCGAAAGTAAAGATCGCAGGAGCTTGTTACTGGGACCGATCTCTTGAAAGATGTAGCTCGACCGGTGCACGCGGCTGGATTGTCTCTTTCGACGCAACCTCGTGTCGCAACCGCGTGTTTTGCGCTTCTTGCCCCGGAGACGGTGGATTCCATGGAAAACTGAATCTCGTTGGCCGCGATCGGCAAAGGTTTCGTCGTAGAAGGCGCGAGTAGAAAATAATAATGATGGATCACGTGGAACCGCGTGTCCATCGGCGGGGACCCGAACCAGTCCGCTTGATCCCGTGGAAAAAGGATCGGTCGCCGGGCAAGTAGCAACGCTTCCACCGTGAAAATAATTAATCATGTCACCGATAAGAACGTCGATGCTGACAGACGCGGATTGGTTTCACGAGGGATCGCGGCGAGATCGCCGCTCGGAACGGTTATGCCCGGCGATCGGCATGCCATCGGGAATATTCGAGACTAATGGTGGCTACCTGACGACGAAAACGAAGAAGCGGAAACCCCGCGGCCCGGGGAATCGGCGTTACCGATCTGGAAAAGTGACGGGTCACGCGTCCGCGATCTCCTCGCTCTCCTCGCTCTCTCTCTCCTCTCCCTCTTTCTCTCACTCTCTCTCTCTCTCTCTCTTTCTCCTCTCCCGCCCGGATTCCTCTCTTTACCGCCAGGAGAGGGATCTCCGACGTTCGAGAGGCAGATTGAGACACTCGCGGCTACCTGATCGCCGATAGAGGAATGGTAAAATGAACACCGGTGCACCGAGAGGCCAACCAGCTAGATAAGAATCATTTTTCAAAGCGTTACACGGACGGGCCGATGCGAGCCCGGCTCCTCCGGCATGATAAACGAGCGCGCCACCGATTTTCCAACGGGGACGTCCTCCCGACGATCGCCGCTTATGAAAAATGAATGGCACGCAGCGCTACCGAGGATATTGAACGGACGCATTTTTGCCCGGAAACAGAGAGGTAAGACACCCCTTTATCTCGCATACCATCATCTCCCGGGGTAGATTGCGTTACCGTTCATCGGCCGGATGATGTACTGCAAATGGGATCCCGGTCTCGCATTGAGTCGTCCCGTTTTTTCCCGGCCGAGGAAATTGTCCACGCGCCCCGAGTGCCTTGGAATTGGACGTCGATGCACGCCGGCGTTCGTTATTTATGGCCGAATCTAGTTCTCGATGATTAGCGGCGACGGTCTTGCTTTAGGCTAGGGTCACAGTCGACCCGGTTTTCGGACGTCGGACATAGGCGCGCAATACTGGCGAAATATGTTTGCGTGTAATTCGGTCGAAGTCGTCGGTGAATACGGTCGCGGAAAAAATTCATTTCGTTAAAATATCGTCGTAACGAAGAATTTGTTCGCTAATGTTTAATTGAACATATAGGTTATGTATGATTCACTGAGATATTGTCTTCCATTTGTTTATTTTGGAGATAATTACAGAGCTCCAAAGTGGATCTTCTCCAAATAACTTGAATCTGTTCATATTATCTGTATTATCTGTGTTTTATTTATTTTAATTAAGTGACGAGTGGCAGAAATTGATTTACTTAGTACGTAGGTATATACTTAAATTGTGGCAAATGGCACTTTTATATTTGTTATACTTTTGTAGTTATATCTAATCAAATGAGTTTTATTTCATTCTTTTATTATGAGGGCTGCGAGTTGCAGTATTCACTTTGCAGTGTTGCAGTGCTCTTATCTTTCTTTTAACAATAAAATTATCTGTTACTAGATGTTATTGGAATAGTTATTGAGATTGTTGTAATTATCGACGGCCGGTGTAGGAGCTCCATGAGAAATCGTTAAGCAGTACTGGAAACTTTCCATAATTTTCTAATAATTTGCTGTGCATTAGTTACTAATTCATTGTTCACAAGCTGTTAAAAATGTGTGTGCATTTCATAATTATATTTTTGTTTGCAAGCGTTACAAAATAGATTCTGCATTTTACTTAATACAGGTACATAAGTGCATACATATGTCTCATCGCAAAATATATAAAAATTAGACACAAATGTACAACTTGTTTTGCAATTCTGCAAACTTTACAGCTTCTTTCACGAAAAATGCTTGAATAAATTACATTATTGGAGCAAGTGTTACAATAAAAATTTTATAAAATTCATATAAATTGCCACTAAACCTCTATATAGTTGCCACTTAAGTAAACAACTTTTATGAAGCAATGCGCGCCAGTTACTATGACTGCTTGGTAGGTATAGCGTTAAATAGACAATCGACTGTTCTAAGAGGCTAGGGGTGACGTGGACGATCGAAAAGTCTTGTCAACTAGCGATCCAGAGCATTCTCAAGGCGAGCATCTCCCGTTCGAGCACCGTGGTCGTGGTAGGACTATAATTTCTGTGTCCGTCGCTGTCCTTGGCGCGGTGCGCGCGCGCTGTTTGCGGCGGTTGATGCACGATATACCGTATTTCTTACATAAAGCGGACATTGACGTCCGCCATAGGGTCTAATACTCGCGGTGGGCGGCCATATTGGATCGTGATATGGGCCCGCAATTAAGGCCGAGTAGGCCACCCGGACGGGGGAGCGCGATAAGGTGAGGTTCAGCGTCTCAGGGCTAAGCTTGACCTTCTTGGCCCCCCTTCTTCGCTCGATGCGCTTCCCAAAGCGGTCCGCGCTGGAGGTTAGGTCACGATTAACCACTGATTGGGTGGGCCTAATAACCGGGGACCGTGCTGTATGCAGAACTTTCATCGAGGGAACGTCGCTGCTCTCCGATGGATTAAAAGAATGATTTCACGTGCGCGAGGCCTTCGACAGGGCCGGGCATACTCTTCGAGATTATCCTCGCTTCTCACCCGAACGCGCAACGCTGCGTCCTCCACGCTGAGTCTCACCTGCTCCAAAATTTCACAGCTGATGCGCCTCTCCGATATGTTCGTCCTCTGTAGTTCATCGTTCTTACGGTACTTGCCTTCGAGACGAAAAATCGTGTCCATGAAAGCGGATTCTCAGCGAAGTCTACGTTACCGCGACTCGCAAACGCTATTAGAGGCAGTGAAACGCTTCATAGACAATGTAATTTGATACTTTTACTTTCTAAATTTTCATTTTGATCTACTGTCTTCAATCCTTTGCTGTCACAATGGGTCGAACTATGTCACATTTTTTGAGGAAGTGAAATTAATAATTAATTTAATTGAAAGTGAGATATCGAGTTCTAGTAAAGGAAATGATGTTCTAGAATGTTCAAATTTTATTCTCGATATTTTTCGGTGTCGATAGTATAGATAGTTTTTGAGTGACAGTTGTTTAAAAATTGTACGACGCACGTGATTCAAATAGGTGGAGAGTTAAGGGACCCAATGTCTGGATAGATCGTAATTGAATTGTAGACCAACAAGTTACTCTTAGCAGCAGAATCTAGTAATTTCTTCTAAAATCAACGCATAAAAGAAAAGCAGTCTTTGAGAATTTTAGGACCACGCTCTTAAATCGGCTGTACAAGCGTGAACTTCTGAAACAAAAGTCCCCTTATGGGGTGCTCATGGAGCCCCAGTAAAAAGTGACATTTACTGACAATAATATATGAATATTTATATAAATAAAATTTTCAATACATGTATATATATATATATGCAGAGTGGACCACGAAACATGATCAGCTTAATTTATCAAGTGCTTCGATTAAAAATTTGTTGTATTAAATTAACATAGTTTAGGAAGTGCTTTAACCCCTTTGCGTACCGTCTCTTTTACAATTACAACGATTTACAATTACATTTTCCACACAACATAAATACATAAATACAAATAACTACTAAAACATTGAGGTTTTCCTTATCCTCCTAACTGATGCCATATTTCATATTTTATATTCTGAATAATAAATAATATTTCGATTACTAAGATTTTATTTCGAGTCACCGCCAACCCCGCAATGTCACTTATACTGAATAAAGGAAGAGGGTCATTCCAGGGTTAAATATTGACAACAAGAGAATAGAATTTGATTCCGACTTAAAGGAACGGAACAACACATAACCTATCAACTTATTACCAGAAGTCTCCACCACGAGTCCGACTCGTTGAAGTACGGCAAAAGAGGTTAAGACGATTATTCCAAATTCTTAACTCCGTCACTTCCTAAGTCCTCTCTGTCTACTCAGTCGACACAATCCACCGAAACTAAGCTATTCAACGCATCAATACCCTAAACATTGACGACGTCCCCCGGAGAGGACAGCTCGCGATCCCAACAATAAGATGGGACCAAGGAGGAGGGTAGGGGCAGGAACGATGAAGAAGCTGGCTTCTTCAACTGTTGTCGCTGGCCAGGATCAGATAAACGAGCGAGCTTGTGGTATGCAAATCCTAAACGAACTAATGAAGATTAAGAATGCCCCGGATAAAGGAGTTCGCCTCATTTCTAAAACATCGTTGCGTCAGGGCCCGGCGGTCGAGCGAGTGCTGGATTCCCGCGGAACGGACCATTGTCTGGTATCGTTTTAATAGTGTCAACCGGGTCCGGACCTCCTACGGCGATATTTCAGCGACTATGAGGTAAAATCTATCGGCCGGTAACACAGGGGCCCCCGTCATCCCGGGGACCGGAGGAGGGTCCGGTAGCCGGCCGAGATTATCATCTTGAACGGTAGCGGCGCTATGAGGGATTCCCTCTTAATAGCTCCTTGAATTTTTCGTACTCGCGTCCCTCGGATGCTCCGCGTCCCTTCGTGGAACCGGCGGATCCGATCATTTTGTAATATTTCACCGGGATCCACGGAGACCCTAATTTGGTCGCCGTTTGAGCGCGAATAAGGACGTTCCTGGGCCAGCGTCGGGGCGACCATACGCGCGCCGCTTTTCTGAGTTAACGAGCGTGTCAGCGGTCGCTCTCCGCTCCGAAATATGGGAAGTTGAGACGTCGCCGACCGTCGAACAGTCGAGACGCTCGGTTTCCGATAAAATGCTGGGATCGGAATCTCCCGGCCACCGGTAGCCCTTTCCTTTCGCTATAATTGCAATTTCTGGAGAATCCACTAATGGGCCTTAAATACCTTTTGAAATTTTTGAGTGACCTCTTCCGCCTCGGCGTGGTCGCCTTTGTGCCGAACGAGGGCATCGCCGACCTTTTCTCTGCTCCGGTCGCGCTCTCGAAATCTCGCCGGTAATTGAGAGATACCGCGCGACACGATCAACGTGGACAAATGATCGTGCTTCGACACTGAATTAAAGGGGAATCAATTTTCCGAACGAGTTCTAGCTTTGATTTATGGAGCATAATTTATGGCGATGCGTGTCCGCGAATGCAACTTTCCATTTATTCTCGGCCCGGCGCGGAGTGGGACGATTCTCTTTCGCATCGTTGTCGATTCTGTTTTGAATAACAGGCTTAACCCTAAGGGGGAGAGGGCTTCTCGAATACACGAATCAAAAGATTTGAAATTGGATTTATTTGTGGTATGATATTCTCAAGTTCACGTTGCTATACATGGCGTTGCTATATGAAAAGGGAAGATGCTACCAGTGTAATGAAGGCAAAAGACAAACAAACAAAGTATAATAGTTTGTTGTAATGTAAACAATCGTGTCATAAATGCAATATTGATGTATGCCGAAAACATTCATCTCTGAAACGATCTCACGGAGATAATTTTAGATTTGAGGTTATGTAGGCCTGTCCTGTGATAATCGGCGAACTAAGCAACGCATCTAGCGGGAAATAAATAAATATTTTATGCATTTACGATGATACAAAGAAGTAAAAACATTTAAAGAATCTGAAAATATTGTTACATTGTTTTCGACTGTTTAAAATTATTAAGAACGAAATTAAATATCTGTATAGCTTCTGTATTCTGCGATTAATACAGGCAATTTTTATTTCCCATAAAAATCCAATCCAATACAATTAACATTGCGGGGGTGACTTGTTCGTGTAGGAGCAATATTATTATCATCCATCAAAAAATCCTCAATTAAGCGACCTGGATTTAGAGAGAAAAGTGAAATAGCGACTGTGGATAAGAAGAATGAGATTTCTTGGACGTCTGCACGGTTTTCTTCTCCATTTTCGGCACACCTGCAAAATCCGCGGTCTATACGACTGGTTCTTGGGGGCAATGGCGCCCGCGTCCCGGATATCCACGACTTTTTATTCCCGTCGGTAGGGTCAGACCTAACCCAGTTTCCGACGGAATTTTATTCCGCTCGCAGAATATCGAGGGCCGTTCGGGAAAGCCACTCGCGATAAAGTTCGCGTAAGGACGCCGCGGTATAAACAGGCCGGATAATGATGCGGCTGGATATAGCCGCGCGGCAACGTCGATGAGTATGCTCGGCCGCGTGTATATTTATGTCTTATCGGGCCCCCGGCTCGATAATCTATTGCCTTTCCGCGGCTGATTGGCTCTTTACCATTGAATTGCAAGAAACACGCCTGGATCTCCGCGGCTACGCTCGTGCGTCCCGCGTATCGCCGAATCGTACTCCGATGCGAAACCGCAATTTCGATATTCCCTGTCGAGAGAAACTCCGCCGATCGTACCGCGCGACCAGGAATTTATAATCCGTCGGATTTTCGGTTATCTGGCCTGACCCCTTCGATGCACCTCGAAAAATCCCGGCGAGTCTCGAGACGCGTCCTCTCGATAATTTACGCAACGTTCGTTTCGAAATGTTTCAGCGTCATCCTCGTTTTAAGATCATCCGGAATGTCATTGAATTCGCAGGCTCGGCTGTTCGCCGATACTTCTGAACAGATTTTGTCCCGCATTTCGGCCTGCGTTAACCTACTTGCACCGCAAGGAAGAACATAACGAACTCATCTGTTTGTTTATGCAGCGTTGTCGATCCAGGAAAATTAACCCTCGATCGCGTGCATACGAATTTCTGACAACTGCTGGGTAAAATATATTGTCTCTGAAATAATAATAACTTTATTTATCGCCGAGATAAACCATTTGTTACTGTATGAGATAATGTAGCTGTCGCAAACTTGAAAGTCAGGAACTTCGATATAAAAAATATTAATCTGTAAGAAATTAATGTAATATTATTTTTCACGTAGAAATTCAATGCAACATGTACTGCGCATATTGGGAGATCTAGATTTTTAGATCCTTATATATTAATAAACTGAATCATTTTTTTTTTTTTTAGTAAAAAATATCGTGAGCATCTTTGAGTTAAAAGTCAGAGGCCACGGGTCGGCTTGCGCGTGACTCGGGCCGGGTCGGGTCGGACCCCGAAAGCTTATCGTGCTCGGATATCCGAAAATTTCGGGACCCGACCCGAAATGTCGGCTATCCGCCCACCCCTACTAATTACGGAGACCATCGGCGCTTGAAAACGCCGCGAAAAGTGAAAGGGCGCCGCTTCGAGAATACTCGCAGCCAATTTCTCCGCCGCCCACGCACCGCGTCCAATTAAAAAACATCGATAATTCAAGTCTATCCCGAAGGAGCTCTCTGACGAGACATTACTTACAGGGCCCCCGGGGGCTGCTGGTGGGGGTAGGCTAATCTTGGTGTAATAATTACACCCACGGCCGGAATTTATTCGCGGTTATCGCGAAACAAATGCGCCATCACCGGCGGGGGCCCGACCCGAGCCCATCTAAGCGGCGCTAAAACCCGACGCGACGCGAGGCGAGCCGGGACGAGGCGAGGCAAGACGAGGCGAGGCGACGCGGCCCGAGGCCCGGGAATCGGAGAATCGGGCACCGCAAATGAACCGTAGCTGAACTTATTTCCACCGGGGCCCGTCCTCCCACCACCGCAGCCCCCACCCCGGCTCCCTCCCGCCCTCTCACCCTCCGGCCCCCACTCCGCCGTCGTCGAGGGGCCCCGACCGTTTCGCTAGCGGGCCCGCGCGAGAGGTGATAAATCACCGCGCCATAAACAACCAATATTTCTCGTCGAATGTTTACCGAGTACGCTTTAAATGCCTTGTTAAAACAAACCTACGCCCGTGCGAGGTGGACTGCACGCCCTTTTTGCCCTTGTTGGGGGGCTCCTCCGCGCGCCCATGCCCCGGACTCCGGACGGCCGACGGGTATATATCACGGACCCGGCGTAAACTCTTTGACCCCGCGCGAAACTCTCCCGGCGCCGCGCCGAGCCGATGGAAAAAGTCGCCGTGCCCAGAACAGACCGGAGGCCAATGGCGACCCCGAGCACCCCGTCGATGTACCACGGGGTTGCTTCCCACGATGGCCGCTACAACCCTTTTCATGGTCTTGGCCCCCTTTCTGTGGCTAACCCAAGCCTGGGCAGCGCTGTTGCTGTTCAGGCTAGCTGGAATTAAATTCGCACCTCTTAGAAAAATGTGGGAACCTTGCTATCATGGCTGCAGCTCCCTGCCACTGCCTTATCCACGGCCTTAGCCACCTCTCTTGTACGTGAAACTAGCTGAATCAATCTTACAAAAATGACGTTTTCTTCAGCGTTGCAATTTTAGAAAAAGATCATTTTTTCCGTGGTGTAGGGGCTGCTAATAGTACTTCGTTACCCCCTCCATTGAAATCACATTCGATTTTATTATTCGATGGTTTCCTAGTTGCCAGATCGTCGGAAATTATTCTCTCTATAGACGATCTTTTTAGAGCTCGTTCGACGTGGAGGGACACTTGCCATTTACTGCGGTATATGGTCGTTCGGTGCAGTTGGAGTTGCATAAGCTTGTTTGGCGAATAGATTGATGTATTCGAAGTGATTTTGCTACATGCTTCTCGAGATTTTCGTGGGCCGATTTACAGATAGTCTTGAACCTGTTTTGCTGACATCAATGGTCATGCTCTTGTTGGACTTGTTTTAAATAGTCAAAGAGAACTGATTTTTTGCAACGTGTGTAAACACAGTGAATTTATTTAAATACTTATCTGCTTTCTACGAGTATATTGTAACACAAAATAGTGCTATTTGTTCATAAAAAAACATAAGAAAAAGTTCATAAGAAAAACAGGTAACTGATTAAATTCTTTATTAAGTTAAGTACTATATGAAAGTATTGTATTTAAACAATATATAAAAATAATTAAGTACACACAGTAAAATTACAGTAACTTGCACAGTTTTCAAAGAGATTGCAACAGCTACCTGATTAATAGTTTCTTCCAAGACTCGCGTTCTTCCTTTTAAGAAAAGGAGTACGTTCCATGTTCTCTAATCTAGTTTATCGTTGCGATATAAAATAAGTTATTCTGACTTCGTATGATTTTTATAGACTGTGACAGTCGACGCATGATTCTGTCCGTTTTTAATTTTCGAAAGAGACCGGCCGAATTTCCTAAAGACGGCAAATCCTCGAGCAATAAATAACACCGGTCTCGCGACTAATCGAAAGGCTCCGTGGCCAAAACGAATTCTTCCACCCCGATTGACTTTTTCCCGGTCGGATATATCGTTCTACACTCGGAACGGGCATTCGCTCGGAGGGGAGGGGAGCCGAAACGATTAAATTTCGGATGCGGATGGGACGCGCCACTTTGTTCGAAACCGCGACCAGCGCAAGCAATTTGAATGTTAATCGACGGCCGGGGCCCTGTCCAGTCTCATTTACGGCCCGTTGGGGGAGGTCAACGAACGTGGCTTAATGGGTCCGCGTCCTTCGTGGAAAGTTCGAAAGCCCTTGGAAAAGGGAGACTCCGAGACGTGGGCGTAGCCCGTAGCTCATCCGCCGATTGAGTTATAGGGCGTTAGGCGAGCAACAAAAAAATTGAGAAATAGAAAGAAAGCAGTCGAAACTCGAAACCCTGCGACGCGAGACGAATCCTGACTGCAGGGGCTATCGATGGGCCCGGGATGGGATTAATGATGGATCGCCTACCGTCATCCGCGTATCGGTAAACCTAACCTTCTTCTTCGTCCGATCGAATCGATCATAGTTTCGCATGCTATCATTTTTATTCGGAATTTTATAACGACGGTTTTTGATTCCGTAAGATGAGGGAGGTAAAAACCGTCGCTGGGTGGTACCATTTTTATATGCGATTATATATGTGAATTATTATTAGGTTATTATTGTTATTATTAGGTTCACTAATTTTTTAATTTATGATTATTCAGACTGCAAAGTTACATTTATGATTCATTTATTCAATGTATGATCTATTTGCGATAAATATTAAAATAAGACTTGTTAAAAATCTGGGTAGATGTCTCACTGTTACCTTTATAATTGCATTTTCTTTCAACAAGTTCTGCTACAATTATTCTTGAATGTTTAAAATTCTCAGGTACAGGTATCAAACAAATTTTAATTGAAACAGTGAGACGAATGTACTTTCTCCAACGCTAAAAATAGCTACGTTTTCAAAACGAAGCTTTCAAGATAATGTTTAAAAACTACCCTTAACTCTAGAACTACCAAAACAGTCGAAATGTCCAGTTCCTGGTGTGTATTTTTATATTATAATTAGACTGTGCATCATTATGTAAAAGAGAAAAATTATCTGCGTTAACTCTAATGAAAAGAGATCGAATAAAAATGTATCTCTTGTTTCAATAGTACTAAAACATTAAAAATAATGTAGCAATATTTCAAAATTTGTCCAACGTCTTTACAAGTTACATTTCGTACAACCACCTTTGTCATAAGTGCATAAAGCGACAGTCTAATTATGATAGATGTCATAGGAAGTTTAAATAAATTTAATTTTAACATTATTATAGAGCAATATATTTATTACATCAATAAAAGCAGCGACAAGGACTGTCCAATCTAAAAATAATTTCAGGATAGAATAAATTCAATTACAATTATCTGTAACTAATTTTGTCTGAAATAATATCTGCCAAAAGACCTGGGAAAAGGTCACCCGGCATCGTAGACCAGGTTTGGTAATTGGTTTGATTAGAGCAGAGCTCGGGTGCCGGGCTGTAAGACGATCTATACTTGCCGCGCGGCCACGAGCCATGTAAATCGAGCCGGACACCAACGGCCGAATGATTCGCGTATCGAAATCGAAACCTAAGCCCGCTACTATGTCCGTCGCTGTTCGCCGGTGTGCCGGAGCAGTCCGGTCAGCGAGTTTCACGATCTCCCGGCGCGGAATTCCGCGGATATCTGATTTTCGAGCCGGGAATAGCCGCGCGCCGATATATCCGGCGTCATGTAGCGATAGTTTAATGACGGCCGGGTGATTTATTTCGCGTTTCTCGCGGCAATAAACGGCCGATTAAAAAATGACGAGAGATTTATCAAAGCCCGGGCCGGAGAGGTGTGGGCAGCAGAAGAGTGCCGGGGAGCGCGGGAGGGGGGGCAGGAGAGGGTGTTGCGCGCGGAACGTCGCCTAGAGGTGTGCTCGTGCGCGCGCGGCGAGCTTCGCTCCGGCCAGAGAGATCTACACAAGGTTGCTTGAAAAACACACTGTAGACACAGCAGACATGGCCACTGCCGGGTTATCAACCCGATCAGGAGTAAATCTCCCGAGCACTGTCAGGGAGCGTTCGACAGGCACGATAGTGAATTAACTTCGGAATAAATGGTGCCTCCTAGGACGAGATTCCATTCACGAAATTTCTCGCCGAGCCCCGGTCTTTCTCTCGCCTCCGATAAGAAAAAAATGCACCTACTTCGTGGAAAAGTATCGTACACCTCGTTTTTTACGGGATCGGGCCACGGCTTCTTCGGCTTCGAGCCACGGCTTCTTCGGCTTCGCTCGTTTCACTTGGCTCCTCGTGTGCGCCGTGTGCGCGCGCGGGATCAATGATCTTGATAACCGGCCAGCCGAGGCGGGACTTTACTCGCTGACTCTCCCGTTTACTCGCTCCCACCACCGCATCGGCAACCGCAATGATTAATTTCGTAGGTGTGCGCTTGATGAATGAACCGTATCCGCGGTTGTTTAATAAATGATCCGGCCGGATTTTCTAGGCCCCCGCCCTGGAAAAATCCTCGAAGGTCGTCGAAAGTGAGAGTCGCTCGATCGGTGTAGATCGATTGTCGTGTTAACACGTCCATTAAGGACACCGTCGATACCTGGTCAACTATCTAGTCGATACAAAGACTTTTCTTCCCCCCTCTAAATAAGATCAATCTGTGGATACGGAGACAATCTATTGTTTATTGTTATTAATGTTTTATTTTAATTCTTTTTATATCGTAGAAAGAGAATCTTTTAATTCGATTTTTTCGAATAGTCCAAAAGAAGGTTATTCTATAATTTTTTCATATTTTTTCATAAGAGATTACTGCCTGCTTGTACATGTAATTCTGTAATTTTGTACATGTATACTGCAATGGCTGTATTCTTTAAGAAAATGCAAAAAAGGAAAACTGATTTTCCGATGATTCAAAGTGGATAAAGTTATAAGAGTTTGTGAGAGAGTTGTTGGAATTTTTTTAACACTAAATGTACCAACTATTAAAAGCGACGATTGTTACTCTGTAAGAATGATAATTTATCCAATTTATGATAAATTTATTTAATCATTTCCTATAAAAGAGTCTTTATAATTTCAGCAACTTTAAAATATAAAACGTGGGTCTGGTCATTTTGACCGGCTTGGTAGTGTTAACAATTATATTAGTATACAATGTGAGTGTTCAAAATTTAAGAGTCTTTAATTTAAGATGATAATGC
Source organism: Augochlorella aurata (assembly GCA_028455555.1). Lineage (NCBI taxonomy): Eukaryota > Metazoa > Arthropoda > Insecta > Hymenoptera > Halictidae > Augochlorella > Augochlorella aurata. Next base: position 7,672,525 of record CM052157.1, on the reverse strand, counting down.
CAGCTCTTCGATCAGCCGAATCCTGCAGCATCCCCGAGCCCGAGGGAGCAAAGAGTATCGCGATAAGGACAGGCTGACCAATAATCTAATCTCACGCGGCCGCGCTGTATCTATTATCCGCGGAAAGTCGGCGGGCACGGTAGCCACGCACGAGAAAAAACGTTCAATTTGCATCGGCCGCCATTCTTCAGCTCCTTTGAATTCCGTCGCTATAGCGACCTTTGTCCGGATCGTGCCACAATGGCCACTATCTTCTCCCTCGGCTCTCCGCTCTTCCTGGAGAAACCGTCGCAAACAAAGAATCCTCCCTGCACCCCCTCGAGAAAAAGGGCAAAACGGCGAAAAAGGTCGATACACGAATAAGCGATGCGCCGGTTGGATAATCCGAGAAAAAAGACCGCGAAACGTGAACTCGCACTGTGCCGCACACCAACCAACCCCCTTTCCCTTCTCTCTCTCTCTCTCTCTCTCTCTCTCTCTCTCCTCCCTGCCCGTTCGCCGACCTCCTCCTCGCCCCTCGGCCTCTTCGACCGCCGACCGACTACCAACCTGTGTGCACAAGGATGGATCGAAGTGCTGCACATTTTCGGAAAGTAGAAAGCCATTACGACGGACATCCTGAATTTTAACAAGTACGACGCGGAACCCGTTTCACCTGACTTACCGGCTCGAGAACGTTTTATGCCGAGACACAAATCGGGCCACCGTTCGCCGAACAATTTCTCGGAACCTCGCGAAATTTTCTTGCGCATTTTTACGACTTCGAAACACGCGTAGCGATCGCTCGTCGTTAGGTCAAATTCCGGGAATACCTGCAATCTAGAAACTACGAATAGAATAAAATCAATATCGTTCGTGCAGTAAATATACAGTAAATAAATATTATAATTACTTATAAAAGTAATTTTATATTTAATAATAATAATAATTTTAATAAATAATGAATAATAATATCAATAATAATAATAATATAATAAGTAATACATTTTATAGTAATAACAAACTTATAAAAGTAATTTTATAAGTAATTATAAAAATGAATAGGTCAAATATAAAATTATAAGGCCAATGGAATATATTTTGTATGTAATAATAATAGTAATTTGAATAAATAGTGCATAATAATGTAAATAATAATAATAATATAAATAACAATAATAAGTAATACATTTTATAATAATAACAAACTTATAAAAGTAATTTTATAAGTAATTATAAAAATGAATAGGTCAAATATAAAATTGTAATTAACTATTGCAAAACTATTAAAAGAAGACAAATATTTCCATCTGACTTTTGTGTCTTACAGTTGCCTTAAACAATTGTTATTTTGCACGAAGATCCGTAGACTACCGATTATACTGTTAGAAGCAACGGGATAACTGATGAACTTTTTGGCGAGTGTACAGTATAATTATCGCCACGATCCTCCGATCTTTCCAATATTGTAATTGCATGGATCGCTTAGTGAAGGAGCATCGCGAGAGAAAGTGTCAGAGGGTGCAGTGTTTTGTGCACGATAGTTCGTAAATTGGAAAATCCTCAAGGTGCCGGATTCACGCTTTAAATCCGCGGGGTTTTTATTTAGGAAAGCACTCGGGATTTATTGCGCATGATATAGTGGTTAATAAGGTTCGCGATCTGTAAGAGAAAGTTTCGAGTGGATTCGTAATTATTTAAAGGACGTTTAGCGCTTTCCTGCCGGACGACTCAATATTGAGACTCGGCGCGGAGAGTCTTGAGCCTCGGCCGACATGTTTCGAGTTTTCCCGTGATCTTCCTTTCACTTTTTCAAAGCAGTCCTTTTTTTCTTCTGTCCGCGAACCGTGCTTTTGAATCTTCCAAGTGGCTCAATTTGCATCTCGACGCTGCGTGCACGACTCTCCTTAAAAAAAAAGACTATTCAAGAGAACGGAAATCATCGGGGAAACACTTGGACGTTCGTCTTGAGATTACGAGCGCTCAGGATCATCACGGTTGACGATCAACTTCGCAGTCGGATAATTACGAGACAGCTCCGCCGTGAAGTTAATCAAATAACAGAAAGACGAAGCACGTCCTCCGGTAGAAAGTCTGCTCGAATCGACTTCGAGTAATTCGTCTGCAAGCAAAATTTTCAGAATTGCTAAATAATTCTCCCGCGGCTGAATTATCCGCAAGCAAAACGTCTAACATCGCTGAATAATTCTCCCGTGGCTGAATTATCCGCAAGCAAAGTTTCTAAAATTGCAAAATAATTCTCCCGCGGCTGAATTATCCGCAACTTTTTCCGAGCAGACGAAA
>CM052157.1:7652936-7670142 GCA_028455555.1 Augochlorella aurata | reverse complement strand
GTTAATATTTAGGATCTTCCCCTATTGTTAGTAACTATTTTGTGGTGCATTATAGGAGATATAATGCAATGTAGAAAAATTACATTAAATTACATAATTACAAAGTTACATAACAATGCTAGTTACATACAATAGAATTTATATTTACAAGCTGAAATTAGTGGTTGCGAGCTCTGTGTTTTATTTTTTCATTATTAGAGGGTTTTATATTTTTGCAATTGTGAAGTTCTGCTAATATCTCGAAAACTCTAGATAGCGTAATTATTATTTATGGCGTGATTCATTGGACAAACACCTACATGATATTATTAACACGTTAAGCATCGAGTCTATTTTACCTTCATCTCCGTTTAGACCGCGTTGAATAGATAATATTATGATTTATTTATACTCAATGAAATATTTGCTGGTAACAAATAATATTCAAATACCTCCTTCTACGATCTCCAAATTATTTAAAGTTTATTTATACAGAAAAATATAATTTCTTCAATGTCATGTCGTCGATCACCGGTGACTGACATTTTAACGCGTTATCCAACAGTTAAATTCGCTTGCAGCCTATAGACAGACTGTAAAATACGAAAAAATTAAACAAGTAAAAAGAATCAAAAGTTGCTAGATTTAACATTTAATTCTCACAATCTACATGAGCAAATGAAAGTCCTCCAGTCCTGAAACCCGCAACGCGAGAAAAAAAGCGAAAATTATCAATCATGCTCGGAGCACCGGCTCCCCAGCAACCCGTTCGGAACGGTTCCGCGAAGGGTCGAGAGAAAATCGCTAGGAAAAAAGGAAATAACGGGCTGGCCCTTCACCGGAAACGTCGAACGTCGAACGTCGACGAGCGCGGGGGTGGAACGGCCGGGGCCAGAGCTTGAAAGCGCAGCAGCTCGGAAAGGACGTCGAGGGCGAAGAGACGGAGGATGAGGAGGAGGAGGAGGAGAAGGGCTGGGACACCGGGAAGAGAGTGATTCGTTAGGGGTGAGTCCTCCCCAGTGGGTGCAATCGTTGCAGCCGCAATTTAACGTGCCCGATAAACCGTTCCCCCCCGCCGGTGTCCACGGGAACTTTCGCGAAATATTCGGCGGTCCGTGTGGAAAGGGTGGTCCAAGAGAGGAGATAGCGAGCGAGGGAGCGAGTGGGAGGGCAGGAGGGAGAGCGAGATCGGTGGAGAGACGACAAAGGGAACAAAGCGAACGGCGTGACTGCGGTGGCCAATGGGAGTCCCGTGCGAGGGGACATCGGGACCGAATCAGTTTATGCGCGACAGGTTCTCGAAAGAGAGAAAAAAGAAGCGGAAAGGAGGAGAGAAAGAAAAGGGGAGAAACGGGCGCGGAGAGAGAGAGAGAGAGAGAGAGAGAGAGAGAGAAAGAGAGAAAGAGAAGGAGAGTGAGAGAGGGAGCGAGGGAGAGAGACGGAGGGGTAAAAAAGAAGAAGACAGAGAGGAAGAGAGCCAGGGGCCAACCAGACCGTATAGTTTGCCAACTCTCCAACCTTCTGGTTCGCCGCCATGGAGAGACATTATTTACAACGGAGCCTTTGGTAGACAATGCTGGGGTACCCGCGGCCATCTTTCCTTCCTTTTTTGTTCTCCATATGCAACAGCATCTGCTCCGGCCATCCCATCGGCTCTCTTCACCATCGCCGGTGGAAAAGAGAGCCCGCTGCTCTCCCGGCAGCCTCTCTCGTCGGCCTCTCTAGCTTCCTCGACGCGTCTCCTCTATTTCGCCGGGGACCCGGCATCAAGGGAGTCGCCGAACGAGACCTTGCCAAGCGCTATCATTATCATAAACTCGCGGACCCGGTCGTCGCGCCGAGCCGCTCCGCTCCGCGACCGTAAAATATATCGGAGCGTGGCACCCGTGTCAGTTTCCCATAGAACCTGCCTCTCTCCCCCTCTCTCTCTTTCTCCCTCTCTTTCTCTCTTTCGCTCTCCTCTCTTTCTCTCGTCTCCACCCGCTCCCGAAGACCTTATTGTCCCCTATCCACGAAAACGATTGACTCCCTCATTGAGAAACCTATGCTGGACACTTTCTAATAAAGCTATTTAGCATTTTTGTCGAGGCGCCCAGGTAATGCTACCATATTCAACAATAAACAGAACAAGAAAGATACACAAAGTGCGAATGTCAGCGATGTCAGAAAATAATTTAGAGGCGCGAGAAATGAAGCCAAGCGTTTCAAAAGCAGACCCAGCACTGTGCTGTAGGTGGTAGCGAAAGGATAAGGTACCAGAAAAATAGATGCCAAGGTTAGGAATATTGTCAAGAATAGATAATGTTGAATGGAATAGGGATTTTGTTGGGTTTACCGGCAAGGCGTATGATGTGACATTTGGATAAATCGAATCTCGATTTATCAATATCTCGGCTTAACAACGTTCCAGCAGGAACCTGGCCAGACAGGTTGCTACCTACCACGCATTGTTCAACGGACCAGCTACCCGGTCATTCCGATTCAACGGATACGCTATGATTAGCCGGGACAAGGACGGGGATGACGTTCCCCGCAACGATCGCATTATAGATTTTATCGGCGGTCTATCCTTCAGCGAGGCGCTCGCGACGCTACCTTCGGGCAGGTGCGCGCCCCCCATTCCCCCCGGCGATGCCCTCCGACGTTTTTGCCCCCGGTGAAAGCTCGAACGCAGCCGCGTTTCTCGCAATTTACCGCGGTCACCTGGTGAACCGTCTCCTCTTCCATCCCCGGCACGGCTCTTCCAATTAACCCTTTGCTCTACAATTTCGTTGCGATCTTTCCGACCGGAACATACTGGACGAAACTTGCACGAATGTATACTGCATCAATTAATTCGTCGTTCTTGACGATGTGAGCGTGTTTGTCTTCGTCGTCGCTGTCAGAATGCAGCGAAAGTTGTCTGGAATTGAGGTATCGCGACGGCGAGATCGTTGATATTCTATCGATCGATGGCGAGAGATCGGGGGAATGTGGATTTTTGATGTAGTAAATGCAGTGGAGCCAGATACTGTGGGGTGTACAATTGATTTTGATCTGGTTCGGACGTATTTAATTTTATATTTGAACAGTCTATTTCGAAAGTGACCTAGATTCGTTTGTATTGAAATTTGGATATTTATTTAATAATATAATAATAATATAATAATAATATAATATTAATATAATAATAATATAATAATAATATAATATTAATATAATAATATAATAATAACATAATAATAACAAATATAATAAATTTACAATTCCTATTAAAGTAATAGCAATTATTAAGTAAATAACATGCGCGTTACTGCAGTCAACAAACAAAAAGTAACAAACAGACTTAGGTCACTTTCAAAATAAACTTTTATCGATCGAGACGTATGGAATTACTCTCTTCAAAAAGAAAAGAAATAAAGGAATAAATAAATGAAATGTATGTTATTTGATAAATGTAAAATTTATACAAACCAAAGGCACAGCAATTATCACTACCCTAGATAAATATTTTTAAATATTTTATAAATATTTTTCTCTGCTCACGTAATACAAAATGTCCCAAATAAACTGTTTTTGAAATAGTAATTACATATGAATATTACGTAATTTAATATATTCGAAATATTATTTCCATATTGTTTGAAAGGAAGTTTGTTTGCTAAATGCTGTATCACGTGAGAAGACGAATACATATATTTATACCCTACTATTTCAAAGATCGATTTTTCCCTGTAAGAAAAAGATAAAGCGCGTTCCGTGATTCTGTCGAAGTTGTTGGGCATTGAGGTATCGCAGCGACGAGATCGTCGATAGCCTGTCGATCGACGACAAAAAACGGACGAAACACATTCCCCGATTCTGTCGAAGTTATCTCTGTACAAGACGGACGACGTAATTTATTTGTTTCATTTTATTTATTTGTCGAGTGCACGGGTAGAAAAACCCTCTGTTACAGAAGCAGTAAGCGATTTTGTATAGCCAACGCACGAGTACGAAAAAAGATCGAAGTAAATATGTAATATATATTTAAGAAAAATAAAATAAATAGAAAGAAAAATTATACGTATAGAAATAAGAAGAAAGATATGAAAAAGTGTAGCAAGCATAATAGATAGATATAATAATAGGAGATATAATAGATATAATAGATAGGAGATTTTATCAGACATACAAGTAGTGCCGTGGAAGAAAAATAATAAAAGAAAAGATAAAAATAAAAGAAGAAAATGGAAGAGACTAATGAACAGGTTGCAGAATGGTACGCCTTCCTGCAGAGGCATGGTGTTAGGACAAGGGGTTAAACGTTTCCTTGGACGATGCAAAGGGTCCATCGAACGAACCTTGGAGCCATCTCGACCCTTACATCCGAAGGTCCCGACAGAAAAGATAACTACCGGTAGCCCATCCCGGTAGGTCCATCCTCCGCGCCGGGGAACCGTCCGCGGTACTGGTTTTCTTGCCGGCGAATGTACACAGGTAACGCGTGCCTCTGTCACCCTGTCGGCAGCCATCTGCTGTGTCCCAACCAGCTTCCGGTGAGACGAGGCGAGACGAGACGAAGGTGAGGCCGGGCGAGTCGCAATCGAATCGGCCTCGCGGTGGAGAGCTTATCGCGGTAGCTCGGAGAATAGCGGGCAAGAAGCGAGTAGGAAGAAGAAGAAGAAGCGGGTAACAGAAGACGCGAAGAGACGGGTCCCCTCGGCTATCGGCGGAAACGTAGCATCCAATGCAATGGCGGTAGATGCAGCGGTAGCAGCTGGCTGGCTGCCCTTCTTGCAGTCAGAAAACGAGTCGCGGTCTCCTCTCTTGCGTACACCGTCTCTCTTCCCTGTCTGCGCGAGCTGTCTACACACCTATAAGACTCGCCGACGGAGACAGTCTGAGTATGTATACAGGGTGTCCTGTTACTGTGGCTCGGGGGTGATCCGTCGCGGAATCGTGACGACCGGACACCGATCCATTTTAGAGAAAAGTTCACAGGTGAAATTTCAAACTGAAGGCACTGTCCAAGGTCTGGAAAATATTCGGACGATATTTCTAATTTGTTAAAATTTGCACTACGATTTCTTCCGTAGGAGTATCAATGTTTTATATGTACATATATTTACCTTATATAAATTATTACTATACTGCGGAGTTTATGCATTTATGATCAAATTAGGTGGTTGCAATTTAAAATAGAAGGAAAATATTGAAAGAATTTAAAAATGTCAACGTCTTATTTTTAATTAATTAAAGTGATTACAGAAAGTATTAATTCACTATTTAGTTCCTATTTCTTGTGCTTACAATTTTTGTTTTGCGTAAAAGTCCGCAGTCAAGTTATTATTATTATTATATATATATACATATACATAATTGATCTTATATATAGTGTTATTACCGGTATTTCTTCGTCTTTAATAATTTTCCTGTAGAACAAGACAATTTTCTTTTCTCATCCGTCTTCGTCTACTTTCATTCCTAGATTTCGATAACAAAAATAACCAAATTTTAATTAGTGGAAATTAACAACATTTACACTCGAACGTTATAAAATCGATAGATTTTTATTCAATATTCGATGCTGCTGTACATTCTCAACGCACTATCCTATAACGTTGGCATTGACGTTCAGTGAATAATGGTTGCCGCGTCTGTCTATAGTCGCCGCATCTACTCGCGAGTAATTCGAGCATCCCCTCGCGATCTAGCACGAGACCGCGCGATAAAATCGTCTGCGACGTCCGGCAAAAATCAGCGAAATCCTGAACAAGCTAGAGAACGAGCAGATGCCTAAGAAAGAGGGGTTCCTAGAACGGCGGGGTCTTCATAGCAGCAAGAACAGCCGCGCAAGATAAGTGCACATTAGCTTCCGAACAAGCACAGCGAGGTCGAATGGGACGAGCGAGAACGCAAGAAAAGGGGCTGAGGGGGGATGCAGTGCCCTCTTGGCACCGGTTAAGGGACACCCTGTATATATGTCGAGTTGGCAAGAGACGATTGCCGGACCCTAGCTGCAAGAGCAGCCGCCCCAATAAAAACTCTGCTCCTCGAGGCCCTCTTCGTTGTCTCCTCTTCTCGGCTGGCTTGGTCGTCCTCATCCGAGTAAGAGAGAAAGAGAAAGAGAGCGAGAGAGCAAGAGTAAGGGAGAAACAGAGAGGGAGGAGGAGACGGTCACGGTGAACAGGAGAGAGAGAGGGGAACGAAAGGCAGAGAAGAGGTCTGCCTACCTTCTCACCCTCCCTCCCTCCCTCCCCGTTTCTCCCTCCCCGAGGAACCGGGCGCGGTCCACGTTCCGACGTTTGACAGAACAAAAGACTATCGACCGGACCCGTGGACGCGGTCCAAGGCTTCCTCTTCCCTTGAAAGTAGCCTTCTGCTAGCTACCCTTCGTTCCTCCTCCTCCTCCTCCTCCTCCTCCACTTCTTCTTGCCGTTCCTCCTCCTCCTCATTCTCCCCCTTTCCTCCTCTTCTTCTTCTTTTCAACGTCCTCGCCGGTCCTTCGTCCTGGCAGCCCTTCGCCCTGCACTCTCTAGGTGGTCGCACACGCATGTGCGCTACCGTGGTTCGCCGAGAACCGGGGGTAGGGGTCCAGGATCGGGAGGAATCATGCGAGCGGGATGCGTGCACATCCGCGGCCTCGGCGCGTACAAATTACTGAAAATTGGTCCACTTTTTAACCGGCCGGCCACTTCGACACCGGATACCGAGAGGCCGGGGCTGCCGGCTACCGTTCGAGACGTCCGCCACCGCCATCGTCACCGCCGATCCTCTCCGCTGATCCGCTCCCGTCTCGGACCGTCCTCGCTGACAGCCGGAGCGTTCTTCTTGCGGCCGGACCTCCTCGGCTCCGGCACAGCTGAACCGGGAATGCGGCGAGAGCCCGAGGACTGCCACCACCGAGGGCTTCCACTGCTCCGTTTTTACGTTTTGCGGAATCATTTCGATGATCGTCGGCCAATTGAAATGTAGGGGAACACGGGACCCGCGTCGACTAATTGGCAGCCGGTGTCTCTCTAGGACTCGGCCTCTCTAGGGTCCGTTCCTCGGCCAACTGGAAAAAACCCTTCAAGGTTTCTCGAAGGTACAAGTGCCACTGCGTTCGTTTGTCGCAAGGTGCGTGCGACCGGGTGACGAGTGTTCGCATAGTGGAACAATTAGTCGCTGCAATTAATTACGCTACCGGAGAAACGTCCTTTCGTTTCCCGGATGTTTGTCTAGCTGAATTCATTCGTTCATTTTATTCATACTGTTATGTCACTGGTATTTGTGCTTTTCTTAAGAGCTGTGCAACTTTTTGGCCATTTTTTGTATATGCGATGTATGATAGCGACTCCCTTATTCGGACAATTATTTTTATAATGTTCTGGTGTACAAACTTTCTGTTATCTAATCATTGTACTATTTTCATACATTAATAGATTATTACCTAGTAGAAAACTCGAATGACAGTTTTAAATAATAGAATGTTTCGGTATCAGGATATTACAAAAGAAACGCTCATTTCGTTCAGAATTATGTGTATCTCATTTGTACGATTTAAAAGGGTCGAGTGGCTTATAAATAAATAATATAATGTAGGAAGTGCTAGGAATGATGGAAGAGTGAGGAAAAAGAAAGGGGGGGGGGCTCATCAGTAGACTGTGGATTTTATGTATTTGTGATAAAAACGAGTAGGTAAAATTTGAAACAGTGGCAAGATTGAAAAGAAAACTAAAAATGTTAGTGTACTAATTTCGAATTATTAAAATTATTAAAGGAAGAAATGAAATTGAACTTGATTCTTACATTTTGCAACATATTTGTACAATTTTTGTTTTGCATGAAGATCCAAAGCGTGTCCTGCCTTAGACGCGGGGATTTCGAAGGGAGGTACATATCGGTGACGGATCAAGTAGTTGCACGAAAGGTACCCATCTGCTGGCGAGCGCCGAAGGTAGCCACCACATAATAATAATAATAATAATAATAATAATAATAATAATAATTATTATTATTATTATTATTATTATTATTATTATTAATGACGGAAGATGTTATGTCAAGGTTATGTCAAGCCGGCACATAGTAATAATAGTAATAATTAACGACGGAAGAGGATTGCGTCAAGTGGGGGAAGGAATTGAGTTACTAAGTCGATCGGGAAGCTGTGCCAAACATTTGCAACACGAACGAGCATAATTTCATGGCCCAAAGAAGTCTGAAAATATTCGTGTGAAGTACACAGCAGGCCGAGGAGCCCTCCATTACTCGTGACACCCGGACGCCCCCGCGCGCGACTTAACGACGCTTAACTAATTAACGTAAAATTCGATCGGTCATGGAACACGGGGCTCTCCCTCTCATTTCTCTCCCCCTCTCCTCTCTCTCTCTCTCTCTCTCTCTCTCTCTCTCTCTCTCTCATACACACACATACACACTGTTCCTCTGACTGGCTCCCGTGTGCACCGGTGGACACGTACAACCTGTTACTTCGTTCTCCTCTCTAACGGGGAGCCAGATATCACGCCGCTATCTCGGCGAGCGTAGCCCGGTGTTAAAGGTCGGCCGATTTCCACGGACAAATGAAGTTGGCCGGCCCGTGTACAACACCTGTAACCGGCTCGTGTAACACCGGTTGCGATCCGGCGCCGCGGTTTTCGCGATTCCTCGGCCAACTGTCGGCCGATCCAGCTTGCCAGACCGATTACGCGCGGAAACATAAATTCCGACTCATAGATGCTCGAACGATGCCGTCTGGCAGTTGTCCAGGCCTCTCTGATCGCGATAACACCTGTGAAATCGCGGCTTGACGGAACGGTCCCGTGGAAACGGAGAGCTCGATCTTTTCGTAGGGTATCTCGTGTCACAAGACGATTCGGAATTACATGTGGCCAGTTTGCAACTTATTTGACTCTTTAGTGGATATATATATATAATTAATATACAAAAAAGAATAAAAGAATATACAGCATAAATAAAATTTATAGCGAGAGGATAAAATAGGAGAAAGCAGAAGAACAATGAAGAAAAGCAAATTAGGAGCAAGAAATGGGAAATTGCAAGGAAATGCGAAGAACAGAAGAAGAATAAGAGAACAACGCTAATAAATATTGCTTACAATAAGAATATTTTTAAGAATATTTGCATTGAAATTCCTATAAATTCTTAGCATAGCCACAGCAAGTACATCTACCCTATTGCGAGAAAAATATGCGAGGAGCTTGGCATGTATTTGCAGTTACTTTCTTCGAGTCTTCAGAGTATCTCGAGTACACTGCGGATTTTTATGCAAAATAAAAACTGTCTGCTTTCATTGCAGGATACAGCAGGTGCAAACCCATTCATCGTTGTTACTTGTAATTTTATTCAGTTCACAGAAATATAACAGTGTTTGTAAATTCTATAAATTCTTTACTGTTTCGCATTAAAGTTACTCAACTTTCTCATAAATACATAAAATCCGCAGTCCACCTATGTTGGCGACAGATACCATTTTCTCATGCAAAAAGCGGAGTTGTTGTTTTAGCTGTCGACCTAATCGATCAGTCCGAAGAGAACGCTCGATCCGTCATTGTATCCCGAACAAAGCGCAGGTGCCGTTTAGTCCGCCATGCAGCTATCTTAGATCGATCGAACAATCCCGTATCAAGCCGGTCTTAACCCCTTGACTTTAACGAGTCAGACTATTGTCAGCAATATTTAAACATTCCAGTAGATGTAAATTCACAGTAAATATAAAGTTTCCTTTTCTTCTAAGAAATGATTGCGACCGAAAAAGTTCCAATCATTATACTTGCAAAGAAAATGGCACGGCAAGGGGTTAATTCAATTAAAACCGAATTGAACATTCGTCGGAACAGTTTGCACCGCAGTTTACGCGCACGCGGGACTCGAATCAGCTGAAACGAACAAAAAGCCCGCGCGAATCGCTCGAATTCTACGCTTTCCCGAGATCCCGCTATACGCGCTCACGAGCCAGTGATTGCAAAAACTGCTGCAACTTTGAAAATACGCGTCTCCGAAGCGTCCCGAATAGGAATAGCCGGTTAAAAAGTGACGTTAGCATAATTCGAGCCTTAAAGGTTTAATCGACGGATCGAGGACCCGGTTCGCCGCTCGTAATTCCACGGGGAAACACATTGTTGCGTTTTGCTGTCGTCGGAATCGGGTTAATCGTCGGGCGCGGAGTGGGGAGGAGGAGGGAGGATGGGGCCGGCAGACGGTCGGAAACGAATTTATGCTTTCTCGGCGAGATAAAGCACGCGAATCGATCCGCGATCGACGAATGAGAAAGGGAGGACCAGATTCTGGCGGCGGGAGCAGCTGTCGTTGTCTGTAAAAGGCAACCGACGGCCGCTTTTCGGAGACGAAGGATATGCGGAATTCACGTATGCACGTGCTCGACCCTCTCTCTCTTTCTCTCTCTCTCTCTCTCCCTCTCTTGCCCCTCGTTAGCTGTGTTTACACATACGCCGACCGGTAAGGCGAAGCAACTCGCAAATTAGTTGTAAATAGGTTGGCCGACAAAAGAGGTGTAAATTGGCACCTTTCGAGGGTGACGGCGCGGTGGTTGCTCGGTGTTTGTATTAATGGCTCCGGCAGGAGCTCGCGTTTCTCAGCAGCTGGCCGAGGATCCTCCGACGAGGTGCTGCTCGTATACTACCGAGTGGCTTTTATTGGCCACGAAATTGAGAAATGCGATTCAGGGGCGGGTTAATTCGTCGTGACGTAATTGCCGGTTCGCTCGTTCACCGCCGATGCAAATTTTTCGCTGGACACTTCCGTCTTCGGCCCTTTCACGATCCGCGCTCGTCGCGCGTGCGCCCTGTTCCGGCCAAACGCTCAAATTGTTATCATTACCGGCCCGAATGTGTTTTACGGCCGACGTAAATGGGATCGCGTAAATTATTCAAGTATCGCGACGCCCAATAATTCTGTAATAAATTGGTTACAGGGTATTTCGGAACTTTTGTGCACGATGAAAGGGCTAATTGCAAGCTCGTCACTGCGATGCTGTACACTTACCGACGAAAGTCAAAGAACGTGTTACGCGGATGCGTATTCTTCGGTGTAGTCGTAAATCTTTTTAACGTAGGATACAAATTTGTATCAGAAAAACGTTAATGTGTCAGTGAAAGCGTTAATTTTATAATCTTTTGGTTCGTAATTATTAATTCTTCATTTATATTATTTCTTTATGTGCCATATGCACTAAATAAAACGATATTGCTATATAACATAATACGTTCTTTTAATTAAATAAAAGCCACATTTATGAAGATATCTGACTCAAATGTTAATGATGTATAAAGTCTCCTAACTTTCGTCGGAAATTGGATGCACTTATGCTACAATTCTGCAACACATGCATTTCCTACATACTCTCAAAAATCGATCTTTTAAGTTAAAATAATCAGCAATGCAAAATTTCCAAAAAATAGCTCGACAGCGACGATAACTTCATCCATGATCCAACAAATTATTAGAATTCCAAGGTTATTATTTAAATGAAAAATATCGAGCTTCATACAGGTGCGCATTCAAACGCAAAGCGTCAAGAGTAAGATACTGTAGGCTCAGGTGTTCAAAGATCATCCCCTATCTTCGAATCCCATCGACCATCCTGAAAGCTTCTTCAATGCATCCTGGCTGCCCGAGCAACCAATTTCTTCTCGCGGAGGTCGTACCGGGAACCGCGGTAACAGCTCATCATCCCCGAATCCGCCCCCGCGCCGGGATCAAGGTAACACGCTTGTAAACACTCGGCTAGTCGGCGCGGCGATTCGTCGGTCGCGAGGCTCGTTCAGGTGATATTCCGTGGTCCCCGGGTACGGGTCTCGAGCCATTGTATCTCCCCGCGCTCATTAAATATTAACGAGAGTCTCAATTTCTTCATTTCGTTGATGAGTCGCGCCGCGCGCCATCCGAGAACCCGCATATAGATTGAAAATTAACTTATATGAGCGCCGACAAAATATATACGACGCGCGGCCGTGCAGCGAGCTGCACTTATACGACTGCAGGGCCTACAATTTACACGAGGGGATCCCTCTGTTGGTATAACCCCTAAGTAGGTACCTTCTTGTTCCTTTTCATCCGCCTCTCGACCTTCTCTCCCAACCCTTTCTTCTTCTTGGCCCTCCGCGCTTCTTCCTCGAATCTCCGCGCTCCTCTACTCGCCTCTCTACTCGCCTCTCTGCTCGCCTCTTTGCTCGCCTCTTTACTCGCCTCGCCGCTCTTCTACTCGCCTCTCCTCCCATCTCCGAGGGCCGAAAGACGTCCCCTGTCTCCAGCATCCCCTCCAAACGCGACCAACCCCGGTCGCGGCTCACGCACGAACGCGAAATCCTTAAATGCCTAATTTGATGCTAATTAGAACTCGCACTTGCTCCGCAGCCCGGATCTTGGCGGGGCTCGCGTGCAACGGAAACGACGGGAACGGGGCTCGTAACGCGGTTATTGATGCTCCGAGGGAACAGAGCTGTCCGAGCCGAGCTCGGCCTGCGACCAGTCCCAGCCCGGATCGCGCTCGATTTAACGGGCGCATAACGCCGAGCGCGAATAAAATTTCTGTTTCATGGCCACCGTGTCCAATGTCCCGGATGTGTACACTTTGTCGGCTGCTCCCGCGACTCCTCCGAGGGCTGGGGCCCCGAGTTTTTTCCCCCGGGTTTTATGGAGATTTATTTGAGATAAGGCCGACCTCGGAGATGGGATTCAGAGTAGGAACGGAAGGCTTTTTCTCGAGGTCCTCGTCTCCGGGGAGGACTTTCCTGAAACTTTTGCAACCGCGGATGAGTAGAACAGCTTTAGGAATTTATTCTAGGGAAACTGGACGAAGCTGAGTTTGAAAATTGTTTGCGCTAGGTCCGAGAACGAGGTGGCACTGTGCAGAAATTTTTGAACGGCGTTGACGAGAATAGTCTTGCGACCATCTTTTGTTCTGAGCGTTCAGGAATTTTTGGAAACGTTTCTCTTCAAAGTCCCATACAGAATAGTATACTAAATATAAAAAAATATAGTATATAATAGTAATATACTAAATATAATAATATATATAATAATTATCCCACCGGTGAATAAAAAGGTGAATAGATACGTTGAAGGATTCAAAGGTATTGTTCCAATTTACCGTGATAAAACAACGCGAAAGTGTAACTAATTTTCAGCGGAAATGTTTGTAACAATGTTACACGATGTTGCAGGATTTCCAAACGCTGGGAGCCCGTAGCAGGGGGGATGGCAACGAATGGACGACAAACGAAGAGTGCGGTTTCGAAAGGTCCAGATGTACGTAACTATTTATTATACGATAATTAGTCGCACTCGATTGCAGCACATTAATTCATCTATACAGTTTTACATAATTGGTTCACGCACTTTAAGACGCCGACGTACATGAAATCATCGCTATGCTACACATGCCTAACATGCGACTGCTGCTGCCATTTTCTCCAACTACGCGAACTATGACCCGACTTCTGTGTCGGAAAATCTGTCAAATGAATTCGAACGAATTTCGATGAGAAACGGGAAAGAAAGACGAGGAAGAGAAAATAATAGACGCGTTTCAATTGAAGAGATCCGGTTCCCGGAATTTAATTGCGCGATCAATTATACGGATTTGAAACTCGCCGGAGCGGCGGCCATCTTGGCCGGCGATCGGCGAGTGCGACCGTCTCGCGCGATTATAACACACTGGCCAATTAATAGTCATAGTTTTCTTTCGCTTCGCAATTAGGTGATCTCATTTCTCGGCGTGCTTCTTGTTCTCGAGAATTTCAATCAGTCGCTTAATTACGAAGGAAAAAATGGCATTTCGGTGTCGGACACTTCGCCACGCGTCGATCCGCGATTGAAAAACTTCGTGTCCCGAAGCCGTATTCGCAATTATACCTTACGTGTCGCCTGGATCTGCTAAAAATGCTGCGAGCTCGTGTTCACCGCTAATTTTCGTTCTCACTAATGTACATACCGTGTCGTCTGTGGTCGAATGAGTGTGTTTTCGTGCCGATCGAATCCAAAGATCGTGGACCATGCTCGATCAACCGGAAATCAATCCGTTATACCGCCTGCGTATAAACTATTAACATTTTTAACAGAACAGACATACCCGTTTATACATCCTGTTCTATGCGTTACTCATGGTTCACCGTTAAATTAAAAATAGGCCTCGAAGGCTCGTTAATACACAATGATTTTACAATTCCACGTAGACAATGTACAAACCAACTCGCATCCGAATATTAGTTTAAATGCCGTACGATTAAATTAGCACGGACACGTTCGGACTCTCAAAGTAATTTCTTCGCCGACGTTTTCTTTTTCGAAATTGTACAAGAACCGACGATGTCAAACGATCTTCTCGTTTCCCTGCGGTTTGATTAGCGGGCGACAAGTGACTCTAGGATAAATTCCGCGTGGAATTTATATATCCGCGGCCACTTTGGATTCGCGCGGCACCGTAGAAAAAACTCGTATCTTAGCTACGTTTTGGCACGAGGAGAGGAACGCCGTTTTAAGACACGTCACCTGTTCATTCGCGATTCTAGCCGTGAATGATCGTTCGATATCAAAAAGTCTCTATTACATCGGTTCGGCTAAAAAGGAAGAGAAGCAGCTCGCGAAGTCGAGGCCGAGTGGCGCGATTCTAATCGAATTCGTTGCAATCGCGCGCAAACCTAGACAAACCCGCGCATTTCTAGGTATCTGGCAGATATCTCTAGGCGTCGCACGACCTTCGTTGAATAATAAAACCATTTTAAAATCTCTCGATGCAGTCTACGCTTATACGCGCACATGCACAGATGCATCTCTCCGTCGCATAGAAAACTCTCGCGTCTCCGATTTATTTACATTTCCAGGTAAACAAACGAAACATCGTCGCACTCTAGTTCTAATATCCTAAATCATGTTTCCCAATGTTTAGCGATCTTTCAGGAAAGCTATTCTTTAAGCAAAGAAAGCGAGCAGACTCGCGCGAAACGGTGCAGCAACTTCGCGAGCCGAGGAATGCCGCGCAATTTCATAATTAGACTGCGGATTTTTACGCGTTCGGAAGAAAAATAACCAGATTGCAAACGATACAGAGATCAAAAGAGTTCCGAGGAATAAATGATCGACGAAGGAAAGAAACTTTTGTCGAATAATTCGGAAGGTTATTTCATTTTGCGAGGGCGTTGAAGAATGAATTCAAAGTAGATTTCAAAGCTTGCAGAAAAATGTGAAAAAGTGTAATTGCTTCTGTCACTCCGATCGTTAATTTTCTCGCGAAAGAACAATTCTCCGGACGATTCAATAATCGGCTGCCGATTGCAGGAGGTTTTGCATAAAGATCCGCAATCCAATCGACTGATAAGAAAGCGCAGCGAGTCCCCTCTCCGAGGAGTCCCTAATGGTGGCTCTTGTTTTCCGCACAAATACCCAGCTCGCGCTAGCGAGATAAACTATCGCCTAGTACCTTTGGTAATTCGGATGTGCATGGAACTATGATTATTATCACTGATTACTTAAACATAATCCATCGGTCTCGAATCCCGTCGATCATTGCCGACCGGGCCTCGCGAACCCTCGAGTCCACCTGGTGAGTCCTGAAACCGAGGATCCGAAGGATCACCGCTCGCTACACGCTCGCTCGCCAATCGACTGATTGACCGGCCGTGCCACGGGGCTGTTTGTTATGCGAAATCATTCCCGTGATCGATGAATAGTCATTTGTTCCTGTTCCGCGTGATTGACGTCCAGGAAACCCGACACCGGGAAATCTGTAGTTGAAACGTAACCGTCGGCCAAACGTCCGGCGACTTCTGACTTCGGTCTTAACCCTCTTACTTTCCTCGTCGCGAGAATTCACCTGGCTCGCAATTCGTTATCGTTCGTTTATAGCGTGCAATAGGCGGACCAGCAAATTCCTTTCCTCGAGTGTCTGGCCACCTAGCGCATTCATCGATCGATTCATAAAGTCGTCTGAATATTGACGCTACACATTTTCTTCTGCATACTGGGTGTCCAGATAGGTTCGCACCATACTAATGCTATGTTTTGCTGAAGATGAAACTTCCGCACGAAAATGTTTGATTGAAAAGATGTAACTGTTTAAAATTTATATATGCGTTGGTTTATAAAAATAAGGTGAAGACGGAAGATTAATAATTTTGGAAAGAGTTCGGATTTTTATGCAAAATAGAAATAGTCTGCGCTAATTACGAGATTTCACTTCGTTTTATAATTATTTTAATAACTTGAGAATAACCCAACAGCATTTTTAAATTCATTAGACGTTATCGATTTCGTTATAAGTCACAAATAATTCTTGTTATAAGTGCATAAAATCGGCAGTCCACTTACAACCGCCACAATAAATTATAAATATCGTTAAAAGCTAATGTCTTTACAACAAAGCATTCTCGTACATAAGTTCATGCGAACCTTTTTCATCCATCCAACCTCAATAAGTTACGCGCATAGTACAAGTTTCTTCCCAATCTTTCTGGACACCCTATATATTTCCAATCAATGGCCAAAAGAGAAAAATTCTAATCAAAACAGTACAAGTTGCGTCATTTAACTTTTTCACTTTTCGTAAACTATGTACATTTCGTATACAAAAAACGTTCGAATAAGCTTCGACATAAAGAAAAGCATGCAACAACTAATTTGTTGCTCTTTATCAAAACACGATCAACCCGAAAACGTCCAGATACACGCGAGCGGTTGCGCGAACCTTGATTTGCCGTATCAAATTATGAAGTAAACCAAATAAATCGTCGTCCTGGAATCCTATGTTTCCGAAGATCGTACGAGGGTTAGAGTGATCCTTCGAACCGTCTCTACTCACCAGGAAGCCAGCATGTCCCGCGGTAAAGGTTCACCTGTCCGGGAGGGAATCCCCGTGTAAAATCGAAGGAACACTGTGCGTCGTCCTCTCCGAAAGCGTCTCGAGATCAGAGTCCAGTTCGTTTCCGTGAACCTCCGGAGTACATATAAAATCGGAAAGAAAAACAAGTAGGTCGCGGTTGCGAGAGTCCGTTTCCCCCCTGAAAGTGGTGGTCGAAAGTCGACCCCGAAGAAGAAATGGAAGAGGGAGAAGAAGAGGAAGAAGAGGAGAAAGAAGAATCAGGAGAGGAAGGAGAAGAAGAGGAAAGAGAAGAAAAGGGAGGAGAAGAAGAAGAGGAAGGAGAAGAAGAAGAGGAAGGAGGAGAAGAGGAGGAACGAGAAGAAGAAGAGGAAGGAGAAGAAGAAGGAGGAAGAATAAAGAAGAAACGCTCGGAGTCGCTAGGGC
>CM052157.1:7628053-7652836 GCA_028455555.1 Augochlorella aurata | reverse complement strand
AAAAAGTATTGATATCTCTCCCGCGCATAGTGTGTTAATGCATCGAAGTAACAGATCTTTTGCATCGGGAACTATGAACGGTAAGAAATGAAATCGTCTGAAATGCGGAGTTCCAGTTTCCCCTGAAATTCGCTGATTTCCCGGTCTCGATCTAATTGCACAAGTATCCACTCCGTCCTAGGTCAGACGGAAGTAGAACGTCTGTTGAAAAAGTCTGCGAAGTTTCGAGTGGACCAGCCGATTGGTTTTTGAGATATCGAGCAATCCGAAAACCATAGTTTCCATGAAAACGCGTTCAAAGTTTCAGGTACTATTGCAAAGTCCACGAGAGCCGCTCCATTTCGAAGCTCGCAGGCTCGCCGGCGCAACGAATCGCCGTGCAGCGACGAGAAAATTGCATTCCTAAAACATGGAACTGCAAGACAACGCATCCAAGCAACAATTTTAATGGCTGACAACGACTGGCGAAGCTTCCAAGAATTATATGCTCGTCGACTGACATTTTTCTCTTGACAATATTTAAACGCTCTCGTTTTTTATTACTTCTCTTTTTATTCTAAATAATAGGAAAATTAAGAAGAAGATAATTGAATTATTGTACAGTAAACTAGTTGTTTCAACATTAAAATAAATTCAAGTCGTTTAGTCCACTTATGGCGTGTGCAGATTTTTAATATGGAAGAAAATTTATGAATTGACAAGTTCTAATAGTATCTTCATTTCACTGTTATGGCTAGAAATTTTTTCGCTTTCCTTTAATTCTGATTTCTCTGAAATAAAATACGAGAATTATTTTCCATAAAAATCTTGTTATTACGTTTTAAAAGGTGTTCGAACGCATTTCGCCAGGTAAAAGGCTAGAATCTCCACAACGAATTTAGACACGACGTCATTTAATTTTTTAATTTAATATATTTGTTGTACAAACATAAAATAAAGACTTTCCAAAACGATTGCGTTAAACAGAAATGAAATAAAGACAAATTGTTGATTTACATCATTCGAATAAACCGAACATAGTATGACTATATTATTAAATTCTTCCTACATCACAACGTTATATTTCAACCACCTCCTTTTGTCATAAATTCATAAAATCTATCGACGAGTAATCGATTTAAACAGTGGTATCAAAAAATCTCGACAGAGTAGTCAAGAAACCCTGCATCGTCCCAAGCCGAAGAACCCAAGCCAACTCCCCAATCACCGGAGATTCCCTCAAAAAAGCTGCTCGCAGCATAGTTGCGATCGGAAAAACGATGTGGATTCAAACGAATTTCCGCGCACGTAACCGGCTGGCATCGTCTCCGCGTCGCGTCGCAGGCCTCGTTTTCGCCTGTGCGGCATCGCGGAGGACATCGAGTGCAACGGTTGCAACGGTTGCAGTGCCGTTGCGAGTTGCGAGTTGCGAGTCGCGGTTGTAGCTCGCCGCCGCGCCGCGCCGGAGCGAAGGAACGCATCCAATAAATAAGACGACGAGGGTAACCATTGAATTCAATGGAGAGAAAGAACGGGTTCCGACGACGTTCGTGGACAGGCCGCTGGGCCCGGGACTCTGCGGAGGCCGCGGACCAGAAGGAACGGGCTCCGGAGGCCTCAACAACAGGAGAAGAAAGAAGAAGAGAGGAGCGAAGCGGGGAGGCCAGAGTCATCCAGAAGTAAGTCCCCGAGCACGTATCCGCCATTACTGTTTATTGTCCCGAACTTCCATTCCCTGCGGACGACTGTTCTCCGGCTCGCGGTCCAGAAAAGAGAAGAACTGCTCCTCGTTTCGCCGCGTCGTCGCTCGGGGTGAACGACACGGATTTTTGTTTCCGAACGATCGCCGGAAAACCCCGTTGCATTCCGCGGGCACCGTGATCCTTTGGGGAATCGAAGATAGATTAGGTACCTGGGCCGCGTCGGCGATCAGAACGCGCGCGCGCGCGCGCGCGCGCCTTGCGTATTGATCGATGCCGGGGATCGATAAGAATGATGAGACAGCGGTTTTCTTGTTGTTCGCGGAAGCCAGGACTTCTTCCTAATTGGTATTTTACCCGGACAAATTAGCCAAGGTATGCCGGATCTCTCCTGTGGGAAGACGACTTTCCGCTGGGGGATTCTTGCGTTCTTCTTGCGCGCGAGGGAATTGAGGGTGAGTTATGCGAAATTGAGACGCGAGTTTTTGCGGAAGTTGTGGGCAGGTTGCATCGGGTTAGATGGATTTTGCCGGGCACGATTCGATGGCTGTGCCTCGAACTACAGTTGAAAACACCTGCTGAGGATTTGGTGAGATTGATTAAGGCTGGCGGAGCTGATCGTTGCCAGCTGGCCAATTGCTGTGCCCCTGTTTATTTTTTAATAAGAAAATTTAGCACGCCCTAACGTTATTTATAATTGAGAACGAAGTACAGTGAAATACTTTCGAATAGAATACCCATCGTGCAACGATGTTAAGAAAAATGTAAAAATGCCGGAAACCATCGAAGAATGTTTGGACAATTATAAACATACAAGAAAAGTTTAAAAGAAAGCAAATTGCTTAATGAAATTATCTAGTAACATAAGAAACCTAGATTAAAACGTAATGTTCGAGCCATAGTATTTAATACACATAACCTAATCTAGAAACTGTTGTACATGTTACATCCCCATATAAGCCTACGATGATTGTACTCCCATAAGTGGTCGCTAACAGATACCAAGTCGATGCGACATTGAATAAATGAATTAAAGAAATAAGTGGACATTTTTTTGAGAAATGGTGTTCGAACATTGACCGATGGCATCGAGTAACTCATTTTTTAATTTTAACTTATTTGTTGTGTAAACAGGGTGGTACCTCTGTTGCAGAAAGTGTAATAATAGCAAATACACCAGTACGAGTACGAGTATGTAATAACAATAATAACAGTAATGACGATGGTAATAACAGTAACAGTAATTACGGTAAAACAAGGATCAAGAATGGTTGCGTACAATAGTAATGGGAGAGCGTTTGAATGAAGTAAAGGAATTACAAAAAGAGTCGAGGGAACGGCAATAACGATTGGCATTGATGAGTAATCGGTTTAAACAGTTGTAATGGCCACGATGCGCTTCTGCGAGATAGGGAGGATACGGATCGATGCGTAAAAGTTCAGTTTTCCGAGATCTCTGCGGATATTATGATGTATTAATTTGTATACAACAATAGGTCCGCGATGGTACGCCATTGATCAAGAGGTAACAATCGCGGCCTAACTGAGATGTCGTCACAATTATGGCATTAGATTGTCACGGATGAACAGCGGATTTTAATCATTTAAAATGAATACACCATATACAAAGCATTAAATAAGTTTAAAATTAATTTTTAATTTATTTTATAATAACCTTGATATAACAGGAAAAAATCTTCCAAGCCGACCCAAAGATCGAATACGCCTCTAGAAGCTGTTGTAGCCCAAGGACTTTGGCCCCGATGATGAAATAAATATTATTGTTTATTATGATCTGCCGCAGAATTTGGAGCAGCTTGAAAATTGATTCGCGACAGCCTGTTTTCCCACGGAAACGAAAGTCCCCGAAGCGGGCAGCGGAGGAATCGCTTTCCCTAGAACCAGCTCTATCAATAAACGCAGCCGAGCGTCCTGGAAAAGGAGTACGCCAGTTTTTTTCGCGAAACTGGCCTGGTTCCCAAGGCGAAGCCGGCGTGTTCCGGCGCGGATCGCCGCGCCGCGCCGGCGAAACGAGGCCGCGCCGGCCGTCTCGCCGTGGAATGGCGACTGGGGCATTTCGTGGTTCAAGAATGAGATTACAATTTGTCAGGTCTCCGGGGCTAGGAGCCCCGAAATCACGCCGGATGGTTCCTGGACCGGTCGAAAGCCCGGCGACCTGGGGCCGAAGGGACGCGCGGCGAGGCGCGGCGAGGCGGCCGGGCTAGC
The DNA here is from genome assembly GCA_028455555.1 of Augochlorella aurata. NCBI lineage: Eukaryota > Metazoa > Arthropoda > Insecta > Hymenoptera > Halictidae > Augochlorella > Augochlorella aurata. Next base: position 7,648,931 of record CM052157.1, on the reverse strand, counting down.
AAGAAACGCACGCAGGCGGCATTATAGTGTTTCGCCGGCCATTCTGCTGGCTGCGGCCACGTATTGGCCGCGGCAGCATTCTTTTCCGGCCAGATCGGCCAATCGATGCATCTCGCCACCGATACCCATCTGTCACTGTCCGCGGGGCCTAGCCTTTTCTCCTCTCGTCGAACACTCGCTTCGCTCCGCGCCGCTTCGTCTCGCCTCGCCTCGCCTCGCCTCGCCTCGCCTCGCCATGCCTCGCCTCGTCTCGCCGCGCGCTTGAAACACGGCGACGCGTACCGGTGAAATTGCTCCGTGCCGGCTAAACCTCTCGGACTCTTCCGGGAGTGGAAAAAATTCGGAATGTTTTTTCGATTCCTAGACGGTTAACGAGGAAGTCCGCCAGCAGGTGAAAGCGGTAGCCGCGACGAAGTACGCGCTCTTTTTCTGTAGAGTCTCGAAAAGGAACTTGTCGGGGATGAAGACCCGGCTGCCTTCTCTCGAAGTACCTTTCTTGCCCTCAAGTATTCAGCGACACGGTGCTCCCGGATTCTGGGCCGTTCTCCGATTACTTCGGCAACTTCGCCTCTTACCACTGTCTCTCTCTCTCTCTCTTAACCCCTCGCCGTACCAGTTTCTTCACAGTTACTACAGAGCTTTTTCGACTGCAATCGCTTTTTAGAAGAAAAGGAAAATTTATATTTATTATATTTTTCTATATTTATTTAAATACCGGTGACAAGAGGACAGAATTTTATTCCGATTTAAAAGAACGGAGTAACGTTCTTAATTAACTCCTTGTACTATTATTTCTTTCAGAACTGTATTACTGATTAGCACTTCTTCGTCCTTTATAATTTCCTCGATGAAACGAGAGAATTTTTCATTTGCTGATTGTTTTCATTTATTTTCAGTCTCAAATTTTGATGATAGGAGATTGAAATTTTGTTTCGATTTAGAGGAAACAATCGAGAGCCATATTTATTAAATTATGTACGGAATTATATTTATTATAATCATGTATATATTTGTTGTATTTATTAAACTATGTCACGAGTCTGACTCGTCATTATAGTGCAAGGGGTTAATAGGATATTACTAGAAATCTCTACCGCGAGCCAGACCCGTCAAAATATGGCGAGGGGTTAACAAACACGATTTTCGTGGTTATTGCTTGTCAAGAGTAGCATTTATATTTGCAAACTTATATACATTAAATGATTATTGTAAAATATACTGCAATAATCGTTTCAGACTTCCTAGGAATTGTTCTAATGGATTAATTGTTCTATTAATGCAATCTTGAGATACGCTATTTTGCATGTAACTACAAAATTACCCATACTCATTGTACTAACATACACATAGACATTAAATATTACTAAACACAATCGAAAACTATTACCAAATTCACACAAATGATAAATTAAAAACCAACTATTATTGACTGCTACATTTCGTTTAATCCGATTAATTGTCAAATGATTAACAAAATAAAAAGCAGCCTTTCGTAAAAATATTCTAGACTCTTTACAGCTGGCTAAGACCAAAGAATTCATCTAACTTCTCTTTCCTTCGGCACCGTTTCCATGAAAAGCCACTAGTTTATCGACAGTTCCTAAATCCGTGCAATCAGGAGTAGAATGTACCGGCCAAAGATCGTTCGGCGATTGCAACCGTGCCGCCAACAGCGTGCACAATCTTATAGTTTCAAAAAGAAAGAGAAAACAATCTGGAGCGGAAGAAGTGGAAGCAACTGAACGCAAGATTTCCGCGATTCACGAGCACTCGGTGAGCAGGCGGACTGCGAGCAGTTCTGAATCGGTCGTAAACGAACGCGACACCTCGCCGGACAAATGTTAATTTAACGAGACGCTAAGTGGCCCGCGGACGCAGTGTTGCGGAACACGATCCCCAAAATCGACGCGTTCATTTGGCGCGGCGGCCGAGCGATAAATTCATTTAACGCCCGGGCGTAAAGCACCCTCGTTTGTCGAACGGCGTGTCCGATTTTATTCCGCACGCGGCGCGGCGCGGCGCGGCGCGGCCGGGTATCAAGGATCTCATTTGTTCCGGCGATGGTTTACGACGTTTTCCATCGGTTCGAGGGTCGTGCACGCCGAGCCACAGTTATTTTATAATCGACCCGCGATCAAGCGGAATCACTTTCGGACTACCGGCAGGAATTTACGACCAACAGCCATAAAATCGTCCATGAAGCGACGCGCCTCCGCGCCGGTCGACGGGAGCCGGGGTGGGAACCGGCCGACCGGATCGCGTTTTATTGTCTTTATATATAATTGGGACACTTTTTGCACCGTTCCCGGCCAGAGGTCCCTCGAACTATTCCTTGTCTGGACGTCCGATGAATCGCTGGAATTGCGACCGCGATAAGTCTCGTCGTTTCTCTCCGCCCCGGTCGGAACGGCTCGCGACGCGCTTATGGCTGCTCGACGCGCTGAAAAATTACTCCCGCCGATACGTCCGACTGGACTGGTCACGAAGCCCCGACAAACGGCACCGACTTTTCGCGGAAATATTTTCCACCAGATTTCACCGACCAGATACTGTGCAACGTGACAATGTGCAATCTTTCTCTTTCTTCTTAATACGTTGAATACCACGGGGGTCACCGGTGACCGCCATTCGATTTAGCAGTGACGCCATAAGGGCCACCGGTGACCGGCGCACCCAGATTGATGGAAATATATATAATTTAAACAAATGACAATACTTATAATTTTTTATTGTTATCATCGTTGATGTCACTGGTGATGCCCGTCGCAATTAACACGTCAAATGTTGTTACACACTGTAATTTATCTATTGCAGATCATATCTCAACATTATATGTATCGCATAATAGAAAATTCATTGTGTTGCCACGGACAATCCCTATAAAATTGGCGTGGCATTCAACGTGTTAATCGCTGCATGATAGATACCAGCTTTACGGAACCTGTGAAAATTGGTAAAATGCAGAGAGTTCCTACGTATACTAATCGCGTCGTCCGGTTGTAATTAGGCGAAACGACGAACGAGACAATACCGAGCCTCGTGCGAGATCTTTCTCCCTGCCATGGTTTACATACGTATACATATTTATATAACAAGCAGACTGGCGGATGTTTAGGTAAAATAAAAAATTTTATTTATTCAAAAACAGTCCTCGCTTTAATAATTTTAACTAGTCGGAAACAGTGCATCGATAATCTTCGATTAACTCAATTTGCCCTGTGTTTTATATTGCTGTCAATCGTAAGTGCATAAAATCCGCATTGTAATATAATAAGAATAAAATTATATATATTCTAGAAGTGGAAAGTGCGTTTATGCATTATGAAAGTGCAAGAAAAATGACCGGTCGCTAATTGTTTAATTCGCGAATATTCAGATTGCAAAGATGCAATTATGAGTTCTATCATCTGAGATCTTACTTATGAACTGTTTCATTACATCCACGTTACTCGCGGTAAATGTTGTAATAACACCTGTTCAAAATCAGAATAAAGTCCCCTTATTGTTACTTTTCTAAATAGAAAGCATCTGCTTTCGCTGCTCTGTCAATCTAATGTTAATTTCGCTCAACACTTTGCGTTCGATTCTAAGTAGACTCTAAATATTTATAAAGTATGCTACGCGTATCAGTACAGTAAGATGCAAATGCAACAGAATTGGTAGCATATTTTCCTCAGAGAAGATCTCTTTGCGCCGAGATTGATGCAAAGGCTGAGACTCAGTGAACATCGTCACTGAATTCTCCTCGAAGCTCTCTCGCAGAAATGCGAGCTCGCCGGGAAGCGTGCGAACAACCGGGCACAAAACTGTGTAAAACGCGGCTCCGAGCGACAATTCGCGAATTCCTTGGGGACCGTGATCGAGCCAAGGACACTCTCGACCCCGAATTCGAACTGCTCATTAAGCGGAGAAGCTTTTAACACCCGAAGCCCGGCGAACTTTCCCGTTGTCGGGCAAGAAAGATCCAAACACTCTCGGCCGGTGGATCCGAAGTAAAAAAAGGAGCTCGGCGAACTACTCGAAGCCGGGTTGAACTCCTCCAAAACGGAATTCATTAAGGTACAAAGGGATCTCGGTCGTTCTGAAGCGCGCAACCCTTTTCCGGAAGACTCGACGATTTCTCCGAGCTGCGTAGGATCGGGGGACGTAGTATCGCGTCATCGCCTGATCGCTTGAGACGAATGACGACTGTAATGTCTTTGGGGAAAGGGTGGAAAAGGAGAAAAAGGGAGAGAGAGGGAGAGAGGGATGGAGAAGCTGATGTCTCTGGAGAAAGAGTAGAAAAAGAGAGAATAAGGGAGAGATAGGGGGAAAGATGGACAAACTGTCTTTGGAGAAAGAGTAGAAAGAGAGAGAGAAAGAGATGGAAAACTGATGTCTTTGGAAAAGAGTAGGAAAAGGGAGAAAAAGAGAGAGAGGGTAAAATGGAACAACTGATGTTTCTAGAGAGAGAAAGAGAAATGGAAAAACTGATGTCTCTAGATAAAGAGTAGGAAAAGGGAGAAAAAGAGAGAGCGAGAGAAGGGAAAACTGATGTCTTTGAAGAAAGAGTAAAAAGAGAGAAAGAGAGAGAGAGAGAGAGAGAGAAGGGTGAGAAACGCAGCTGGTCCACTTTGTTCCGGCCGTCGTACAGTCGGGACAATAAAGAATTCACAAGAATCCAGTCTCGGCTCTCGCGGTTCGAGGACGCAAATACGTGTAATTGGCAGTGGTGAAACAAGGGCGGGATGGAAGGGGTTGCCGGAGGGATAATTGGGCCGGATGGTAAACGGGGGTGTGCTTTCAAACATCGGTATTAAAACCATGGGAACACGTGGTGCTCTCCGCGATCTCTCCTCTTTCTTTGCGCGCGCTCTCTTTCTCTCTCCGCGAGCGTTTCCTCCCTTTCTGGCCCTTGAATCGGGCTGGTTCCGTCTCGCTCCGACTGGCCGGGCTCCTCGGCAACCCTCGAATCGAACAGGTTAGTCGAGGGAGTTGCATTATTTGCCGAGCAATGAGAATAATGGCCGGGTTCCTTCGGTGTGCAAACATTTGTCGGAGCTTTCGAGGATCGCGACCCGCGAATATCGCGCGGAGATTGTTCGCGACCGCCTCGTTAGTCTCTCTCTCTCTCTCTCTCTCTCTCTCTCTCTCGCTCTAGCGCTCCCTCTTGCTCACTCTCGGCGACGCACACGGCTGGAATTCTTCAGCGTTTCGCCTTCCGGCTGTCTAATTGATCCTCGGACACGCGGCTGCGCGTCGCGACGCCCGGCGATCTTTGTTCGTCGGACGGACGCTCGGGAACCGTTTTCCTTTTCGAGAGCCGAATAAATAACTCGCCGGCCCCTTTAAATTGGCCTCGATTTCAGCTGGCCTCGCCAAAACGCCGGAACACGTGGCCCGAGAAACAACAAAAGAAATATCTCCGTGTTTCGGTGAATTATTGCGGACGCGCTGGTTCGATAAGAAGCTCGGTCGTATTTAATCGTTCACCTAACTCTGACCACGGATTTTTATGCAGAGCTGTTATGTCGAAATTATACATAATTACCCGCCAACGACTTTTCGAACGACTCAATATGTAGAGACTCGCAAAAAGTGCACACCTCTTAAACGCAATAACTTTTTCCGAAATTAATTAAAACTTTTAGGACTGGACTTCAATCTTTTTAGATGATAGAGAGTGTAGTCTACTAGACAATGACTGGAATGCTTCTTTATAATTTTTCTATTACTTGGAATAAAAAGAGATAAAGAACTCCCGTTTCTTAATTTTTTTATCTAAGCACGCAACAGAAATTTAATAAATGCCTTCTGTAGATCTCGGCTGCAGATTTGTGTCATAGGCTCGGATAAAAAAGTTAAAAAGCAAGAGTTTATTATTTGTTTATAAAAAGAACGGTTTCTATTATTTCCGTCTCTAAGTCAGACAAAGTAAAGTCGATTAAAGCGAATCAAAAATCCTCTTCACGTTTTTAAAAAACGAATCTTAAACGTCGACGGAAAGTTTCAATTATCCATCTGCGAACCTAATAAAATTAACAATCCCTGAGCTCTTCCAACGGCTGCACAGTCTCGCATCCGCGACTTATTAATTTTCCCGGAGAATACAAGAAACCTCGACGAGCCAGGTCGAGTCGGCAAAAAGCCTCTCTCGAATCAATGGAACAAGGTTCGAACACCTCGGCCGGGTTGATTAAAGGGGAAAAATGCGAGCCGAGTCGCCCACGATCCACGGAACGGATAAAACATAGCTGGGAATTTGATGTCGAGCATTCCGGAGATCGGTAGGGGGAGGGGGCGTATGATAAGGGACGGGAGGAATGGAGGCAAGAAGGCGCAATTAAGAAGTTCAGAGATTACTCACCGAGTGCTCCGGCAGCGAGCCGCATGGTGACGGGTAGCTCGGACCCGGTCACTTCCGACAGCTTCCTCTTCCTGGGCCTGCCCTTCTGCACGGTGCCGGAAGAGGTGATCGGGCTCTGCTCCGCGGCGCTGTAATACGCCGGGACCGGCGACACCCCCGGCGAGCCGAGGTCCTCGATGCTCCCGGTTGCGCTCCCGTAATCCCCCGCGCAGCAGAGCAACTCATAGTGAGGTCTTGGGACCGACCAGCTCGTCATTCGTGAACCTTGCTGTCGAGTATTTCAGTGGCGACCCTGCGTTATCCTCCGAGTTCGATGAACGAGCGAACGCGGCTCTCTCGCGAGCGAGAGGAGACAGACTAATGGCCGGGACACGGTTTCCGCTCGATCGGATCGACGGATCGGCTCGAACGCTCGACGCCCTACGCTCTAACCTGATCCACGGTGGAGGAAGAAAGGTGTCTCGACTGAGGCATCTCCGATACAAAATTCTTGTTAACTCGTTATACCATCCGGATGACTAAAAATTGCCGGAACTTAACCCCTGCTTTAACGAGTCAGACTCGTGGTGGAAATTTTTAGTAATAAGCTAGTATAAGTATTAGAAATGATTGCGAGCCTGATTACTTAAGGCGATGTCGCAATATTTACCGTAACGCGAATAAATAACTCATAAATGCACCTTTGCAATCGGAATAATTTTAAGCTAAAAAATGAGTAAATCTGATGTTAATACCGATAATAACAATACATTTTTATTCATTTAACTGGATATACCCTTAAAGAAAGAATACAAAGAAAATGAGAAACATTGTAACAAATGATGCGAATACGAAATGACACGAGTAAAGTAACAGAAATCTACGTATCTGAAGATAAGTGTGACAAGCGTCTGACGTCGCGTAAAGTTGCGTTTTTAGGGTACACTCTAAAGGTGTTCTACGATCTCGATTCCCTTGTAGATCCTCAAAGTAGTTATCGACAAGCGGAGTATTCTAGTAATCTGGTTGAGTAGCAGTAATTGGACCAGATCCATTCGCGTGGTTAAGGAAGCTAATCGCAGCGAAGAGCGGACAGTATTTCTCGGCGGTTTATAGTTTGATACCTCTATCCCGGGCGATACGGAACGGAGCGTTCGACAATGTATCCTCCGGACAGATCCCCGCGTCTCGGAATTAACCGGTGCCATTTGTACGTCCCTTATTTGTCCGGGGGCCCCATCAAGATCCGTCCTGGACGTGGATTAATAAACGTACGCGGCGTCCAGTGATAAGAGCCGGTGCAGCACGCCGATCCCATCGATCCGGCCGAGCGGGAAGCGGCACCGCGACGTCTTTTCCTTTGCGAGGACGCGCCTCGGCCTCGGTCCCGAGCCCCGGCTTTCTCAGAATTCTAAAGACCGGATTCACCCGCGCCCGAGGGCTATCATTATCGCGGCGAGAACGGAAAAGATAATAAGCGTGGTGTGGTGCACGCGCGACAACGGGACGCGGAGAGCGCGACTCGTGTTTTCTGTCACTCTCGTCATCAAACTCGTTGATAACAAAGAGACGGCCTTTGGAGGATGGTAATTCCGGCTCGTGTTTCTCACCTACAGTAAACCAGGCCGTCCCTCTGCCCGAAATGATCGCCTTTGTTCAGCGGGGTGCCGCAGGAGGCGCACGTGAAGCAGGCGACGTGGTACACCAGGTCTCTGGCCCGCATCACCAGCTCCGAAGCCGAGATCCCCGCTCGGCAACGCGAACACCTCGAGACGGCGAATAACCTGCGGACAGAAGACGCGCAGGGTAACGCGCAGTAGCGATTCGCCCCTGGAGAGTCTGCTCGGCGAAACGGATCTTTGGATCCTTGCGCCGATGGCTTGCCAGTCGTTTCCTAGACAAGATCAAGACACTTGTTTCATGCGATAAAAATATTCTTTGTAATTAGTATGCTTGTAAGATTGCGTGTGGCTGTGTTGATGTATTAGCACACTGTGTGCCTTTTTGACCCTTGGCACTCGGAGCTATTTTAACGCTGGAACTTTTTTTAGACCTACATTTTCAAATATATTTATATTATTACATGATAATTTTATTTTGATTATAATTTTACATGATTTATTTCGTGTCAAGCACGTAACGTCGAGCTTGCTGTTTTAGAGCACTTGCACTTTTAATGATGTTTTAAATATAAAAGGAACATTTCGAGACACGATTTAGCTTATTTCCAATGGCGCTGCACAGTCACCGTTTGAGTGTAAAGGGTTAAAAAATATAGTTGTTTTTAATTTCGTGATAAAAGCTTGGTTATATCGTTGTTATTATGAAAACCTTGTTGTCAGTTTTGCAAACGTTAAATGTTTGCTAAAACACGGATTTTTTCAAAATTCACTGATTTTTTCCTGTTAGACGTGAGACAATATGTCAGGTTCCTGATCTCTTCTTTTAGAATTCCTGATACTATGAAAATGTTTCTGTTAGAAATTCTTGTATTAACTCTTTCATTCAAACATATATTATAATAAAAATCGCAGGGGTTTAAATAAATCCAATCTTGGCATTGCTATAAAATAATATATACTACTCGCAATTAGGGCTCGATATCTCAGTGATAAACTGCGGATTTCATGCATTTATGGCAAAAGCGAATAGATCAAATACAAGCCTGTAATGACATTAAAACAATTTAAGGATATTGTTACATTATCTCTTACGATTATTAAAAGAAGGAATACATATTTATCTAATTTATGCACCACAAAATTAACTAGGACAGTTCTTATGTCGCATAAAGATCCGCAGTCTAATCATCACTAGACAGTAAATCCTGCAAAATAAAAATCGCCTACTTCAATTGCAGTAAACAGAAGCCAAATGGAATGTCTACCCTTTATTAATCAATTCAGCAAACAGATAATAATAAAACCCATTTCTTAAAACCTTCAGCCGCATTCATTGCTCCGTGTTTCATCTATTCATGCCTCTCACAAATGCATAAAATCCGCGGTCTAATCGCCGCGATTGTCCTCGCGAATTCCTGAAGCGTTTTCCACCGGCAGAGACGACACAATCCGCGGTGGCAGCGATGAAAATTTCAAGCTCCCTTCATTGTTAGATATCCAGCTCGCAGAGCGGTGGCCTCGACAATGGGATACCATAGCGGGTACGTCGTCCTGGTATCTAACCACCAATCAAACCGTTTCAATTCTCCGGTTAACCGGGGCGCAGCACACGGGTAGCCTCTCTCGGGTTCAGCCGTCGCGTCGTTCCGGGTTCCTTCAAGGCGGCTACCCGATCACGCGTTCTTCGTAGAATCCCCTAATTACAAAATCAACGATCCCGATCGTCGCTCGAATTCATCGATCCCGGGGCCTCTCTTCCCCGTTCTCGCGCGCACGTGACCCCCGTTGTTCGTGACCATCCGCTCGGACCAAAATCGGAGAACAATGCCCGTTCTCCCCCGGCCGCCTCCGTCGCGTTTTTCTTCCACCGATACACCATAACCCTGCCGAGCGTAGGCGTGCGGGGAGGTTGGATAAGGAGGGTGAGCCACGGCGGGAGGAGCCGGGGGGAGAGCGGACGGTTGTTCCTCGCGGGCTCTGATATCGGCCGTCGACGATCAAGCCGGCGTTACAGTTTCCGAAGCGCGAAAACCAAATAGAGACAAAGGGGTTGGCCTGGATATGGATCGTTGCATATTGCATGGGAGCCCGGCTGTATTCTTCTCTAACGAACTGCCAGCCGTTCCAGCCTCGAGGAATACCGGTCCTACGTGTGTTACACCCTCGCTCGGAATCCTATGTCTCTAGCATGCCACCGAGCGAGGGGGACCATGCTCTATGGGCCACTCGAGACAACGCTGCTGGACAAACGTACGCTGCTCGTAAAAATTACGGCATCGGCAAATCTATGATCAAAGATTTCGCTGCGCGAAAAATCATCGTAGGATGATCATTTTCCTGTAAAATTAAAGCTTGAAACTTCTATTTTAGAATACTGATTCTCAATTTTAAGTTGGACACACCCTCACCGCTGTGACAATTTCAATGCGAAGCCCTGTTTGTCAGATTGAAAATTGTCAAGTTTGAAGAAATACAGGGACTTTAACAAATTTTTTCCGGAGATGCCGTTTACAGTACAATGAAGTTCGATCCATCCTCTTTCATTTAGAAGAAAGTAGAAGCGGCTGCGATTTTTTTTCGCAAAGTTACAGCATTCTAAAGTATCCCTAACTATGATACAGTTTGTAGAGGCATTTTGATTTCTTTGTTGCACATAGATTTTGTTACAATAAACAATAAATCAAATTATGACCAAATTTGACGTCGTATGAATATTTTGACAGCATAGAAACCATATCAATTTTTTATAAATTATTACACGTTTTATTACTGTGTTGGCTGCACCTTCAGTTCAATTATTCCGTGTAACCTGTTGAGAATATTAATGCGAACATTTTAAAAGCTCCAAGTGCATAAAGCAAGCAAAGCGTGCTCCAGTCGTTGGCGTATCTCTAATCCGTCGGAAAAAGAGAACCTTTCAATTTTCCGCCCGTAACGACACGCTAAACGCAGTATGTCCTTGCGATGGACTTAACCCTCATTCCCTTCCTGCCCTTTAATTATATCGTTTCGGTAAAGCTCGGGACGTGGCGTTGATTAGGCGCCGATTACAGCCCGTCGAGGTTGGAACCCGATATTTTTTGCCATCGAAGGAATAACGAGAGGAGTGCCGTGTAATGTTAAGCCATGTTCACATTTGAGTGGGTTGGAATCACAGCGGCCGTAAGTCACATTATCTTCATTGTCGGAAACGAGCAGTGTCTCTGTTATACTAAATGTCACTAGGTATACTAAAATGTGTGTTATCTACTGATAAAATTTATTATTAAAATAATTTAGTTAAATTGACGCAGAGCTCAGTTAATTTAGAGTTACGTTAATGTAGAGTTAAGTTAATTTAGAGTTATGTTAATCTCGAAAAAGTGATTTACAGCAATATAATTCTTATCTCTTTGCCATTACACGTCGTTTGATCGAGACAGTAACAAAAGGGTTGTTATTTTTCGTGTAACGCAAGGATTGCCGAGCCCTAAACGCGACTAATCTCTATTCTCTTATAACAATGCCAAGACTGGATTTATTTAAACTTCGTATAATATTATAATTATATTATTCATATATTATAACGTATACTTCAATAAAGAAATGTACCTAGAAACATTTTTATAATGTCAGGAACCGAACCAAAATCTACAATTGTTAGATCTCAGCGTTTAGTTAACTTTACACTTGCGAAACTAAAAACGCTCGCGTTAACACTCCGTACCAAGCGAGACGAGGCGACAAACCTGGCCACAAACGGCACTCCGCTGGCCTCGTGGACGGTATGCAAACATTTCTTAATCTTCGGTGCCGCTTATCCAGTTTTTCGTTTTTCGTTAATTAATTCGCGCGAGGCTGTCGCGCAGCCGCCGGAGCGGAGGGCTCGGTCACGTTTATTCACCGGCTGCCGGTAATATTTTCGAAGTGAATAATTCATACGCGGGATTGAATATTTAACGTTCCCCGTCGAAGCTCGTCAATTTAACAATTTCAATCCGCTTAACGCGGCCGACAGAGGGAGAAAGGAGGACGCCGGGATCGGGAAAGAGACGGAAACGGGTTCTCACGCTTTTGAGGACTCCCGGGGAATTATGCAACGCGTGCTCCTCCGCCTCGGCCGTTCCTGTTAACTGTGCTCTGAATTTCAACGAGAACACCGTTTTCACAAGCGGAAACACAACAACGTCCTCGCCGCGGCCGTGTAATTTATCCTGACCCACCCACTACGGCGCGTGTCACTTAATTCATTTCATTCATCGGGTCCTCGCGTTTTAATATCTTAATCCTCGAGCGGGCCACCGTGCACGCTGCTCTCCTCGGACGTCTATGGACGAGCTGCTACGACGAAACGACGCGCGAACATCCGCGAGAACTGTTCGCAGCGATCTGCTCGGCTTTGCTTTACGTTTCATTCGAGTGCAAATCATTTTTACCGATGCCCTGCACCTCCTTCGGCATTCGGATCGAATACTTTCCTTCGAGTATTGAGCTTTGGATTTACAATGTTATGCGAATGGGTGGTCGGAAGACGCTGCGAACTGTTTATGACGTTTATGTAGGGAGATTGAAAAATATAAAAATGTCATTGTGCTATTATTAATCTAATAAATTTATTTATTCGACTAACTTTTTATTTTGCATAGAAAGCCGCGATCTACTTGGAGTGCGGATCTTTATATAAAAATGGTCAAGACGTAAGATCCGAGTGCAAACATAATTTTAATAAGTCGTAATTAAGGTATCGACGGTTTTGGTTTCTTTTAATTTGTTCACTATTTGTTGCGTCTATGTTTCATTCACCTGTACACTTTACCTACAAATTTGTATAAAATCCGCAGTCTCCTTATAACAATATTTTCTACATCTTCAAGCAAAGAAGGACGACTCCAAGAAATGTGCCTCACTTTATCAAGGAATGGATTACGGTTCCCTCGGCAGGAGCCTAAACGGGGGCATTGCGCCGGAGTTTACACCCTCGAATCCGCCGGATCATTAAATTCATCCAGTTCATTGACGCACCGCGAAGAAACTCTATCGAGAAAGAGGCGTGCGGAAGCATCGATCAAATCGTTGGAAGAAAAGCCGCAAGATAGGGTACGAGGAAGTCCATCGAATGCGCGGCCATCTGCCAAAATAATTGCTACGCCGCCGAAACGAAGGCTTGAAAAAAAGTCGGAAGATATTTATATTCGAGCCATTATCCCATAAGCGGATTGTTCTTTAAAAAGGAGCCCGGTATCGCGGACGATATACTTAAAGCGCGTCTTATGAATCTTTTATATCCCGTCAAAGCTGAATCTTCGAAAGTTTTAATAAACCGACCGTATCTGCCTCCAGCTGCTCTTTCCTCCGCGGCCAACCCCTGAGATTTTTCTGAATTTCAACTTCTTCTCCGACGTACTTTCCGCAGCGAAATCAGATACAAGTCGGCGAGCTTTTTCTCCGTTTCCCAGGATTTCTCGGAGGTTCGCCCGCGCGCGAAACAAAGCGAGCCTGATCGGTCACCGCGGCCATTATACGTCGAATTACCGGAATGACGAGCGGAATTAATGCAAGATCCACCGGTTCCCGGTTCCACCGGGTCCCTTCCCGTTTCAGTATTTATTGGGGTATCCGCGAATTTGCATAGGAGCGTCCGCCCCGCTCAAAACTTCGCCGGGACCACACAAAATGTCTACTAATGGCCAACGCGAGGACCCGTCGAGAGCCTAGGTAGCCGATCCGGGGACCTGGAATTCCACGCTCCGTGTGATATACTCGGCCCGATAAAAACACGCGGTCACGATTTCCAGTAATACGCCACCGGATGACACTTCGTTTTTCGTCTTGTTCCCGGGCTCCTCGGTTTCGTTAGGGCTACATTGATCGGGAGATCGATCGAGGACCGTGAGCCTCGCGTGGGCGTCTCCTACGATCCTGCTGAACGCGCCGATAGCGATCTAGATGATCCTCCTATTAATTTCGCGCACCGAAAAACAGTTTCTCGCGTTCCGAACAATTTTGGTGGTCCCCGGTGAACACAGGGCTGCCAATTACAGTTGCATAAATAGTTTTCCAGGGCCGATGAGGTCCCACTGGGATACTATTTATTATCTATCGCGGTGGAATTTTAACAGGGAAATGCGATTAGATCGTGTAGAATGGAGCGTTGCGAACAGTTATTACTAGGCCGTGGATTTTTATGCAAAACAAAAACTGGTTGTATTAATTTCAAGAAACGGGAGCTTGGTTCACATGAATTTCGTTGCGTAATCATTTTTATAGGGTGATAGTAACGCAACAGAATTTCTAAACTCTTCGAATATATTCACGTTTTTGCATTATGTTTTCTGATTTTTCTTACGAATGCACGAAATTCGATGTTTAATTATCGATAGACTACGCATCTTTATATTCAAAATAAAGTTACAACAAACGTTAGCAAAATAAAAATTTCCCCCTTTCTTTCAAAAGTCCAGTCGGTTGAAAATAATAGAGTAAAATGAATAATTTTAGTCATTTTTATTGCGCTCAATAATGTGATGATAATCCGGTTAAGGGTTGAGAAATTTCGAACTTACAGTTTCCCGCAATTTTACGATTCCAAGATTTTTGCATTTTAATTGGCGGGAGGGTGCGAGTTTCGTAATGGCTGCAGGAAACACAACACTTTTATGTATTTCCTTTTTTTTTTCAGCGAACCCGCCGGGGTGGGTTGTCAATCAGTTTTTAACCGGTATCAATTATTTCCATCAGCTTTTGTGAACTCCGTCGAGGTTTCTATAAATTTGATTGTTGCATTTCGGTATTTAGTTTTGCCAAGCTGGATATACGAGTACACACGGTGTAATCACCCCCCGGGTTTTATTGTTATCCATTGTTTGCTTCGATTCGCTTTTTAATCAAGTTTATTACCGACGCTAAAATTCGTTCGTAAACGATGTTGTCGAACGAAATTGAAAAAAGACGGATACGCGGGCGATCGTTTCAATCGTGCGGCAACGGTATCGTCCGTTTTTAATCGGAATAATCTTCGAAATTAATCCGTCGATTTTAATTCACTCGCGATCGTGCTTCATGTAATTTTTGATAAATTGAGAGTTCACGACGAGCATCGGAATTATCGTGAATGGGTTATAAAATAATTAAGAGAAACTATTTGATGAAAATCGTTAGCACGGTTGTTGAACATTCTTCGGGGGTCGTTTAAGCATTCGTTAAACATAATAGAAAAGTCAACGATACTTGTACGAGATACTAAGACATATACTGTGATATATAACCTTCGAATGACCTTGAAGCTCTGAGATCCAAGGTAAACTTAACCCTCAAGAACTTTCGCGGTGTTGATTTCTACTCTACGTAATATTTATATTCATAACTCCGACACTGCTGCTATTGTTTTCATTCGAGTAAATTAATAAAATATATAATTATAAATATCATAATTGTAATTATATAATTACAAATATTATTATTGCAATTATGTGATTATAAATATTATAATTATAATTATATGATTACAAATATCACAATTATAATTATACGATTACAAATATTACAGTTTTAATTATATAATTGTAATAAATATTATATTATATTTTGAATTTACTTGTATTTATAAACTTTACATTAGAAATACAAAAATTATGCGAGGGTAGAAATCTACGCGACAGTCGTTGCGAGTTCAAATTCGCAGCTGAGGAGAATCCAGCAATTGGCGATCCAGCCAGCCGCAAATTTGCAAGAAAATATTTCCAGAAGCGAGCAGATATCGTTCTTGGTCCAGACACCAGCATCGACCCTCGAATTCGATTGACTGGTCAAAGGGATAGTCGGTTAACAGTTCGAAGGAAAGCGTGATCCTCAGAGAGGTAACGTTGCCTCAGATTTCGCCGAGGCTAAGGGACACCGTTCGGTTGAACCCTAGGCAACGTTCGCATAATCCTCTTACGACTACTCGGCACTAACCTATAATAATCCTCTTTGCAGTAGATGTTGCCGTCCCTGGCGAAGCACGTCAGCTCGGCGGCCAAAGGGACCCTGCAATGGCAGCAGCGTAAACAGCCGCAGTGCCACGCACGATCCGCTGCCCTTAGGTACCATCGCTCGGCTATCTCCCTGCCGCAACCCCCGCAGCCCAATCCACCCTCCGTGTTGTTGTTCTCGCCGGTGGTAACCTGACGATTGCTGATCGCACCATCCCCTGGCGGGGGTGTGCTGCTACCGCAGCCGACTTCCTTCAGCATCGCGACGTCACCTGCCTCCAGGACATTCTGCGGACAATCGACCTGGTAATTATTCGTTCGTAGTTCCCGCCAATTTTCTGCTGACCCTCTGCACTCGAAACTACTCTACAATCTAATAACTAGAAACCAGAGTATTGTTATATTTATCTAAAATAATTATTTTATTATTTATTATTTAAAATAATCTATCTATTCGAATAATTCTCGATTCTTTGTTCGGATAATTGTTCATTTTTATTCGATTAATTCTTCGTTCTATATTCGAATAATTTTGTGTTCTTTATGGAATAATACTTCATTTTCTGTTTTAATAATTCTTGATTTCTTCTACGAATAATTCTTTATTTTTATTCAAATAATTCTTCATTTTTATTCGAATAATCCTTAATTCTTTATTAGAATAGATTATTCGACTAATCAGCGTTACATTTCATGTTCCCATTGTTCCCAATCCTTCCTCCTTATAAAATAAAACAGCATAGTCCTCAGAGGAAAGAAGTATCTAAAAGCTAAAGCCGTTACCAATAGCAGTCGAGCAAAGCTCGTAGGATGATTCGATCGGGACGTCATACTATACCCATAAAACCGCGCGCAAATGGCGAGCCATTTCAATTCTCGACCGATAGTTTATATAGATGACAGTTAGCAGCAATCGTCCCGAGCTCCGAATCTATACACATGGCCGATGATTTAGCAGTTAATGCCGATTTGGTTGCCGGATCCGCTGGAGGTAGAATCATATTTAAAAGTCCATTAAAAATCCGCCTAGTTGCGGATATTCCGAAACAGCCCGAACGAAACGCGGTAACAGTCACTTCGTGCGAAGGTGTCCTTTTCTTCTATTCGCGCGTATTACAGTGCGAATGTTTAAACAAAATTTCAGTGGCGCAACGGAGCAGATATTTTTATTGCGAATTAAAGGGACACGGCCTCGCCGAGCGTCGTAACTCCCGCGGTTTAAGCGTGCTACTGTTTCCACCGCCTACTGTTTTTACGACCATACTATATTTCTTACACCGAATGTGCGGTTTAAATCGTGTGTAGTCTTTAAAACTGTAGGATGCTTTCTGCATACGCGTATTTCCATTGCGGCGCGCGTTGTGATTAATCGCTCTATCAAACTCCTTGCAGAATGGTCTCCATGCGATCCTCTAAAATCCTTCTACTCGCATTAATTTAGACGAGATGTTACTTTCTATCACTGGAAAGAGGATTTTTACGCGACATAAAAACTGTTCGCGCTAATTGCAAGATGAGAAAGTTATGTAGACATTTCTCTCTCTCTCTCTCTTTCTCTCTCTTTCTCTCTCTTTTTCTTTATCTCTAATTATGTCATTGAACAGTGTCTTTAAATTTTTGAATTATTTTTACATTTTTGCACAAATGCATAAAAGTCCATAATCTACTTATCACTATGTAAAACAAGATATAACAAAATTTACTTCATACGTATTCATAAACTATGCTGGATCATTTTCTATGGTACTTTAGTATCACTATTCGAGTGCTCGAATAAAGAAATTCACACGTCACATTTTTAAACAATTTTAATTTATGCATTAATTGATCTGTAGAATATAGGATTAGTTTATCAGAAAGCGGATCGTAAAGACAAATCCGATAGACACAAAAGAACAATAAAACTTCTATCGTTAATAATACAAAAGCTTAGTAATCAGAACTGGCAATAGGGTAGTGGAGCTAGTTACTGTGGGCTGATCAATAGCTGTGCCTTTGCTTTGCTTTCGGTGACAATTAATTACGTATTTACCGCATTAATATTTTGATTCTCTTCATCTTTTAATAACAAATTTTGATCTGTTTCATTCGACCAATGTAAAGTTAGTTACCGCCGAAAATAAACCAAAGGCATAGCAATCGAAGAAATCACGTGACGTGTGCTTCTCAGCAACCACGGAATCGTGAAATTAAAAACACAGGGCGTGTTACGTGACCGGCATGATTAGCGTAGTTCGTGGACGGAACGCGGAGCAAAATCGAAGAAAAGTCGGCCGCGATGACAAAACACGGAGGGTGTTTTTGGGGTGTTTCGGGGCATAATCGCAGCAGCGGAAACCTCTTTTTCAGGGGCGCAGTATTTAGCGGCGCACTCGAGCCTAGCCGGCGGCCACTCGTCTCACGGCGAAAATGCTCCCCACGTCGGAGGGATTTTTTTCCCCGGCGGTGATCGCGACGAGGTCCCGAGGATCTGAAGGAGCCTGATCCTGCAGGAGAGCGGAGACGTCGCCGTCGAGCCGGCCGCATTCATTCAGGACACTTCTCGGGAGCGCACGCAAGAACCGATGAATGAAAACAATTCGTGACTGCTGTCCCGTTAATGAATGACTCCCGGGGTAGTGGCTCTCGGTTTCGAATCGGCCGCGAGCTAATTAGTAGAACCTTGCGGATCGCCACAATAACTCAACGTCCTTTACGAGCTCTCTCTCGGGCCCGCACGTGATTTCCGTAAGTTAAATGGAAGGTGACGTCGGCCTGGAATCACCGTACACCTCGTTTTACCAAGGTGACGCCGTTTTGCTGCCGCTTGTCACCGACGTATTAGGCCGAACGTGTGCGAGCTGATTTACAACTATCCCCCCTCCGCCCTTCCTTGGCTCCCCTCTCCGCGCCCCCTTTCCACCACGCCCTCGTCTCCTTTACTTTCTTTCTCGTTTTTCTCGCCGATACGACGACGATTCCGTCTCATTGTCTCTACCGGCGAACGACGGACATGTGGTTTACGACGTCGCGGCTTGTACCCCTGGAATTGCTCACTTGTTACCGATTCGATGCTACCCTTTACCGGGCTACGCGACGCTTTATGAGCACCTGCTCCGACCACCTTGTCTTCGATTTCATTAATTTTTCTCTCGTGCTCGACGCAGCCGTTTGTTCCCGGTTTCCACGCTTTCTCGGCTCTTTTACTCTTTTCGCGTTTTCGCGATTTTTTCTCGAGCTCTTCGTTCGAGGCGAAAATAGGTTTCGAAAGACGTTAACGTCGCTGGGAATATTTATAAATTCTGTTCAAAGAATTCTGACGAGAATAACGAAGAAGACGTTTTGCGGAGAAAATTCTGGGAGATTGTGATTTTACAAAGTTGAATTATAAGGTGTTTTATAAAGCTGTATTCGACAATGTCGAATTGGAATAAAGATCATTACACTGCGAATAAATATATACCGCCGCTTTATTGGCGACATCCCAATGCAAAGGGTTAAAATAGGGTTGAAATAAGGGTTAAAATAAAACATAAATTAAAAGACAATCAAGTCGCCCGTCTATGTCTCCGCTACCCAACAACGTAAAATCAAATAACTCGGTAATTATTATTTTTTAACTCCAAAACCTTAATACCTTTTTTAACTATACTATACTATTTTCAATCCTTCGAATTATGACAATATTATGTTAAATATTATTACAATAATAACTCAGAAGACCGTAATTTAACGCAAATAAATTCATCGGAAATTTGTTTGATAATCTCCATGGTTTATTTAGAAACAAATATGACTACTTGATCTCGCTTGACTCAAAACTATTTCATTAACTAAATGTAGAATATGTAAAGGAATGAAATTGCAATATATTAGTAATTTAGCACCTGTCAATTAAGATTATTCATTATACAACAGCATAGCAAACTACAAAGTAATCCGACATTTTAAAATGACCGATTTCTTTTCGATACAACTCTAAGACGTGTGCGCATTAAAAATTATTTTCAAGGAAAAACTATACTCTGTCCATATACAAATAAAACCCCAGTATAAAATTTCAAGTTATGAATTGAATTTTCTCGACCGACGTCCACGACGTCGTGCAAATTCGCCACCGAGCGTCTGCCACCCCCAAGCACCCATCGACAGTCTCATTCCGCCATCGTCCACAACCATCGAAACTACTTGCCACTTAACTTCCGGGGCAGAAATTAAACAATTTACCCGAGGTCCTTAAGAAAAGCGTGCCAGGTAGCCGCGTTTCGACGCTAAAAAGCCGAAAATCCGTCGGTCCTTTTTTCTCGCCCGTCACGGTTCGTCGGCGCAGTTCGACCCGCGAAATTTTAACGATGCTCGAGAGCCTCGGTTTTGTTCTTACCTACCTGGTCGTTCGTTTAACCAGCTGGAACACAAACGGCGTCGGATCCCAGCGGCGTCGCCGACGTCTCTTCCGCTCTGCTCCCTGTCGTCGGCCGTCGCTCGCCTGTTCCCGTCGCCGCGAACGATCCCCGCTGAACCAATTTACGCCTTGAACCCGGCTATTTCCATCCGAATCCCTCCGGCGACCTTGAACCAGCGACAGCGATCTTTCCTCGAGCTATCCGGACGCTCTTCGGCTCGGAGCGACCCACGCTCGGCCGTCGGAAGCTCTGCGAGTTGGAAATTCGAGGCATTTCATCGGGACATTGGACGTTCGAGGTGTCAAACGTAGGACACTCGTGAATTCATTGCCGAGAGACTTGCTGGTAGCAGTGACAGTGAAAATTCTAAGGCTGCGAGGACCAACGCCGCGTGTCACATGTGTTTGCTTCCGAGATACTGTCGCTTATTTATCGTGATAAGTACATCGCTTATAATAACCTCGTCAGAAAGAAGCTCAGTGATTTTTGGTAATTATAGACAATTTTAAACAATTATATTCACGAAATTCTTTGACAAACTGAAGTCGTCACGCATGTGCGACGTTGCTAGTAAACGTGTTGAAATTCTGATCTGCTTCG
>CM052157.1:7589516-7617949 GCA_028455555.1 Augochlorella aurata | reverse complement strand
CGAAAACACCCTGTCCGCGATAATTCCTGCTCGCAGACATCTTGTCCAAGCAAATCCGGCTTAATTACAGCCGCGAAGGAGGCGAAGAAAAGAAGATAGTCGTAGCCAACGTGTTTTATCGGCGGTGCAGCCCCTCGCGGGCAGCAAGTTGCTAGCAGAGCGGCAAATGAAATTATAAAAATTCCTTAAACGGCCACAGTTTTTTCCCGGGCTGGCGCAACAATGTTTCTTTTCCCCAGCGCCGCCTCTGACGCGCCATTTATCAGTTCGCGTTTCCTCGTCCCTGGTTTAAGGAAGCGGAATCCTACCCCCGGCCGCGTCTCGACTCCCCCCTCGCCGAACATCGAGGTGGATCGCGCGAAAAATCACGTGTTCTGAAAGCACTGGATCGTTCCCTCGCCCATAAATACGCGGCCTTTCGCGCGTTTTTTCCTTCCGGCTGCTTTCCGCCATATTTACGACTGCGGAAACGACCTGTCGTCATTTTCGCGGCGTGTTGAATGCCAATTTGAAAGCCGTTCCCCTTTGTCCTTTCTCATTCCCGAGATGCTTGAGATATCTTAGCTTCTGGAGGAAAGTTTGAACTTTTGCTTAGAAGATGAGGGACAATTGAAAAGAATTTACTGTTTCGCAGTTACTCATTCATACCCTAAGAGAAAGAATTAGATGCGTAAATTATTTTATGTAAAAACTGATTGAGAATTGGTTAAAAAATCATTAATCCTTAATCGATTGATTAAATCATTTTTCAGACATTTTACGTTGTTATTAATAAAAATTTTAATATTTATAGAAACCATGAATTCTAATCAAATCTCAAATAAATAAATCGAAATTCTAATTTCTAGAAAATTAGAAAATTCGGAGGTGTCGGTGCTTTATTACTTTATATATTTATTAAACAAAAGCGTTATTGTACTTTAACAGATATAATTATCATTGCTTCGATAAAACAATTTATTCGATTGGCGTAGTGGCGCCATTGCATTTTTCTGTATTGCCATCTATGGGAATAAACGCAGTGACTTATTGGCCAACCTAATAACGTACAACTTTATCTCGCAGAGATTTGAATTACATAAATAAACGTTTTTTCTCCCCTACGGTCGGCGAAAATCGTTCAAATTAGCAGCCACTAAATTTCCGAAGGAATCTCGCGATTTGCACAGGCTGTAACCGGTTCCGGTCTCGGTCCGCCAAACTGTAGCTCGTTCCCGGAGATCCTTAATGATCGCCTCGATGAGATCACAGTTCGTGGGTTTTTATCGGATTCGCGGAACGCGTTATCAAGATCGGAAGCATCGCCGTTTGATAATCAGATAGCGCGAACAAAAGAGCCGCCGATTCACATGAAGCCCCGGTTCCGGCACCGATCGGGGAGGGCGCCTTAAAGGCAAAAGAGGAGGCGCTTAAAAGTAAAACGGCCTGCGAGCAGAGCGGAAGCACCGGGCTCAACAAGCTAGAAACACTGTTACGGTCACACTTCGGAATGGCTCCATTCTGGCCGCGGCCGCCATAACTCACTTTATCATCGAGCCCCTTAATGAGTCTTCGCGTTTATTCCCCCGGTTCTTCTTCTTCCGCGCGGTTTTTTCTCCCCTCGGCTGCGGCTTGCCCCTTTCGCGGCCGCTGCCATACCCGCTGCCATAGTCGCTGCCATACCGCTGCCGTCGCGGCTTTTCGCCTACCATATAATAGGATACGGGATCCGCGAGCAGAGCCAGCCAACGCAAAGTGGTTATGGTCTATATCCTCTTTCACCGTGATCCTGGCCGACGATAAAGACGGAAGCTTAAATAAATCGCGCCGCCGGATGCGAAACACCGAACGGTAACGAGAGCTTGGTACCCCGCCTGGTCCCGGATCCTCGGCGTTTTCGCCGTCGCGACTTAGGCTACTTCCATCGTAAACTATAGCTTTTCTAGCAAACTATACCTGCGGCTACGAGGACAACGCCGCGGTTTATAATTCCAAAAAATTTCAGGTAATTCGTTCGTTGAATTGTGGCATGTAAATATATATTCCCTGACCGGAGGACACCCATCGTTTAATTTCATCGACGCAAAAGCGACGGCGTAATGGCAAAAGTATTCGATATGTAATATAACTTTTTGCAATCAGAATGACAATATGTGTCCCGTTATAGTTTATCAGACCCTGTCGTATTCGACTTGTCTATCTTATGTTCCAGTGTTGGGCAAACAGTAGGTAAACTGATCAATGATTAACGATTATAACTCGTTAGTTATTATAATTTATCATAAAGTGGTTATCGTCGGTAGTTAGATATAAATTAGTTACTCATAATAATATCGATTTATAATAATTATTATTAAATCAGTTATTTCTAATAACTTATAGTAACCAACGAGATATGATCATTGTACCCTCTGCTGTTCACAAACACGAATATTTTTCAATAAAAATTTCAGGGAACATACTTTGGTATCCACCCTACAAACAAGTTACAAAGATAATCTACAAACTGTTCGGTGACACTTTAGATAAACTACCCTAACGACGACCATTCCGAATCACAAGAACGCCGAGCAAATATCGCTATAATTACCTGAGCTATTTCCGCGTGACAAGGTGTCCTACGGAGTACAAATCCTTGTTTGCTCGTTCTCGAGGACGTGGATGATTGGAAGGGGCGTTAAAGAGCCGGGAAGGGGAGTAATAAGAGCCGCAGAACGACTTCCCGGTCGGAAGAATAACAAGGATCTGGCGGGCTCCCTGTCGTCGAACAACCAAAAATACAAGGCCCGGTATTGTTTGGCTAGACGCGTGAAACGGACATCAGAGAGAGGCGCCGACTCCCACGCTGGTTCCCGTCAAGTTTTCTGCCACGCGACGGCGACGCGTCGCAAACCGACAACGCCGAGAACTATGACGACGCCCTCGTTTGTCCCCGTCGAGGACCCCGAGCGAACCGTCGAGTTGTTTATCCAAGCCTTCCTCGTCGATTCCCGCTGTCCCGGAGACGTTCAATCAACCCCTCGCGGTGTTTCACGCTGCTCGCGTCGTTAACGACGGGTGTTACGTCCCCGCGACTTCCAGCTGGAAGCGTGCACAGGTAAATAAAATGGCGGCCGCCGTGGCTGACGGACGATAAGGAATAGAGGCCGGGACGCGGACGGAATAATTTACGCGCGAGTGGCCGCTATGAAGCGGTGCCACAGCCGCGACGGATTTTAGTAATTGGATCTGTTGCCGAGCCGGCTTTCGATAGTTTTCTTAGCTGATCGTCGTTAACGCTGACGTGACGGCCTGTCTTCTATCTCTCCCTTTCGCGTCCCCGCCGAACCTTCTCCGCTCGAAATTATGTCGTGTTTCTGCTGTAACCTGTAACGTATCGAGTACCGGGCTACACGTGTCGTAATTATTTCCGATAAGGCGCGCTTTTTATTTCTGTTTACACGAAATTCTAGGCGATTAGATCGGACGGTGACGTACAGAATATTTTTATTTCAGTAGATCGACAAGTATCGATAGTATCTACAAAATCGATAACATTTTAATTCTAATTGAACATTGCATCTTTGGTGATATGGTCGAAACAAGTGTTTTAACTTTTGTAATACTGTAACCTGTAAATTACAGTGTATGATTAATAAATAAATTTCTTTCTAACCTCGAGCAACTTCAAATGTTTAGTCGTATGAAACAAACTGTTCCTTCGATCCGGTAATAAATCAAAGAACGCCTCCGACAGTCACGCTTAGATCTAGATCGTGCTTTTATGTGTACAACGTTAAATCTAAACACAGCCTACGTAATCCTATAAACCGCATTATAGCAGTTCCATGAGCACCAGGCGGCAGCATTGTTTTTTATTGGTTCTTTACAATCCATTGTGTAAGTAATAACAAATGGACAGATTTTGTATGGTAGTCGTATGAAATAAGTCGAAATATATATTCTTAAATTGCAAAATATTACCACTATTGTAATCGTATAATGCGTGCAAATAAAAAGCTTCCAGGTCGTATACCAATAAATAATAATAATAAAACATGCAACGAATAAACACTCCACCTCCGATTTTTAATATTACATTGCATTATGTTACGTTACGTTACATTATGTTATATTACATTACATTATGTTACGTTACGTTACATTATGTTATATTACATTACATTATGTTATATTACATTACATTATGTTATATTATATTATATATTATAATATTTATTCTATAATACACTATAATATATTATACATGTTACAATATCGATGGGCGACGCAGCGAAGAATTATTGGAGCTGTAACCATTTACGTATTTGGATTATATTACGGAGCTGTGGGTTTCGGCGCGAGTCGGAGCGTTCTTCTTTTTCATTTCTGTATTATCGAACATATCCGGTGGTCGATTCTCGCTTATCACATCGGCGCGGCGTTCGACGATCCGGCGATCGCCGATAAATCCGGGGTTTTATTTTCCCGTGGATCCCGGCCGCGGGTCCTCGTATATTATCGTGGCCGGCGGAATGGTTCCGGAGCGTCATATCCTTCGGCACGATTAAAGGACCGACGGCTTTAATCCCGGACGAGCGTCCGCGGGACGGCTGGAATACGATTCCAGCATAAAGCGACGACTTTATGGTTATTCGACGTACGATTCGCTGACGGGTTCACTTTGTAGAAGACAACGGCGAGGAGAACGAGGAACAGAGAGGCGGAGGAAAGACGATGACGAGGTGCAGGACGAGGACGGCTCGCGAAGGACGACAAAACGCAGCAGCCACGCCGGTTTTGCTACCTGAACGCTTGCCTCCAGCACGAGCTTTCTTCCATGCAACGGGTGACGTGATTCGAACGGCCTGTCTCCACATTCTAATCGCGTGGACGCTCATTTTACGACCGTTTACCTCGTTCGCTAATTTATGCTCGGAGCGCAAACATCTCTGTAGAATCGTTATTTCAGCGTCAAGGATTAACACTAACTTTATCTTACTTTAATCTCAATGTTCGTTAGAACATTTTCATTTTCAAATTAGGGTATTTTCAATTGGTTGACGTCTTATTTATTCGCCATTGAGCGGATTACGGTGATCCTGGTGGAACTCTAAACTCTAAGAAAGGACCTCGTCGTTAATATACGTTAACGTGGTTATATTTAAAAATTCATGGCATCCTCTATTAGCTCATCGACTTTGCAATGCTCGAGTCAAATTTACTTGCACCTACTAATTTGGAAATATTCAATTTGGAAATAATAACTGACAGTAATTGGCGGTACAGAACCAAAATCCAACGACAAATATAGTAGAATCTCGATTACCCGGGCCAGTCTTCTCGAGTTAAGTGTTCGGATAATGGAATAATTACGTAGACGATTACCCGACGTTTCAACCGTGTTGCATAATTAATTTAGTTACGACGCATCGTTTTAAATTAAACCGTTTACCATGCGGAATGAATCAGACATTGGTAATCCGGATAATCGAGTCTCTCTCTTTCATTAAGAAGCAAAGTGATTAAAAAAGTTCCGAAGTAAATGCTGTCCTGTAAATTTTACTTACCCGTATCCCGGAGTGTCCACGAGCATAATTTTAACAAGATCGCGACTTCCGAGCGAAACGAACTGCCCGGTGAAATTCAGACTCTCGGGTTACCGCGAGTGCTAAACTATAAAGTATCGAAATCTATTCGAGCTATGCGCGACTTTGATCCGTGGCTCAATGATAATTCGCTAGGATTTCTGCCGCCTCGGAATCGCCTGTAAAGAGAAAGGTTTAGTGCAGCGGGATACGAAAAAGGAGGAGCCGCGTTTCGAATTATATAGATCAATAAACAGTTTTTATTGGAGAACCGTTCGGCACTCAAGCAAACATTGAATCGGTAATGAAATCTTTGTTACGATCATCATTCTCGTGTTACATTAAATAACCGTGCGCGCATTGTACCCGTGCAGCGCGGTGAACGCTTCAGATATAAACTGCAAGGTTCACAGTCGCGTGTAACCATGCATCAAGACGGATTCCATCATTTCTCATTCGTTGAAACGAACCTCTCGGGTATCCGATGATCCAATCATTTTCTTCAACCTGACCCCGCGGTACCTGGATATATTGTTATTGATACTCGGCGCCACGCATACGCCATAGATCCCTAATATACTGTTAATAACTCCGCGCGCGAGTTTATATAAACGCTCGGATCGCTAACTACAATTTCATGCTCTGCTTCTCAACATTTTACTGCATCGTTTTCATTGTTTTAATATTGATCGGGCTCGCGCCAACGAGAATTCATGAGACGTGAGAATTCGAAAGCATGAGACGTTGAGGCACGAGGTAGCAAGGTATAAAAGATATTATTTTCTTAACATATTATTTCACAGAATTTTTGATAATTTTCTCGAAATTCGTTGCAATTGATTTCTAATCGAATTTTCAAGTGAAATAGATTTTTAATAGATATCTCAATTCTAATAAATTTTTAATATAAATTTAGAGTATAATAGGGTTTAATAGAAATATAAATTACAATTTTGAAACAGAAATTTCAATTGCAATGGATTTGTAATAGAAATTTAGATCGTAATTGATTTTTAATATAAACTTGGAGTATAATAGGGTTTAATAGAAATATAAATTACAATAAATTTCCAATAGAAATTCCAATTGCAATGGATTTCTAATAGAAAAGATTGTAATTGATTTTTAATATAAACTTAGAGTATAATAGGGTTTAACAAAAATAAGAATTACAATAAATTTCCAATAGAAATTCCAATTGCAATGAATTTCTAATAGAAAAGATTGTAATTGATTTTTAATATAAACTTAGAGAATAATAGGTTTTAATAGAAATATAAATTACAATAAATTTTTAATAGAAATTTAACATCCAAATGTGTCAGATTCCAAAACAGTAAGCAATTGTTATTAATCTATTTTGAATTGTTATTAACTCACTATTGACCAAATTGACTTGCCATTGACTTTTCACTGATTTACCCTTCGCTCTCTACCGACTTGTCATTCGCTTACTCGAGTCAGCATTAATTCCGAGTATTCGAGAGAGTCGGTGAACGATGGCGGCACACCCTGTAGAGCCAAGGAACACTAGAAGCGTAGTCCACGAGAGGGGGGAAAGGGAAAAGGCAGCGTCCTGGGAGTTGATGTGTGGCCATTGTGACGGAATTTTGATAACGACAGAGAACGCCACGGGGCATCCCGCGGCGCTACCCGCGATTCGGACGTCGGACATAATTCTCGTAAAATTCTCGGCTTTATGGTAATGTCCCCTCTCCGTATTGCCGTGGCAGGCTGCGTCAGCTTCGAATTTTCTCCCCCTCTGTCTGCGCCGTCCTCCACGAACCGGCTCGATGATTTTTTTCTTATCACGATCGGCCGGATGATTTTCTGGCCCCACGGTAATTCCTGTCTCCGCTGCTACGCCAGATCCTTCCCGCTCGAAAATGCCCGAGCGTCGGCCTTTTTTCTGCCGAGAGACGACGAGGATTCCCCGAGACTTTACAGAGTCACTGGATCTTCGCGTTGTGCTTAATCGTTCGATAACGCCGCGGCAAATATTTCTCTCCGGACTCGGAAAGCACTGTGAATTGTCTACGAGAATAAAGAGGGACGAATTGGCGCTCGGAGAATCTTTTTATTTCACTCATGTATTTTATTTTGAGCGTCGATTTCGTCCGATTTTGTAAGACGTAATGCTGGATTTCTTCGCGACGAGTATACTCGTAGTGAGACAAAATATCGTCATTCTTTCGCGACGAGTATATTTGACGAAAATAGCTAATTGGTTAGGAGTGATATATACTTTGATATTTGTTATTTATTTATTATTATTTATTAATTACACGGGCGAAATACCTTTTAGATTGCAGAATATGGTATACGCAGTGATTTCAGTGGAAAATACATTGTTTACATTGTTCATATTATTATTATGTTTTTTATTGGCTTGGTGTATTTACAATAAATTCGCTCATGGAATTAAGAGTATTTGTTGACTGTTTACTGTAACATAAGTAGTAAATTATATGGTTATATTTAATCACTGAATATTATAGTATAATAATTTGTGTGTGACCCCCCTTACATTTGCAATAATATTAGATTTACACGTTTGTTAAGTTTCAAGGGTTATATCTTTTCAACTTAAAATTGATTCATATCACGAAGTCGAGACTTTCTTAATTTTAAGAATTTAGACGTAAGGTGTTGTAGGCATATTCTTGAATCTATATTCTTCAAGAAAATATAAAAGAAATCGATTGCTTTATTTATTATTAATTATTAATTTATTGTTTCTAGTTAACACTAGAATACCCCCTTAAATGTCTCAACGAGTTTCGAAACTTCGGGAAATAGCAAATCCGCTGATAAATCACGCTAGATTACACAAAAAGGTCAGAATTGTCGAGTCGAATTCTTTATAGAAATTCCGATAAAATATACATTGCTTGAACATACCACGACGAAAATATTAAATTAACGTCATTCATGTTAATCGTCATTCCGAGCCTAATAGACGTCAAAAAAAGAACCGGCCATCTCGAAGAATGCCCAAAAATCATCGCGCAGCGCGTCGTCGTTGCACTCATCAGCTTCCGTCCACTAATTTCTCTCTAATTAAAGTAGACCCGCGTCTTGGGTCTTCCTCGATCGAGACCCAGCCGGCAGAGAATTCCGAGTACCTACAAACTGTACAAACACAAACGCATTCGGAGGGAGAGGAGGGCCGCATTCGGTATTCCGAGTCTCGATAAAACTATCGTCGCCGCAATCGAGAATTCGTATCGCTCGGGAACGAAGCTTTTCCCGAATACGTCTGCGTCTCGTTATCTGTCCCATAAATAATGGAATCCTCGGGTTCCGGGAACCTCGGATCATACTCGGCGAAAGATTTACCGTCCTCCGAGACAACTGCGGCCTTCTGGAAATCCGTGTCGCGGCGTTTTCACACGACTTACCGAATTTCTCGTAAAGCTCCGTAACTTCTGCTGCCGTAGCCGGTAACGCCAGATAGAATCTCTCTCGCCGGGTTACACGTAACACCAGAAAGTCAGCGTTCCTGCCGTCGCCGTCGCCGCGCCGCGCCGTCGTGATAGCCGTTCTAGCCGCGAGTATCAACTTCATCTTTATCATCGTCCTTATGCCGTCGCCGCGGGATGTCGACCCTTTCTAGCCGCAACGTCCTTTCGCCGGAGAAGCCGACAGATAAGCCGATGTACCTCCGACACCCTCGTTCGGGTCCGTTTGGACCCGGAGCTCCGAGCGAGCCATCTAGATTTTATATCAGAAGCTAGTTCGACGACTGGTGTTTTGGGAATTATTTCTGCTGGAACTGTGAAGAATGGAGGATGATTGTGGGGTAGGATGATTCCGTAGACTTTCCCGAGTACGACGGTATATATTTTCCGTGGCATTATGCATGTTTAAGGACGTTTAGTACACGTGTTAAGGTCGAATGGACCGCCAGCATTGCGAAATCTTATTTGTGTCTTGTATTTATATTAAGTTAATTATGTTATAATATTATTATTTCAAGAAAGAGATGTAAAATATTTGCAGAATGTTCATATACTAGTATAAAAATTGTATATTGTTAGTCGGAGTCTATGAATAACTCAGGCAAGTGATTTTGTTTTAGAGGTTCACGTGTGTACAGCTAGGTTGAATGATATTTTCAGATGTATTTGTAATGTATTGTTTCTCTGGAACGAATTCGATTGCATTTGGAAGTTAGGGTTATCAGGAGAAATTAGTCTAGCAGTGCAAATCATTCGACGTCCTCGAAACTTTTTGGCAATGGAATAAGTAAACTGTGTGGGAACTGTTTAAAATGCTGGAAATTGCGAATATAGTACACATAAAACAATATGGTTCTAGATACCAAAGAAAAAATATGGCTCTAGAAACATTGGGAACACGCCTACAAAAAAATTGCAATTGTAACCTTTAAAAATGAGGAATATAGCGCCTGGAAAATTGGAAATACCCTCCAGGAAAAATTGCACTTATAGTATTAGAAAAATAGAGAATATAGCACTTGGAAAATAGCAATTATAATACTATAAAAGTAGAGAATATAGCACTTGGAAAATTGCGAATACCCTTCTGGAAAAATTGCAATTATAGCACTACAAAAATAGAGAATTTAGCACTTGGGAAATTGCGAACACCCTCTTAGAAAAATTACAATTATAGCACTGTAAAAATAGCGAACATAGCAATTGAAAAATTGCAAACACCCTCTTGTTAAAATTATAAGTATAGTATTAGAAAAATAGAGAATATAGCACTTGGAGAATTGCGAACACGGGTTTGAAAAGCTTGTGAATACAGCTTCGACTAAATAGAAAGTATAACGTTTGGAAAATTGCGAACACAGCTTCGAGAGACGAATGATTTCGTTCGAGCTGGTGCGGATGTTCGAGAGCGCCGAGCCCGCGAGGATCCATAATGGCGGCCCCTAAACGAACTGTTGTGTCGAGGGACGAGAGAGCGGCCGCGGAAGATCGTAAATACGAGGAATGTAAATTCTGCGGGAGCAGGCGACTCCGCCGGGTCTGGAATCCCGTGTAAGTGTAACGCGGAGGACAACGCCACATATGGTTTCGTATGCGGCATGAATGGGTTCGTGGCGCTAGCGAGGTTTTTGCGGCCACGGAAGAAGCGGAGCTATTTATCAGTGGCCCTGCTCCGAGCATACTAAGCGGCCTTTTAATCAGCCAGCGATTTTTCCCCTTCCCCGCCGCCGCGGGAGAAACGAAAAAGGAGTCCGGGAAACGGCGCGATCTGCCATGATTGTCAATCAACCGGGACGAACGTTATCGCAAGAAATTCCACGGTCATCGACCAAACGTCTTCATTCAAAATTTACCATCCGGATCGGTACTTTGCCTCTCCTCCATCTGATCGACATGATTTGTACAAAATCGTCATTGACTACCATTTCCATGCTCCTTGGAAATAGTTTTACAAGACTCTAAAGCAATGTTTGTATCACGAGTTAGATCTAAGCTGCCAATTTCTACGCGAAACATAAATTTTCTGTGCAGATTGTAAGACAATAGTTCATCTACTTATTTTTATCATTTTGATAACAAGCATAGGACATAGTAAAAAATGTATAGATTTTCGTGAGGGTCGATAAAATTGTTTAAACTATTTATAAGCAGTTGTTGAACATCTGATTGATTTTTGTATTATCAAAGATTTTAAAAATTGTTGATAGTATAACTGTTGTATAAATTGCGAGACTCAATTTCGTATGTATAAAATGTACTTGTTATACAAAATGGAAATACTATAAGTGAGAAAAATTATTTTAGATTTACAGTTAAAGGGGTTAATCGTGGCGTTTATATTTTTTGAAAATGTACAATGATGTCCTCCACGTTCGTATAACAACAAACTTTAAAAATAAATCAGTTAATTTTCGCGTATGTACTTTTTGGAAATACAGAATGAAATTCCCCACGCCCCTATTACAAGATACTTTAAAAATAAACTAGTTCAGAACGCGAAAGGAGGCTATCTAAATCATGGCAGCAAGTTACGAAACACGGAGCGTGCATTATGCAAAAGAATTCGCGGTGGGTGAAGAGGGTAGCGACAGGCTCCGCAATTAGCCGTCCAGTGAACGTGTTTTTAAAAATTTCAATAAGTAGCGGCTCGAGGAGCTGCTTCCGAGATTATTATTTTTATCGCCCTAATAAAAGTT
Source organism: Augochlorella aurata (assembly GCA_028455555.1). Taxonomy (NCBI): domain Eukaryota; kingdom Metazoa; phylum Arthropoda; class Insecta; order Hymenoptera; family Halictidae; genus Augochlorella; species Augochlorella aurata. The sequence continues at coordinate 7,606,246 of CM052157.1, read as the reverse complement.
CAGCCAGGAACCAGATCCTCCCGTCGGCGAATCAGACGGTTCGCCGAACATTTTATCACTCGTTCCACGAAAATCGCGATCGGTCGAGTTTCTGGTTCCCAGAAGCCCCGGCGTGTACGCGACGAACGGCGATGGCAGCAGCCATCAGTCGCTGTGGGCAGTATCGAGTGATCGGAGGGGCCAATTCGGACGAGCCTAAATCAATGGAGCGGAAAGGGAAAATTAAATAAGCAGTAAATTGTATCGTAAAGCTCCGGACTGCCAGCAAAAAATCGGTCACGCACGCACGTCGTTAGGCGCTTTATAACTCGGCTGAATGCATTTTAATTATTAGCCTCGACGGAACGCGGCCTCCCCCATGAGAAACTTCAACCGCACAAGTTACGATCTGCGGTTTAATGTCGGATTACTCCGTAATGATCTTGGGATTTTTAGCTTCCTTTTCGGCGAATGTTGTCCCTCCGCGCCGATTCCGATTTCAAACCGAACCGCACCGAATCCGTCGAATCTCGACGAAAAACCGCCGTCGCCTGTTCCTTTCGGTGAAAACGTTCGCGGCGATACTCGAAATTCTCGGATATCAAAATTCTGGCGAAATTTCGCCGCCATTCAAACTCGTTTGAGCTGCTTTTCCTGCGAAATAAAAGTGCTCTATAAATACGGGAGGGTCGACGTTTACCGAAGGGTATTCGTGTGCACGTATTTTATACATTACTCCATCTAAAACACAGTGTCATCATTTACTAAATGTATATTTTTATTAAAACGGTATAATAACCCATTTTCATCTCATTTTTCATACACATCTTTAATATTCTTTCTCTTGTCTTTTATTAAAATTCTCAATCTCTTCATCCTCTTCTTCTTCTTTTAAGAGCGGCGAAAGTGCAAGCAAATTGCTACTCAGTAGTTTCACCAAACGATAAAACGATTTATTTCTAAAGGTTATAACACAGTAAATCTTGAAATTAATCTGAATACTAACAATAACGTTATAAAGACTAACATATGCATCAACACATTAAACATTGAGATAAACTTTACTTTTAGTGAAAAGAAAATTTTGAGTCAAGCGTCTTCGAGTTATAACGTGATTATGGCAATCTAGGATCACTTGGGACGTAGCGTCTAATTGCAGAAAATTTCGCCTAAATTCCGCTCCGAAATTCTTGCTACTATTTCCCTGACTTTTCTCAGGAAAATGCGAGCCGACTACTTGTCAACCGACCTTCGTAGTTCTCTAGACTGACCCTCGCGCCGCAGGTTACAGTAGACGGCGATGATTTCTATGGACGGGAGGGTACAGTTGTCTCTGTAACGCCGCGACAATCGATTCCCCGTAGCAATAAAAGTTAGCGAAATTCCTGGCCGGTAGCCGGGAGAGATTTCCAGCAACGCAGAAGTCCCCATCGATAATCTCGTTCGTCCAGTCGTCTTTTTTCCTTCCCCCACCGGCACCGACGATTTCTTACGGATGCGTCGTCGAGGATACGATAAATCATCTCGTTTCTCGATGCGTGGTTCGGCGAGCATTTTTATTTGACAGCGGCAGCCATGTAGCGACTTTCCAAAGGCTACGTGCGCGGCGAATTAAGTACACTGTATCCGCCCTCGAGAGGCTGTCAGGTGTTCCCGATAGGCGGGGACGGCTTATTAAAAAGCCGTTCCCGGGAGAAACGCTTCGCTGAACCTTTCGTGGGAAGCATTTTTCACGTGAAAATTTCGTGAGAATCGCTTCCTCCTTCGATCGACGAGGTTTTTCCTACGCCGCGGTCGCTTCTTGCGATCGTCGAGTCGCGACTTCGCCGTTGTTCGATCCCCGTCACCGCGAAACATTTCTTGTTAATTAGCGGACGTCGCTTTTGTTGAAAATCTCCGACTGAATATTTATTACTTTTATTATTCCCAATGTCGTTTGGTGCAACAATTTATATATTGTCCCGTGGCGACGAAATTCTTTCACCTTTCCTTAAGGGTTGTTCGTCGAGAGAGGATCTTGCATTACCACGATTTTATTTACATAATTATTTATTTATTTTATAATTATTTATAGTTTATTTTCATTTATTAATTCGTATAAAATTTCACAGCTGACTAATGACTTTTATTTCAATTTGACTTTTGGTATATTATCGTAATATACCAAAAGACAAATTACATATATATGTATACTATATAAATAATAATATATTATAATGGAGGATATACCTGAAAAGGTTTAACAGTGCAAGAAACGATTTTTGTCAGCGAACACGGGAATCGAGTTTTCTTAGAATCCGCTAAATAAATCAAGGTTTATTAGAATCCATAAGCCGCAAGAGGGCCGCAGCAGTAATTGCTGCAATAAATCTTGTCCCTAGTCTTGCATTACGAAATAAGTTGTCCCGATTTTGCGTGACTTTTATGGCCGCTGGTGTGACAGTCGATGTATTTAAACACACCTTTACGATTTCAATTAGTTTTACGTTCGTTTCGAATCGATCTACTCCGACTCGTATCTATTACGAATTCAATTGTAATTATTCTTCGCAACAGCATCGAGAACGTGTCGCACCATTCATATTCATCTTTCGTCACTCGTACCGAACAATACTAAATCTCTCGCCGTTTCCAGTCCGGCTTTCGTCAGCCATCTAAATATACAAAGTGGCTGATCGCTCGCTTCGCCGCCGACTTCGTCCATCTCGGTGTTCCGCTATCTCAAATGAATCCCTATCATCGGCGAGGTCTAAGAAAAGCCCGGCCACCGTCTCCGAGTTGTCACCAGAGTCCTCGCATTCAAAAAGAAGAACCGTCTCGCATCGATCAAAGTCTCCGGAACAATAACTCACTTCCGTCGTGCGTAAGGTGTCGCGTCTGAGCAGGATATCAGCGTTGATCGATTACAAAAGGCAGAATTCGAGAGCGACAGTCGTCGGGCGAGGGCGAGATCGTTGTCCAATGGCGGACGCGTTTCCCTGCGAGTTCTCGCCCTTTAATTAAACGTATTGCCGGGGGTGGCAGACCGAGAGCGAGCGAAAGGAAGAGAGAGAGAGAGAGAGAGAGAGAGAGAGAGCGAGCGATAGGAGAGAAAGAGAGAAAGCGATATAGAGAGAAAGCGATAGAGAGAGAAAGCGATAGAGAGAGAACAAGAGCGAGAGAGAACAAGAGCGAGAGAAAGAGAGAGCAAGAGACAGAAAGAGAGCGAGAGAGAGCGAAAGAAAGAGAGAGTGAAAACAAGAGCGAGACAAAGAGAGAACCAGAGAAGGAGAGAGAGAACAAGATCAAGAGAAAGAGAGAGCAAGAGACAGAAAGAAAGCGAGAGAGAGCGAAAGAAAGAGAGAGTGAAAACAAGAGCGAGACAAAGAGAGAACGAGAGAAGAAGAAAGAGAGCGAGAGAGAAAACAAGATCAAGAGAAAAAGGGAGCAAGAGACAGAAAGAAAGCGAGAGAGAGCGAAAGAAAGACAGAGTGAGAACAAGAGCGAGACAAAGGGAAAACGAGAGAATGAGAGAGAGAGAGAGAGAGAGAGAGCAAGAGAGAGAACAAGATCAAGAGAAAGAGAGAGCAAGAGACAGAAAGAGAGCGAGAGAAAGCGAAAGAAAGCGAAAGAAAGAGAGAGAGAGAGAGAGAGAGAGAGAGAACAAGAGCGAGACAAAGAGAGAACGAGAGAATGAGAGGGAGAGAGAACGAGAGAGAGAACAAGATCAAGAGAAAGAGAGAGAGCGAGATAAAGATAGAGAGAGCAAGATGAAGAAAAAGAGTGAGAAAGAGGGAGAGACGAAGGGGTGGACGAGAGAGCCGGAGGGAGAAGAAAGAGAAGACGCGTTGGCGACGCGCGAGGAAGGAAAAGAAGCGGAAGGAAAAAAGAGTAGAAGGAAGAGGAGGAGTAGAGCAATAATTACTACTGGGCTCACAGTTTCCAGGCCCCGATGCCGGCGAGCAGTCGTGTAAAAAATCCAACGCCACCCACACCGCGGCTCGAGGGGCCAGAGGTTAGTTATTCATGCGTCAAGGCGCCACCGCTGAAGTTATTCGAACCAGACCGTGCGTCTCTAATGCGCGCCTACGAAATTCTAAGCGGTCTCGTTCTTGCCCGAGCAGGGGAACCGATAACTCTTGCTGCGCCAGCAGCTTTTGTCGGGGTTCCCACTCTTGCCCCCTTTTTAGAAGAAAACTCGGTTCTGCCGGATTTCACGACAAATAAAATATACGTCCCGTCTGGTTCCGATTCACACCCTCGGCGACATAATTCGTCACCTCTTCGGCTTCCTCCGAAAGAGCTGAATTAGTATGGTAATTCTTCGCCGATTCCATCGACCTGTGTCAACTGAGTCCTGAATTTCTGTACGGCCAAGTGACGTACTCAAGTGGCGACTTTCTCTTGCACTTTTACAAATTCAAACGCATTTAGGGGGAAACTACCGTGAACTATCTTCTGAGTGGGACATCAGCATTATTTCAAACATTGGGAATATTTCTGCGATGGAAGTATACTATTACTATTTTTTAAGACTTGAGTGTACTATTTTCTCCCTTTTTTCTTTTGTAGTATTGCATGAAGTAATGTGACTTTTGATTGAGTTTATATTTGTTGCACCGATGGGGTATTCTATTTATTTATACCATACATTCTTATAGTAAAATTGACATGACCTTGTCATAACCTTGACGTAACTTCTACTGATCTCTCGAATGTTTCAAAGTAGAGTAAGACAGGATTTTCGTAATCTTGCATCTTATCTATCAAATCAAAAAAATCCCATACCCAGTTGCGCTCCCCTAAGGGTTTTAAAAAATTCGTATCCCACATCTTGTCAATACGGTCTCACGAAAGAAGAAAGAAAATCTGATCTGCGATTACAGCCCTCCAAGTAATGCAAAGTGGACGACTACCGAAGGATATCGAACTATTGTCACCCCTCGCACCTACCTAAATAATAATAATCAGCCGAGGTTCGCGAGTCGGCGATTTTTCACGGCTCGCCTTCCGCTCTCCGAGTTTCCCCGAGACGTCACAGTGGAACTGGAGGCTCGTCGTAAAACTAGTCGCCCTAGGAATAGCTCGAGCAACATGGAAGGTTCGGAGCGTGATGAGATGCGAGGCAATCAATGCGCCATCAACTCGCCTCGATTTACGGCTACGTCGTCGCGAGGGCCTATTCGGGGCCCGAGGATCGTTTCCCTTTGGTGAAACGGGGTTCGGCATGGCAGCTCGGCCCGAATCCACTCCTCGCCTCGCCTCGCCTCGCCTTGCCTCGCCTCGTCTCGCCGACGGCTATTCTCTTCCCCGAGAATTATTTCAATTTACCATCGTAGCCCGTGTCTCGTCTTCGTCCCGATGCATCCGGGGCCCCTCCCTCCCTCCCTTTTTACACCGATCCGATCGGTTCGGTTCGGTACGGTTAGGTTCGGTTCCAGAGCCCATTCGACCGGGAGGACGAACGTGATTTATGGGGACGCGTCTATTATCGGCTCGACGCCAAGCTGAATACTTTATCGTCCTCCGGACGGCTCATATCGTGCCGGCCCTCCAATCAGCGACGACTCTTTCCGTTTCCCGGTGATCCACCGATCGATTCGATCCGCTGTCCGACACCGCCGATCGCGATCGCAACACGCGTGTACTCCGTACAATTAAAGGATCGGCCGACTCTTGGAACTTCCAGTGGGAAGATCTGCGAACGTTCTACCTGTGCTTGTATCACAGAACTACCGAACGAAAGTGACAAAAGCAAAATGAGTTCCTGATTTTGTCCTTTCGCGGTTACTGACGTTACAGTAACGTTTCTGTGTGATACTTGCTGCTAGATTTCTTTACTGAAGCATATATTATTATAGAAGCCATACCAAGTTTGAGTAAATTCAATCTTGGTAAATGGGCTGGGGATTTTGTGCAATTATGGTAAAAATGAATAGGTGTGGTTCATAAAGTGAAAAGATTGAAAGAAACTAAGAATCCTGATGTATCTATTTTCTGCAGTCATAGTAAAAATGAGTTACTTAAAACAGTGAAAGGGTTAAAAGAAATTAGGAATCTTGATGTATGATTTGAGGCTATTAAATTTATGTAATTATATTAAAAACGAGTAGTAAAAATGACCTATTTAAAACAGTGAGAGGATTGAAAGAAACCAAGAATCTTGATGTATTATTTGTGATTATTAAAATTATACAATCGCAGTAAAAAATGAGTAGGTACAATTTAAAACAATGAAAGGATTAAAAGAAACTAGCAATCTTAATTATTATTTGAGATTATTAAAACGATTATTAGAAGAGGAAAAGTTGTGCTCCCTGCAAGCGATGGAGAGAATTTTTATTTTGCATAAAGATCAGCAGTTCGCTCATAAAACAATATACATTAGACGCGTTTAGTGTCAACTCCAATCAATTTTCTACGAACGAAGTTTAACAGCCAAAGCTTGTTCAAGTCGTTTGGCAGAGAACGCATCAAATTGATTATTTTATGGAATAATATAAAGGAACAAACGTCGACGTGCGCGAAGAAAATGAAACGACGAGAAATAGAATGATAAAAATTGAAAGATACGAAGAAAACGAAACGGCGTAAGCGGGTAGGTTGCAAAATGGAGAGGCGGATAGGAGCTGGGCCTGTCGCCGTGAGTTTTGATCGTCGTGACAGCGGAAGACACCTGTAGGATCGGCGGGCCCGACGTGTTCGGATCGTGGTCGAGTCGCATTCGCCGGTTATTTAACTGGATCGGGCGATTTAGTGCTGGTGGCCATTAGCCGCGGCCCGTAATTTACGTATTTGTTCTTCGGCTTGTAAATCTTCGGGGTCCGGGTCTCGTCGGCGGCTCCTCATCCTCTCCGGCTGCGGCTCTCTGTCCCCGGTCGGCCGGGGTTGGAGGCGCCAACGAGCGAGGCAGGCCTCGGCCAGCCAATATGGATAGGAATGCGTGACGTTACCATAATATTAATAGTTTATTTACCGAGGCCCATACGTCACTGTGTCCCAGAGTCGGCTTCGTGTATTAGTTAACGTCCGTTGCTCTTGCTCCGGGCGACTATCACTAAATATTCCTCTTTGCGAGGATGCTGACAGGGGGGATGCTTCGGCGTGTGCACAGGTATGGGTGCGCACACGGTCTCCCTCTCGCCCTCCGTGCACACGGAGCCCCGGGTCCTGCGCAGGCCGGCGCACAAAACCTCGTTGTGTGCAGGCGAGCACACGCGCGGTCCTGTGGAAAACGTAGCCGGGCGCACTAGCTTCGAGTGTTCGACGGTTAATATTGATGGCGGGATGCGGGAACGGGCATGGTTAAACGATCCGAGAAGAATCGGCATGGTAAATAGCCTGCTCGGCCTCGTAGGCGATTATTTATAACGCCACCGCGCCGCTCCGCGTCGCTCTCCGATACGATTTCCGTGGAACTGCCTTCCTACGTTGCTACCACGGTGGCGTTCAATGCTGACGTTGTCCTCCGCTCTCGCCGAGAGCATTCGGATCACCTGACCGAACTCAAAAGTTATCCACCGACACGACCAGGGGAAGATAACAGCCGTAAACTTCTCGAAGTTTACAACGAACTGATGGGAAGAGCTGTTTAGTTGATCTGTCTTTCTACCAGAAATACGTTTCTCTAAATGTAATATATATTTATGAAATATATATTATTAATTAATTTTGTATATTTTCCAGCATAATTAACTTTATATTTATCCTATAAGACGTATCAGTTATTTTTACTTCGATTTAATCAAGTATTTATTTGTTAAAATTGAACGCGTAGGAAAGGGTAGCTTTTAAAACACCATGAAAATCATTTTAATTTTACGGTTGTTGTAATATTTGTCGCAAGTAACAGATATATTGAATAAATCACTCAAAAATGTACCTTCACGATCTGACTAATCGTAAATTGAAAAATCAATGAGACGAGTCGGTGTTCAGGTCAGTAGTCAGTGGTTCATTCAGCAATTCCGCAAGATTTCAATTAACAAGGCCGACCAGGTGAATCGTCAAGATGCCACCGTATCCCACAAATTGAGCTGCAGCTCGCCGCAGTTCTTTGGACGTACTTACATTCGAAACGACAAGTGTTCGATGCGGGATTCATGAATCGCAACGATCCCGCATAGCTCTGCCGCAAAAAGCCATAAAGCTCCTTTCCCGGTGTCGCAAGAACGGCCGTGACTCGCCTAGGTGTCGTAAATTCGCTATCCACGTGGTACCACGAAATTAACACTTCATCATGGCAGCGGGAACGGCGACGGTAACGCAACCAGATTGAAAAACGGCGGTCCGGATCACGCGTTCACCGTGGCCGCGTGTGTCTGTACAGATCAGCGACACATTAGCCGTACACACGCGATGCACCGCACTATAATTGAACGTAACTGCGGTGTATCATTACCGGGCGACTTTTTTTTCCCTGCGCTCTGCCGACGCGCGGGTCCGGTTTCCATCGCGTTGGTCCAATTACCGATCGCGTAATTCGGGGAAACCGCGTAATTCGGGGATAGGCGGGAAGTCGGGCTCCGGGATTTTCGGGTAGCGGGCTCCCGCCATTTTGTACGGAGACACGCAACAACGATTTCGAGAGCGAACGCTACGCTCTCCCGGGGCTACACCGATAGATAAACAAACCAGCAGGAGAACGGGCTGCTCGAAGGTCCTCGTTTTTTCGCTTCGGGAACGCGAGCTGCCCGGATAGGCGCGGGACCCGGCTGCAACAAAGTTGGGATAAGCATAGGGTGCGGCTGTGAAATCGACGAAGCTGAATTGGGAGGGCTGTCAAGAGGCCTGCCTCCGCTTCCTCTAATGTGGGTCATGGTTTCTTTTGTTGCCGGAGGTTCCTGGACCCGGCGTTTCCGGAATTTTCGTTCGTGACTCGCGACAACCCCTGCGGGACCGAAATTGGACGGCGAAACAAAGGAGGGAATTAGCTTCTCGGCCACCCTGCGTCCCAGCAGCCGGCTTTCTCGAAGTCGGCGAGCCCGGCACCCTTTGGCGAAGCCTTCTGCAACGAAAAATCAAAGTATCAAGCGATCTTCGTCTTTGGTAAGACGGGCTGACGCGGTATCCGTTCATCCACTCATCGACGAATAACCAAACGATCTAAAACGAGAGACATCGTTAGAAAAAAGTGTCATTGGCCAAGAGAGGGCTATTAAAATTCTTCCGAGAGTCTACATGACGCTGTCTTGGAAACCTGTCGGTGCTGTTTTACAATTTCATTCGAATAACATGAGGTGGTAGCGCGCCGCGACCTCTCCCCCTACCCTAATTACACCTTGATTGACAACAACTATAAAAACGAACCGCAAGGCTCGAATAATCGTATCCCCTCTTCCCAAATTGCCCAATTTTCTTTACAAGTCGCGGGACGATTGCAGATAATTCACTGTATATCCTTACCAGAGAGGTAAGGTCCTTACCAGTCTCGTCGAGATCATCGCCTCACGGATCTGCATCGGCCACCGCAGCTATCAATCTCTATGCCCGTCTAGCTAACTCCTGTTAGACGGTTAACCACTCAACACCCACTTCATTCTACTTCCAGCAAACATGTCCCACGGAGACGTCTCAACTCAGGAGCTCGTTCCCGTCTCCAGCTGAGCGGCTAAAATCGAGACTCCACCATAGACGCCTTGGACGCAGCATGGACCATCCCGAGCGATCGATCAAAGCCAGTTTCTGAAATTCCCGGGTACCACTTAGCACCGGGCATCGTCACTTCCGTGGAGCCTATTCCCTATTAACGGTGCCGGGTAACTAGCCACGGATTCTCCCGGCGATGGCAGCGGCGACAGTGGCAGGACGGTAGTGCATAGCGATGACTGGTGACCGATGGCTGGCCTGGCCCAGGAACCGGAGTCACCGGAAAGAATTTGCCGAGTAATAGCTTCGAGCCTCCGACTATTAAACCGCCGGCTTACCGGCGACTTTTCTCCTCCGTCTTCCTCCCCTTCCACGCGGGCTCACCTTTACTCGCTTAGATAGCAGGTAGTCGTCCATACAATCGGCCGTGTGTGCCCTCTCACCTCCTTTCGTGTCACCATGGATTGCAGTCGAGATATTAAAAGGCAGTTTAAGGATGACTGGACGATGACTCGCGACGCTTCTCTGCCTTCGTCCTTTTTCCAGGTCTTTCACGACTGTATCGGGAGAAGGAGAGAGAAAGAGAGAGATAGAGAGAGAGCGAGAAAGAGAGAGAGAGAAAGAGAGAGTAGCAGAAGGAGGAGGACCAGGTCCCGTTGACATCCGTTCGGATTTCGCCGTGTCATCCCAGCCAGGACCTGCACGATGACGACGACGATTCCAACGAGGCGACGCGACGCGTCGTGAGAGAGGAATCCACCGTACGGAAGCTCTCCGATCGCTGATTTCGGCTCGAGGACCGTCCCTCGGCCCTCCCCTCGCCGTCTCATCGAAGGTCGGCCCTTTTCGCCACGCTTCGTTTCTTCTTTTCTTTTCCTTAAGGTAGGTAATAATTTATGTTTGCCCCGGCATAAGGGAGCCGCCTTTTTCTCGACTTTTTCGCCCGTGATTCTTGCTCCTGAGCGACGGCCTCTAACGGCAACCTCAGATCTGCTCAGTTGTCCTTCGGTGGGGAGCAACTGTAGGTGTAATGCAATATAGTAGAAACGTTGTAGGCTTGTCGAAATTATTGAGAATCATTTTTGTTGATCGCTTTGTCGGTGAGATTCGGGAGGAGCAATATTTTGGATAAAGTAAACAGTCTAATAATGAGTATATTCACTAAGTTGGTAACTGAGTTAGTTGGCAACTGAGTTAGCCAGTCTCTGTAATTTAATATTTTTACATTGAAGCCGTAGATTGTTAGCCTTTCTATGTAAACCGTTCATTTTTCCACTGTTAATCATTTTCAAATTCCTTGACATTAGATCTACCCAGCTGTAAATGTGACTACTGTTTTATTACAATATATATTACTTGATTAGAGAAGTACATTTAAAAATTTCGACGTACATTTAAGTATAGGGTAGTTCATCTAAAAAATGGGAACATTTTTATAATATCAGAGATTGTGAATAAAAAGTCAGAAACCAGTCAAACATGGTAAATATTCTTAAACGTAAAACTATGTGTACAGTACTTAATAAGATTTCTTTAACTAAAATTTAAATAATAACATTCTAAATTGCTAATAACACTTTATGACAAAATTAGTTAGTTAGAATTTCAAATAATATAAAGATTAAAGAAATTATAGAATGTCGAACTATTATCTTCAATTTATTAAAACGATTAAAGAAGAATGAACTCGCCATTTAGTCTCTATTTCTTGCAATTAACACAATTTTTATTTCGCATAAAGATCCTAGTAATACACAACTTGATTTTAATTTCCTACATTAAAACAGCGTCGAAAGACGTTAATAGGAGCAACGAGTTTCAAATTCGTCGAGGAAAATTAGCATCGTGTTTCACACAGGTACGCTATCCAGAAATGAGAAACGAATGAGCGATCTGAGAGAATGACCGCAAACGAAAGCATGGCCAGCCGCGACGATAATGTAGGCAGCAGTCGATGGAGGGGTCCATGGCCAGCTATCAACGGTTCGAATCGGTAACAGTACCTGCAAGTAAGTGTCCATGCCGGTAAATGACCGAATCGAAAGGTCCATTTGTAACTCTGCATCGTCTTCGAGTTTCTTCGTCCGATGATGCACCTTGTCCTGTTCCCCCTCCCTTTCTCTCTCTCTCTTTTCGTCGCGGAATCAAAGGAAGCCGACGGTCCTTATCTCCGTACGGGGTCAAAACGTCCTGGGTGGACTCGGAACGAGCTCCCAGGATCGAACAATGACGGACTATCCGCGGTGGCCACCGTGCGCCATTGTTCTTTGTTGCGGCGCCTGATCATCCTCCGGAGGAGACACGCCGCGATCGAGAAGGCTGATCTTCGTATCGTAGGATCGAGCCTGCTCTTGACCCCGTACGTTTCAATCTAGTGGCTCTGTTCGACTCTCGAATTTTCGGGGTTGCCAGTAGTCATTCCATCCGTTGATTTTCTACGAACATGTCCTTGTCTTGTGGTTTCTCTTATGACTATTATCATAACTATTATCATTGCTATAATATTTATATGCTAATACGAAAGAAATAAAATGTATATGTTTATATATAAAAACCTTCTATACGTCGTTGATTTTAAGAAACGTTAGAAGTTCGAGGGTGCCATAATTTTGTCGCGATAATTATAGTAAATATAATTCTGCTAAAAAGAGTTCATAAAAACAGGAAAACATGTACGCCAGGTACATGAAGAAGTTCATTGAGATAAATTATTATAAATTTGTTTTCTGCAAGGAATAGAAAAGAATTATAAAGTAAATAGTTTATATTATAGTATAGTATGAATAGTATAAATAACATATACTATAAGTATAGAAGTATAGTAGTATAATAGTATATAATAATGGTATAAATAGTATATAGTATAATTATAGAACTATAATAGTATAATAGTATATAATAATAGTATAAATAGTATATAGTACATGTATAGAAGTATAGTAGTATAATAGCGCATAATAATAGTATAAATCTTCCTCCTCCCAAGTAGTCTATTTTCGTTCCCAAGCTGAGGAACGATGTGAGAGACATTAGTGTACTCACATTGTCCCTCACCCCCGATAGCACAAAGACGTCTTAAAAACGTCCATTTTAGGGCGTAAAACGTTCAGACCTAAAATGGACGTAAACTGTACGTCTTTAAGACGTTCAGTGCTTATTAGCACATCGTCCATCAACTTGGAAACAAAAATGGACAACCAGAGAAGAGGAGTATTTGTACAGTCGTTAATAACGGGCAGCCATAAAGCCGAATCGCTATACACGAATCGTATCTCCTCTTCTCAAGTTGTCCATTTTCTTTCTCAAGCTGAGAGACAGGGCGAGAGAATTACTGCAAGGCTCTAGGGCCAAACTCGGAGCGCAGTCTCGCGGAATGAAGCTCCGCCAAAATCGGCAGCCTCGTCCGAGCAATTTCATAGTGCTCCGCGCGCGCTATGAGCGATTGTCAGCGAGGAGAAGGCATCTCGCAGCGTTCCACTCTCTCGGAAAGGGTATCCAGAGGGACCGTTCACCGACAAGGAAACGAATTTCTCGGTTCGCAGCCGTGCGGTATCCGGCGCGCGATCGCGACCACTATTTCACCCGTCAGCCTCCATGAAAACGTAGCCACGGTGACAGCGTCAACGGTGTCACGTACTCTCGCGACTCCTATAAGCGTCGAGCGAACGCTCTAAATTCCTGGCGATTCGCTGCAACGATCCGCGGCGACGTCGCTCGAGAAACGAGAGCGAACTTCGCCGGGGCAAATGAATCAGCGGCGGCGGAATCTAAGGAAAACTGGACCGAAGTCGGAACGCGGCCGGCATCGATAATCGAACGGGTCGGATATCGGTCGGACACCTCCGGCGAGCGACGATGGAACACGGGCTCCGACAAGCTCTGCCACCGAATCGATCCGAGCACAAAGGTGTACTCTACGTTTGGAGAATCGAAAGGCGGCCATATTGCCGGTGAGCGGGACACGCGACCTGGTTCGACGATCGGCTTTAACGAGGATCGCTGGACGATGTCACTTTCGGTGAACGGTTATTGGCCAGGTATGGGCCACCGCTTCTAGTTCTCTCTTAGGTCTCTCCTCGGGATCCTTTGGCTGAACTGGTTCCGACAGCAGGCTCTTGCGTCATGTTATTACTTGCAGTGCCAGTTTTGGCTGTTAACCCTTTGCGGCGTAGAGTCGGACATTTGAAACGGGGCCCGGTCGATGCGAGCACGGTTTCTTTTGAAATACGGTTTGAAATACGGACGAGGCCATCTTTTGGAAATAGATACATCCTATGTAACGACACTGTATAACAAGCCATGCATATGCACAGCTAATAAATAAACTGCTGAGGATAAGTCTACTGATAAGCACTAAGTATAATTGTAACTTGATGGTAATCGGTCGCTCTTGAATCGCTTAATTAAATGGTATTAATTAGACGGCAATGGTAAGATGTATTTATTTAACCCCTTGTTGTACTATTTTCTTCATATTTGCAATGATTAGGAGTTTCTCGATTATAATAATTTCTAAAAAGAGAAAAGAGAATTTATAATTATAGTGTGTCTACATATACTTAAATACTGATGACACGAAATCAGAATTCTATTCAGACTAAAAAGAGCGGACTAACATTCATACTTAACAGGTTATTATTAGAAATCTCCGTCAAAGTATGACAAAGGGTTAAACTGTAAAATAAAGGTACCGAGTAAAAGGATAAAGGATTTGAAGTTCATTTCCACACATATATACATGTCTCTCAATTAGGTAAATCAAACCTTTGGATTACTTCAGTTATTAATTATTATGATTACGAGTGTAATTGAAACACAACCGACGTGTAATGTAACGGAATTACTATGTAATTTAATTCAATGGCGATCTGAATTACAATTCCTTGAGCAATTGTAATTCTGCGGAGCATCGCGGGACACGTCGTTGGCAATTTCTCTCCGAAGACAGAAGCACCGGGCAGGTGCAGTAATATCCAAAAGCGATTCGAAATTCCCCAGGATCCACCGCCAAAGGCGGAATCTAGAGACAAGCGTGCTTCTTTCCTCTCGCGTCTTCATTGTGCCCTCTCCAAGCGGATCAGCCGATGGAAACAACTCCGCCGGCTTTACGATCTGTTATATCGCACCACCTGCTGGTTTACGTTGCGCAATCGCTCACGTTGAACTTCGTAGGACCGATTCACGGCGATAATAATGGCCAGCGGCGGCGTCTTGTCGCGGGCATCTCGGTGGTTCCTGTTGCACCAGGGTAATCACACGGCATTGAGGATACGCGATGGCACAATGAGAGGGTCTCTCTCCCTCTGCTCTCCGCTCGCTGCTTCTCGCCGTTGCCGGCCGAAGCTGATCGCCGCGCCGCGCCGCGCGCCGGAAGAATCCTCGTCCACCGGCATGCGGCGTCCCGAAATGATTAATGTGCCGCGGCGGATCCGCGCTCACGTCTTAATTCCGCGACATAATGGCCTTAACGATTTTTCTGCCACGAGCGGCCCCCGAGATATCCCTCTGACGCGGCGGGGACCGCGTCCCTCCGCTCCGCCGACACGAAGAAAGCGAGCGGAGCCGTGCGTGTTCGTTAGCCTCCTCTTGTCGATCGGACGTCCTCGCGGTTACGTTGCGAGATTCAGCCGCTTTGGAATTCCACTGACTACCGTACTCTTCCATTTCTTCCACACCCTGCCGGTTGCGCGTCCCTTTTTTTCACCGGTGACTTAGCAGGCCAGCATAAAAGTGCCACAAAATTCAGCTCATTTAGCGAGACGTCAACCGAGAAGCTGCGTTGTCTTCGCGAGATGCTTTCTCATCCTCCATCCCGCTGATTTTAATCGAAATCCGATCGAATCCCTTGACCGCTTTCCTAAATCGAGGGTAGCTCGTTGTGACAGAGAAATCCGTCGATCTTCGAAGTCCAATAACATTTAGATGCAACTGACGATTTCACTGTTTCTGCTGGCTTTGAACGCTGAAGTTTACAGTCTCACACTGTTACGTTTATAATTAATTTTCTTCAAAGATTCTCTCTTGTTGCAACCGAACGCGGAACGCTGCAGTGAACCTTTCTCTGAAACTTTGCAAGTTCGGTCGACCCTATGGAGTTTGAAAAATATTTTACCTTGTTTCGTTTCAATGCAACCTTGTCCAATCTTCACGCTGACCTTTCGGAAGTTGATCCGCAATTTTACGACGCGGTTTTATCGGGAAGTTTCGCCTTCGAAGCGAGAATTAAACGGAAAGTCGTGCAATTTTTGTTATGGCACCTACGGGTACGTTTTCCCCGAAAAATCGGCAGTTGAATCGCTGGATCGATTGCAGTAGTTCCGTTTAGCTCGGAGGTACGCAATTATTTCCAGAAGCAAACTGAAAATTCCTCCGGCACGAAGAAATCGCAGCCGGAAGCGGAAGCTAAGGAGTCCCTTCGGTCAAAGGATCACAAAGACGAATATAACGAGAGAAAAGCTACTTTGTTTCGATGCGATCTCGAAGCAAACGGAATCGTAATGAAATAAGCTTCCTCCGGGAACCACAGGGATCCGGTGCTCCTCTTTCAATTCCTCCTTCTTCTTTTTCTAATACTCCCTCCTTTGCCTTTATACCTTATTCTGAAAGGCGGAACGTCCAAACAAATCACTGGAGGGAACATCGTTTATTCGCCGAGGAAACGGTGATTCCAGGGTTCCCGTCTTCCTCGGGGACACAAGAGACAACAGAGTTTTCTGTCGGCGAGGAGACCACGATCGATGACACGAGATTAATACATGTATATGCTCTTCTTCATCCCCACGTGTCCACGACAGCGACGAGGGTGTCTCCTCGGCTATCTGCTCCCATCTACGTTCGACTATCGATTCGTTTGTCTGCCTGTCCGACTCTATAGACCTGCTTGTCCACCAGCTTCTGATTTCATCGGCGCAGGTGACATCACGGCGAGCCAACCAGCCGAATGAAATTAGTATTTCGGTAAAATTATGCTCGTCACTCGATTTTGTAATTAATTACTCGCTGGTAGGTTTTCTCCTTTGGCGTCTCAAATCGAAGACTATTTTTCTCGAGATCTGCAGCAAATTGAAACGTCTCGGAAAATTGCGATACATTTTTTCCGGGACTGAGTTTACCATAGATTTAAAGACTGAAATCTCCTCTTTACAACGACCCCAAGAAACTTGCGGAATGATTTTTTTTGGTCA
>CM052157.1:7571011-7589416 GCA_028455555.1 Augochlorella aurata | reverse complement strand
TACTAATCATGCTCGAACGATGAGCATAGTTGTCCTCATTCCAACATACCACAGTCATCGGACGAAATGATAGCTTCGAGATTCATAGCTTTGGATTAGAAGATAGGGATCGCTGGTGGAACGATCGTATTCTGGATGATCGTGGAAGGAGCAACTGGTGAACCCGGTCGGAAGCGATTATCACCCCCTCCCGGTCTCGTTATACTTCACCCCAATCCGAGAGAAGTACCACGTGGCAAATCTCCGAGCTGCAGATCTGACAAGGTACTTTCCGCCGGACAATGCCGCAGCGATCCCCTTCAGCACACAATTGATCTCGTATCAATGAAGTCCATTTATCTTTCTCCGCGAACAGATCATAATTCTCTTTCTGATACATGATACCCCGTGACCCAGGTGCAACACGGGGGTAGCAAGTCATCGGACGCGCTCTCGTTCCGTAACTATCGGTACGTGTTTATCTTTTGCGAGACGGATGATTAATCCTTTGTTGTCCACGACGATCTGTTGCAAGTTCCATTCACTGGGAAGCGTTGACTGCATGTTAATACGAATTTAGACTTTGCACTTTGGATGTGCATCCCGGATGTGCAATTGGGAGTGCATATACCGTTTAACGTTTCCATTGCTGGGGATGTATATTTATGACGTGTCTGTTATATCTGTTATAATATGTTATAGATTATGATAGAGAATAGTATATTATATTAGATTATAATAGATTATAATAGATTACAATGGATTATAATAGATTATACTAGATTATAATAGATTATAATAAATTATAATGGATTATAGTAGATTATAATAGACTATAATGGATTATAGTAGATTATAATAGACTATAATGGATTATAGTGGATTATAATAGATTATAATAGATTATAATAAATTGTGCTAGATTATAATACATTATAATAAATTATAATAAATTGCACTAAATTATAATAGATTATACTAGATTATAATAGATTATGCTAGATTATACTAGCTTATACTAGATTATAATACATTATACTAGATTATACTAGCTTATAGTAGATTATACTAGATTATACTAGATTATAATAGATTATATTAAACTATACTAGAATGTACATTATAACAGGTTGTAACAGATTATAATAAATTATACTAGCTTATAATAGATTATACTATATTATAATAGATTGTGACAAATGAAAACATTATAATCCCATGAACGCTTCGCTTCCCCCACCATAATCACCCCCGTTACTTTAAGCAAGTATAGATGGCGACATTGTCATAAATCGTGAATCCTTAGTAGATGTACCTTGCTATATTAGTAAAAGGTGTTCGATTAAAATTAGCCTAAAAGCCTTGGTGCATCGATCGCCGATTGAACTGCAACTGGAACCTCGACCGATATAAACAGGATCGTAGCAAATTCTGACGCACGCACCAAAATACCAGCTCCAAAAACAGCGTCGAGCACGCGGAAGTTTACAGGCCAGCAGGTTTTCAGAAATCTCGCACGAACACCGACGACTCCGTTCGAAAAGCTTGCCGCATAGCACGGCATCGCGTCGAACTCCCAAACCAGGTGAACCAGCAGCCTAATCAAAGGTTCCCACAGTGGTAGCCATGATCCCAGCGACGCGGGGCAATTCGGCGTGTCAGGAATCGGTCCGCGACTCCCTAATCGACCTAATAAAGCGCCAAGATCAGCGAACGGCCCATAAACCGCCTAATCGTTCCCAGAAGCCTCGGTCGCGGGGGTGTTCCGTTTACAAGGACGCCGGGTCTGGCTCGGTGTCGGGGCCGCTTTTGAAAATAGCTCGGATTCCGCAACCGGGGCTCGGGTCTTGCTTCCTGCACGCGTCATTAGCCGGCTGTGCGCGGTGGCGAGGGCGGCCAAGAAGCGGGAGGAGGGGAGGCGAGCAGCAACGAAAGAGAGGCGAGCAGCAGCGAAAGAGAGCCGGCCAAGAAAAGAAAGAAGAAGAACGAAAGAAAGGGAAGAGAGCAAGCAGGGAGCAGAAAAAGGAGAAGGAGCTACCGAAGGGGAGCCCGTGCTCCGACTTGCGCGGTTCACACCCCTGCAGACGGATCACGTGTCAGCCGCGGAACGACGTGGCGCCAGGACTCATCTCGTTTTCGGGGCCCTTTGAGCGGACCCCGGGCCCGCAGAAATCATCGACTCCCGTGAAACTCTAGGCCGCTCGAACCGGCTAACCCCGCAGGCACACGTGCTCGCTCGTTTCCACGATCGGCGTCGGCTTTCCGCGTCGAGGAACGAGGCGTGTCCGACCGACGCATGACGCCGCCGCGACGAGACGACTCGCAGACGCCGACGGAGCAACGCGCGACTATTTCTCTCTGTGTGAAACGCGATATTGCGGTCGTGTAGCGTCGCGAACAACGCCATCGATAGGTCGCGATATCCTCTTGCACTTCCTGCGGCCTGTCTCCAGCCACTCCTTTTTCAGAATCATTTTAGGACCTCGCCACCAACCGACGTCGGGCGCAGAGCTACAGATGGGCACCTGTCGGTCGTACTCGCGTTTCATGTCTGTGATCTGGTTTGGTACTGCTTCTTTGGCTCTTTCGTGGGTTTATCTTCTTTCATTGGTGATGTAGTTTTTGGAAGATGTAATAGAGGTATTGTCATTAGATCGTATATAGGGGAGAACTGCAATGAATGGTACGCGTTTGTTTAGGACAAGAGGAGAAAAAACTGAACGACATTGCTAATTTGAAACATTCGGAAGATCAGTTCTTTTACTATAGGAATGCATAGCGTCAGTAAGTTTCACCTTCGCCTACATTTTTTATTTCTAATTTGTTTGAGAAGTGCTTTTTGTCCATTCATCAATTGGTTGTATTAAATGGAACAGTGTAACAGAGTAAAGTAATCTTGGTATTGATCTTATAAGTACTGTCTTTTTTTAGTCACTGTAAAACCATATAATATTATATTAATGATCTTAAATTACTTAAACCTTTCTTTGCATCTTTGGTAAATATCACGTGTCACCTCTGAGAAAGCAATGTTAACCAGAGGGAACATGAGTTGATAAATAAATGATTAGTATTTTATGACAAGAATTCTTTCAATAAAAAGAAACAGAAGAAAATTAACAAAGAAGATATCATGAAAATAGTCTTAACAAATATCTCAAAAATTAATAGCATAATGTGCAAAAAATTCTGTGGCACCCGGTATTGTGCAACGTAATTTTGAACAATTTTGAAAATGATGGCGCGTGGGTGTTGTTTCAAAGACTGCAGAAAGAATCAAAATATATCCTTCGGAATACATCTTTTCCACATAGGAACATATTTCTCGCGTCATGCGAAGAACAGAATTGGTTTTATCGTTGCTCTATACTGAAGCAACGTGCAAAGTAGCTGTAAATGATTCAAGTATTTTATAGCTCTCTTATTAACCCTTAACTAGACTGCCGATTACTGCCAGTTATCGTTCCATATTTCTAAATTAGTAAGTGCAAGGGAATTTACATCGGAACATTGTAATCTCGAAGAATTAATACAGGATTAGGTTAATAGAACATCAACATATATTAACGACGACTTGTTTAAACTAGCCTTGCGCCAGCATAAACCGGTTTAGAAAACATTTTACGAGCATCGCAAGAAGACAGCGGATTTCCGCAAAACGTGAGAAGAATTGTCCATTGTTATTTTACAACAAACGAACCCACTTTGGACTATGTACTCGTACGATTTCGCTCTGACGAATTGCACGTGCTTACACTCTGACCGTTACAGCAGGATGAACGACACTGATACATGAGATTGCTCACGATTTCTCACACATTTCTCGTTTGTTTCGCATAATTACTATCTAGAGAAGTATCTATTTTCGACCAGAGTCAAATCCAGAACAGTTGGAACATCGCTCGACTTGCTAAAACGATTAAGAGAAGGAACACAATGGAACGTAAAGCCCGCTTCTCGCAGTTTCGTCTTCGGACAAAGATCCGTCGTCGGATCGGTCGACGCATAAAGAAACTGGCGCTGCAGTTGCAAAGAAAAATGGCTTCGCGGAATCAAAAACGTGGAAAGTCCCGTTGCCGATGAGTCCCATCGAGCGGACGCGTACCGACGGTTTCTTCGCGAGCTGGAAGGCGAGTCAAAAGCTTTAGTATTCAATGGATTTCTTTCGAGCACTCCTAGTCAACCGTAATCTCGTCGTGATGGCTCGTAAACCTACTTAAGCCGCGCATGAGCCATTCATTTTTTCGCGTCGCGTCGGCTCGGTGGAAAAATCGACCAAGAAATCGGCACGGTAATATCCGATCGGAGGAAGCTAGTAACTACCACTAAATTCGCCGTTCCTCCCCGTTTCGCATCATCAGCCGTCCGCGCTCGTATCTTTAAGAGGGATAAATCTGCTTAAGTGCTTATTCAAGCCGGTCGCGACGGTATCCGCGAACGACTCTCGGAAAAAAGGTGTACCGTATTAATGAGGGGCTGCGCGACGCGTTTGTTAGCATTAGAACAAACATTTCATCGCAGGAAATCGTTAGAAAAGGGGGGGGATGAGAGGAGTAGTATCGGCGTGTCGGTGCCGCGTCGCCCAACGCCGCTCTGCGCTTGATGCCCGCCGGACGTGGAGCAGCGCCTCCACCTCCGGCCCGAACACCGAATGGATCGTAAAAGTGAAACGTAAAAAACGAAGAAACGCCCACCGTACGCCTCGCGCCGAGAAACGTTTCTTGCGACCATTATTCATAAAATGCTCGCTGCCTTTACTGCGTTTTCTTCCTACGGACCAGCCTGGACCCGATGACCCCGACGCGTCGTTTCCGTGCGCCTTCTTAGCTAAGGCCGAGCTGCGAGAGCGCCGGGGATCCTTGCACAGCAATTCCAAATTTTATCGCCTCGGAATTTAGAGGAACGTTGTCTCCGATCCGAGAAACCATTGCAAATGTGAATTAGAAGCGCGATTCGACTGATAATGCACCGTAACAATATCATGCCTTTGGCAGAATTGGAAAATTTGCTCGTTTGACGCTAGATTTACGGAACGCTGAAGCAGCTATTTTATATTAGTTTATAAAAACAACAGCAAGATATTTAGGGTAATAAAGCACAATTAACTTTATATTTATCTTATAATCAATCTTTTTTATTTAGATACAATTAAGTATTTATCTGTTAAAATTGTCGAAAGAATTTCTAGATTGCGAATCTTCGTGCGAAATAAAAATGTTCAAAGGAATTTGTAAGAAACAGAAATTGAATAAAAAATAAGTTGTTTCTTTTAATAATTTTGATAAGTTGAAAATTGTGTCACGGTTTTATTAAATTCAGTTATAAGTATTTGTCACTCATGCAATTTCTTTTCCGATTTATTATTTCATCGAAGATGTATGCTGAGGTTCATGCTCTTCGCTCGGCAGGACACCGTATTATTATTTTAATCTGACAAACGTAACAAGAGCAACATTCATTTCGCCACGATCAAGATGAAAGAACATAGCCAACTGTTTTGTCTGAAGTAAACGAGAACTATATCAGAAACCTGTACGGGGCAAGAAACGTTACGTCATTCAGCGGCGTTTCGAGGAATCGTTCATGAATATTCAAAGAAACCGCCGGTTTATGGCAGCCATTAACGATAAAGTACCAATAACGATTCAAATATAAAGCACGTAAAAATCCTAAAAGCTACATATATTAAAACAAGCAAAAACGAGAACTGTAATCGTCGCGCGTCCTCCGTTTTTGCTGATTTTTTTTCGCAGCAGTAACTGTAACTTGTTTGTATAGCTGGCCGAAAACTATCATGAAAATCGGCGAAACGGACACGGGGGGTTCTCGAGGGGTCACCGATCGGGGCCCAGCAGGTGTCCCGAGCTGATTTTACGAGAGCCTTTGACCCCGGCTAAGCCGATCGGAATAAGTTTTCCGACTGGCCGAGAATATATTCCTCCGGTCACGGCACGTAGGTGCTATTGGAAGACCGTCCGACGCCGACGCCGGTCTCTACTTCCCCTTTTTCGGGCCCCGATTTATGTGTGGCCCCGATCGGACGAATAACGATCTGTAAAGAGGTTTGTAAAGTTGCCAGGGTAGCTAAAACCCCGCGGCGTGCCTGACCCGGCCCTCCCTGTGTGAGATCAACCGAGAGCGAGAGCATCGACGGGCCCCGCGACCGTGCAACATTGTTGGAACTCGATTTATTCGGACGTTATATTTTAACGCGTTCGCCGGCCTACCTCCGCCAGTGAGTAACTCACTTCTCTCGCATCGGGTCCCGAGGAAATCACCACGAGACTGCGATACCATTGTACCGAACTTTTCAAGACGATTTAACGATATTTCTAGCAATGTATTTTTATGGTATACACCCTTCCATTGTTCTTTTATTTGGCATCTTCAAACTGTGTTATGTCTATCATGCTTCACTTCTAAAACACGAGGAAGTGTTTAGAAGTGTAAGCTCTAATATTATTACATAATTTTTTAAATATTAGATACCTTTCACGATTAATAAAAGAGATAAAATAAAAACAGAAATTAAAATTTAACATTGAGCGATTATAACCTCTGATAATATTATATAATTTATTAAATATTAGATGCCTTTCACGATTAATAAAATAAATAAAATAAAAATAAAATAAATAAAATAGATAAAATAAATATTACTAATGCCAATGTTATGGAAATATAAAAATGTTAGTAGATCTAATTATGCTGTAATAACTGTTGAAATAACTGAAATTTGACTGTTCAGTTCTATGATTAACATGTTCGCCAAATTGTTCAAATATATATAACATTAAATTAAAATGTCTTTATTTCCAAACCATATGCAAATATATCATCAGAAATAATCAAGTAGCCAAATTTGTTCTCAACCCTCAAACTTAATAGCTGAAAAGCGAAGCTGTAGAGAAATTTAACATTTGTCACAATAAATGAGAGATTTAACTTTAGAATTTTAATTGATTATTTAGAAAACAGTAATTCACTAGAAGCTCGAGGATTTTCGGTGGATGAAGAGGCCGACACCGGCAGATTCTTCGGACGAATTCGGTGTCTGGAAGCCTCAGCACCGGGATATTTGTGTTGCGTGTGGTCCCAGACCGCCATCCTTCTCCCGACTTGCAAATTTCTGTGTACGAGGGAACTACTCCGGCGAAGCAGGCAGTAGTACCAGCCCCGACCATTCATATTCGCCGGGCCATGATCGATGATCTCGCGTCGCTTCCCGGCGACACAAAGCCGCCGTGTTATCCTACTCGATCTGCTCCTTATCATCCCCTGTACTTCCTACGAGCCCTTCCATTCTACGGGGCACGAGTGGGTGGAGGAGCCGAGAGACAGAAACGCGATGGGTCTTGTAATTGGACAGAAACGTAGCCCGCCACCCTTCCGATCGTGCTCGACACGCCGATTCAGAAACTAGTTTCCACCCTGACACACTGCCACCCCGTTTCGTGTTCTCTACATTTTTCACAGATGAATTCTCGAAGAGCCTGTCGAACCTACGGACCAAAAATGATTCACCAACTTTCAACGATCGCTTTTGCTTTCTGTCCTGTTGAGTATATAGCATCAGTGGAGCAACTTACGGAGTGTGCAAACCGAACGATTATTCTTGCTGTGATCTTGGAGAACATTTTATCTTATTTTATTTATTTATTTATTTTGCTCGATGCTGTTTTAATTTATGTACAAATAATACGAATTATAAGAGTAATAAGAATAACAAGAATACTAAAGATAATAGGAATAATAGAGATAATAAGAATAATAAACATAATAAGAATACTAAGAATAATAAAAATAATAAGAATAATAAGAATAACAAGAATAACAAGAATAACAATAATAACAAAAATAATCAGAGCAACATGAGTGATGAGAACGACGAGAAGAATAAGAATAGTAATAATAATAAAATAATAATTAAAATGCAAACAATATAATTAAAATGTACAAAACGAAGTCAAACTGAACATCCTAGCATCTGAGAACATCACACAGCTGATATTTAAATTTATTAAAATCATTCACGAAGAAATCAAAGTACAAGTATTTTAGCAAACATCCAAACCGCATCGTTTATTAATTGCAATTTCCACTAATACTCGAAGGCTGCAGAAAAATAGAAGCAGCGACTAGCACTACAAATTTTCAATTTCATTACTTAAATTATTTCGATGTTAATAAACGCTGCATGTAGCATAAATGATATACGAAGGCCCTTTCGCAACGTCCCAGACGAACAACGATCGAAAGGTGATTTCGCGTGTTCGGCAACGTGACCTGAAAAGCACGCGTTCGATGGGAGTTCGAGCAAGGAAGACCGTAACGAAGTCCTTACCTTGTTCCAAGCTACTACCATCGGACGTCAAAAACTCGCCGGAACCCCTGAAAACGCGGAGCAGCCATTTCTGCTCTCTCCTCCCACACGTTGCGGAGCGTGGGCCCCGAGACAATCGCCACCTACGGGGCCATTCTTGCGTGGCGGGCCCGCATAAGCGGGATCGGAGATTTACGGTTTTCTTCTGAGTTATGGCCAATTAATTAAACCGCGCGGTGGAAGAAGAATCGACCGGCTCGCGAGTTAATGATCCCCGAAGACGGTTTCCGGACCTCCAGCTTTTCGGAGACGGACCGATCGAAGATGATCGATAGGTTCGCCGACGACTCCCGAGCCTTTAATCTCGGCTGTAATTGCTTCATTTTGCCGGGCGATTTAACGATTCTACCGTAATTGGTGCGCCTTCGATATTCAGAAATTGAGACGCGTTCCTCTGCTTCCTTATTTACTCATTTTAATATTTTAACGGGACATTCCCTCTGTATAAGAGTCGAATAAATAATTCGATTGAAGATTTTGTGAGTTTATGACAAAAGTGTGCTGTTGGTATGCAAAACAGTAACTAACAAAAGCATTAAAAAATAAAAGAAAACATTAAATAACTACACTTATAATTTATAATTAATGAATAATTAACTATAATGAATAATTGTTTAACTTTTGTTTCTTGCGATCGAAGTAGAGATCTTTTATTTTTATAAATACCGAGAGTTAAAAAATATAATTGTTGTTATAATCTCGATTAGAGAAAATGTTATATGGGTGACGTACAAAAAAATAAATGTACAAAAAGAGGCCAGAAGAAATCGACAGAGTCACTAAATCATCGAAATTACAAAATTTCGAACTGCAAAAGTTCCAAACGTCGGACACCAGTAAAAATGCCAATCATTGCTCGCATCTCTGTTCCGTCGCCGAAATATATTTTTCCCGGTGCGTTGTCCGCGCGACGTAATTGCTTCCTGGATTCCCGGTTCCCAGTCCGCGTGCACGGCAACAAAGACTGCACGAGCTTGCAGGTCGCGTTGTAAACTATAGAGTGCTCAGAGTGGATTACAGAATCACCGGCAAAGAAGAAGGAAACGAGAAAGAAGATTGATGGACGATCAAAACGCAGCGAGTCGGGCATATCGTGCGGGTTCCCCGGCAGAATCCCCGGCCATAAATTTCCGCGCAAGCCGGAGCAGCCACCAGCTCGATACAATAATTCTAAAATAGAAGGCACCCGCGACACCTCCTTGACAAGCAAAAAGTGTCCGCAATAAATCCCGCCTAACGTCTAGCCCGGAACAAGCGCCGCCACTAATTACGACGACTAATCAAAGAATACTACACCTCTGGTCGCGTTCTCCACCCTGTTTGCCAGGAAGACGAAGAACCGGAGAAAGAGAAGGGAGCCGAGAAGAAGCCGCAGAAGAAGAAGCAACGCGGGAAAAAAGGAGGGGTTCGACGGGAAGTGGAAGCGAGGAGTGATCGTCTCGGCGGGTGAAATCACAGCCGACGAGTTATTTTGTCCGCCCTCGGCTAGATATCGGGGCGCTACCGGTCGCGATCGATGGCCGCCGAGCTGGGTGGTCCCGAAACTGGGTATTCCTGTAACTTCCTCAATGGAGCGGCTCGTCGCGAAGCATCGTTTTCGGCGGGCATCGTCGGATTTCGGATGTAGGCGCAGCCACCACGGTCTAGCCGAAACGGTGAAGGTCCGGTGACGACCTAATGAGCAACAAACCCGCTGCCATCTGGTCACCAGCTTCGGCCCGGGCTGACGTTGCTCGTGGTTACGGGAAATTAATGTACCTCGAGAATTAATGATCCGGGCCCGCTTCCTGGAACAGCAACGATTCAGTCGCGACGACCGCTGGACGACCGGCTAAATCGTCGTCACCAGTTGCCCAATAATTACAAGCTCTCCCGCTCTCTATTACTTCCCGGCCGTGCTACTTGTTCGCTGGCTTCCTTCTCTGCCTCTCTTCGCATCGAACAATGCGATTCCACGGTCGAATACTCGACCGTGTCGCATACCGTGCCATGTTTCACATTATAACGCTATGCTAGGGGAGACCCAAGAAAGTTTCGAGAAGTTTAAGGTTTTCTTTGGTAAAACAATACTGAAACGAGTTTAAATTATAGTTATATACAACATCTTCTCTATGTCACTCAAAAGTGTCGCAGAAGCAGAATATAAAATTAAAAGTTAAACAAATCAATTATTTATATTCAACTGGTAGTAACATTTAATCATATTTCTTGCAGTTAACAAGCTTTGATTAAGAAATGTATGTGTTTTAGATTAGTTTTAAGTTAAATCATTGCACTTCCAAGTACTTTATATTATTATTATTAAAAACATTAATATATATGAAAATCGTGAGCACGCGGATTTCTAATCAATTGTCTTAGAAATTGTATTTTAAAAAATTACCGAATAAAGCAGAATTGCTATAAACATCGTCAAAAGTACAATTGTGAAAATGATCCGCCGTCCAAGGGTTGAAGAACTTGTAAATTTTGTGGGAACATTAAATGATTTAATTGCATTCGTAAAAACGATCTATAGACATTGATTAGGTTAGATTAGATTTATTTTTGTGTGAAAATGTTTGCGCGAGCGACGACTGTGGCTAGATGAAGGAATAGGAGGAACTTGCGAGGGTGGGCAAGGCCGGGACGAAGGGTAGGAGATAGAAAAGTAATAATTCGGGACTTTTAGTTCGCTTTTGCGGGCCCTCTCGTTGGCGGCCGACTCGTCCGCCAACAAATCGCGGCACTGTCCCGGCCGTATGCATATACATGCGCGGTGTGTAACGAGTTTCGCCGATGATTTACGTCCCCGTGGCCCCGTGGAACTAATCTGTATTTGTTTATTTAGTCAAACACGTCGACGGAGAGGGGATCCGGGGCCCAGAGGCCGCGTCCTCGCCCGCGCCTCTCTCCGCCATGCCGCCTCTACGTCGTTCTTTCCCTCTTTTTTCCCCGATCTACGCGGTGATTTAGGGTTTCGGGTTTCGATGCACTCGCCGGTCCGTTGTGTTTACCATTCCGCTGAATTTATTGCCGGAACCCGGAGGAGATAGCCGGCGAACGAGCGAAAAAGCAATTGGATTCGCACTCTGATTCCGCTCGGCCAACGAGCACACACCCCTGACACGCTTCCTCCGACAAATTAACCCCTCGCCTTCTAATATCGAGTCGCACTCGTGTTGCAGATCTCGCGCGGTGCATCGTCCAGTGGACAAAAATCGAAAAATAGAATTCGCACTGCGTAACGAACATTACAAAAATAAAAGAAAACTTTTCAGTCTACGCGAAGTTACGCGAAATTAATGGAAAAATATTTCGGGCGAGATTTACTCTGTCTTATATTAACAATTAAATATTTCAAATAAAATCTGCGTAGAAGTTCTTATCCGATAGAAAACTAGAGGTAACTGGAATTTTTTGTTACGAAATTGATCAGTTTAGAGGTTAGGATTTTTGCCGCGAACGCTGATATAAGCAACGCGCTGTCTGAGAAATATTGCCGATGGAGTGGATGCTCGGCGAGAAAGGATCGTTCTCCGTTGTTTAGGGATCTAATGGTGAAGAAATGAAGAGACGAGGACTCATAAGCTCGAGTAGCTACCCGTTTGATTTAGAACAGAGTAATTTAAAGGTTAGGTTTTAACGAGCTGGCAAAAATTTATCCTAGATCTGTCGTCTACTTCAGTCCGAGAGAGGGTGTAGTGGCTCCTCGAATTCGAAAGTCTTCCTTTGCGCGAACATTTCTATTTACTATGTTCCAAATGATAATAAAACTATAACGCTGTCATTAGACGGATGCGCGAGTGCTTGCGACGTCGAGATTTTAGGAGGCATCTGTTCTAGGAAATATCGGTTTTCAGTTGCGAGTGGTTTCATAAAAATTGAAGCCGTGCTTCAAGGTAATCGTCTTCTATTTCAGTTCACACTGAAAAATCGCGGAACAAACCACTTGCCGACAGTATTCACGCCTCTTGCGCGCGAGCTACAAATATTACAGAACGCATCTGGCGTGTCTAATTGATGTACCCGGCTGTTCAATTAATTCCAGATCAGGGATTCCGTAGGATTTGATATAACATATCGACAAGAGACGGCATCGTTACGATAGCGATATCGACGGTATTCGTAGCTCAATAGCCATCGAAAATTATGCTCCGGTTGCCGCGACACTCTTCAGCGGAAATTAGCTCTGCTAGCCGAGGCACTCGTGCTTTCCCCGAGAACACCAGCTTCCAGACATCGATACAATATTATTCGATCAGGAGTGCTTTCATATTCGTATCGTTGGTTCCCTCGCTTTGAGATTCGTACTTGTCCAATCGGCAACAGAATCAGCAAGATCTCGCGCGACTTGTTTCCATTTTACACTAGAACTACGCGGCCAATGTATATTCTTCTATGCAATGACAAAATTGTATTTATTGAAACTTCGTACGACTTTTTATCGTAATATATTTATTGTTGGTCAGGGGAGTTCTGCTCTGTAAATTTTTAATAGAAATATTTTTGTAACGTTAAGAACTGTGAAAGAATAAATTCAGTCATTTTGATTGCTTTGCTCCTTTTATGGAACAAGTAGAAATGGTAAGTCATGATCAGACACCGCAAGTAGATTTCCGATTCGCATTAGCACGATTATTGACTCGATTTTTAAACTAGTTTTCCTGAAGAGTATTATATTTCTGTAAACTTTATTCTGGAATCAAATATTATATAAATAATAAAGATATAAAACGCTCTATAAAATTGCTCACTTGATCACAAAACCTTGTAAATCTTTGAACTGTTGTAAAATTTAGTGTAGAAATTCTTACAACATGGCTCATTTTAAAGGGTGACGTCTCTACTTTCGCATACTTGAACTTAGATTTCTCCAAAGATTCCTTCTGGTTAGAAAAAACAGTGAGAAATCGAAGTATTTAATTTTAACGCATGGGATCATAAAATTTTAAAAATTCTAAGAAGTTTAGGAAATTATTTTCCGAATTCGTTTGAACGTGATCTTACAAAGGAAAGCTTGCCCTTTACAACGACTGCTAAAAAATTGGTCTGCGACTTTTTGTCGCGGTTTCATTGTACCTTGCGTGTCGCTCTCAATCGAAACTGATATACCACCCCTTGAAACAGCACAAGCATGAAGTTATTCACACAGATTTACTGCACAAAATTGCACAAAATTGCACAAACTTATTTTTCAAGTTTATTTATACAAAACTATCTATACAAATTAATATACACAATTTACGCAAAATTACAAACTCTAAACCGGCCCTGTAAACCACAAGCCGTGTTCGTTGAGTCGCGAAACGTATAAAACAAAATTGCCATAATGTCCACAATCTCCGCGGACATAACAAATGAAAGGGGTCCTGAAAACGGAAGCTGAAAGCAACAGAACGTTGCGAAAATATGCTCGGACCCAGAAATAATCGTGCTATGAATCGACGAACCATACTTTGGACAATCACCATCTGCATCGAGGGTGCACCAACGAATCCCCCGGATCCAGCAGCCTGTATCAAAGGTCCGAGCGCATCCGGCCGAGAAGGGCCGCCGAAAAGGGCCGAAAGGATCCGAAGAAAACAGCTCGCCGATTGTCACCGTGATTCCATCCACCTGCGGCCATCGAAGCCCGTGAAGAGGTGCGCGGGGTGGCTGCACGCTGAAGGGGTGGCCGCGTCGAGGAGGCGGGATTACGTCATTAAAGCGGTTATGGTTCACCGAACTGTCATCGATGATCGACCGGGGTTCCCCGGTGTGACGCGCATGACAGCCGCCGCCGCTACCGGCAGTTGTTGCACCTGTGTTGTCGTTGTTATCCTCGCTTTGTTGCGTCGTGTACCTGCTCCGCTCGACTGAAATAACACATCCGAAAACACCACGTGCGGCCACGCGTTCTACGCGCCGCATGCCGCTCGACGGCTACTCGTCGCTACACGCTTCTCGCTCCACGCTCCTCGCTACACGCTACATGCTCGCAGCGCGCGCGCTTACGTTGCTCCGCTTGCTAACGAGGATCGCTCGCCTATAAGCTGCCAATTAACAGACTATCAGCCCCGCGCGGGATTGGCCATCAATTAATTTAAATTTCTGCCGCCCTTCCCCGCTCGGCTCCAACCCCTCCCGGCCGTGGAGCGCCCCCCGTCGAGCCGAGGACACGAGCAGGTGGCCGATGGTGTCTCGAAGTAAGCTGAACGTTTGTCGATTTCATTCCGAACCCGATCTTCCTCCAGCTGCAAATTAATTATAGGAGGCCGGAGGTGGTCCGAGCCAGTCGAACCCATCTATTCGCGGCTTGCTGCTTTATTCGTGCTTAGTTCGAAGCTGCCACAGTGCAATAATGGCAGGTTCATCGGAATCTTGTGGCAGGACAACGTGTTTTACGTAACATTTGTGTTTGTGCGTTGTTGGTTGGTGATGCGTTGCAACGATAAATGACTCGTTGATTATAGATCGTGAAAATTTATGTCGCAAATACATGATTTTTGACAATAATATATTTGACAATAATATATTTTTTTGATAATAATATATTCCTAGTATTATATTATTATATTATATTACTATTATATTATATATACTTCTAGTATTCTATATATTTCTACGATAAAAATTTTTCGTAGAAACATTTTTCTAATATCAGGAACTGTAAAAGGAAAAATCAGAAATCAATCACTTTGATTATCGTTAATGGAAAATTAGAAGTATAATTGTATTTTTATTTACAGAGAGAAACAATTTTAATTATTTGGTACGACGGTGTAAGAATAAGTTGGCGTGTCTGATCACGACTTACCCTTTCTACTTATGATGTAGAATACACTATGCACTCGATTTCGATGTATTGTGACAAGAAGAATATTCTAAGCTGTGTAAATGTGAAATATGTCTCGTGCGAATGTGCACTATAGAATAATTAAGAATTTATTGACAAGTGATACACGTAACACATAGACACGATTTTAAACATACAGATTGTCCTATCCGGAAAAGTTTTAATTTTCCGAAAACTTAGAGTTAGAGAGAAAAAAGCACTGAGAGTGTGATGAATAGGCTGCGGATGTTTAATAAATAAATAAAAATGGTCTGCATTAATTTCCGGACACAGGAGCCTAGCACGATATTAAATTATTTTCATAAGTTCAAATTAATACATCAACATTGTTAGTTTCTTTTAATCTTTTCAGTTTTAAATTACGCCAATCTATTTCTGTCATAAATGCATAAAATCTGCAGTCTAGTGATTTTTATCGTATACAAAATGGAAACATTATGCTTTAGTTGTATAATACAGGACTACACAGTATAACATAAAACAACAATCTATTTCTAATTTAAACAATTATAATAACCGAAAACAATGTTACTAACTGAAATCTTTCTAACATCTTCACTGTTCTGTATTTCGCTTACTCATTTTTGCGACGAATGCATAAAATCCACAGTCCAATGATCAATCATGAGAAAGATCATTAGCCTACCTTTTGCCTACAAATAAAATAAAATAATATGACGTAACCTCATGCTAATAAATCCGCGGATACGAATGCGTCGTTCGATCAGCTTGCCGATTTAGCTAAATCCCGCCAGCCGGCAATATAATCCCGAGTTTAATAGCGATAAAAATGATAGACAGTTAAAATGAAATAGTTAATGAGGCGCTGCCGAAGATGATATCCGACTCGATTTTCCCCAAGGACCGTGTCATCGGCGTTGCTATCGACGCCCGTGACGCAATCGTGCGCCACCAACGCCGCACGCCGGTTATCCCTAACAAGGCCGCTTATTAGCTAATTAATTGAAAGTCCATTATTGCGAGGAACCGTCGTCGACAGTCGCCAACGAGACGGCGACGGCGACAAGACGGTTCACCATTTTTTCCCCGATCCTCCGAGAGCCGCGTTGACCTCCCGATAATTCCGGCGACGTAATCGCTCAAGTATTCCGCCTCGTTTCGCGATTCTCGCGTCGGCGTTCTCTCGCAGGGAGGATCGTGGGCGACGAAGAAGACCGTGGGTGTTTTGCTTCGCATGATTGATAGGTCGGCCGGTTGGGAAATGAATGATGCGTTCAGAGTTCTGGTTCCTGAGGCTCGCGCGGACCGCGGCCGGATTTAGGCTCTTTCGCCGAAGGCCGAATGTCAAGCTACCAGAAGCTTTTACAAATTAATTCTGTTGGGAATCGCGCGACGATAAACTTGGGCTCGGTAACTTTACTTTGTGAACTATAGTCGTCGACGGTTATTACAATGTGCTGTTTCGATTGACAGAGAGAGACTTGCCTGACAATAGTTTCCTTTGATAAAAGAACACTGATTTATGAAAAGAAGGAGACGAAATAAAATTTCTGAAATCATTCGGGATGAATCGATTAAAAATTCGATTAGGTGAATATTTATATCTTCGATAAATTTTAATCGATTAAGAATGTCGTCGTACAGATAAAATAATAAATTTGTGAAAGTGTTTTTACATAGTTTATCGATTTATTTCTTCCATATTACTTTTTCGAATTAGACAGGTTTTCAAGTTATTCAAATAAAAAATTATTCAAGTAAAGAATCATTCGAATAAAAAAATCGTTCGAATAAAAAACAGTTCGAACAAAGAATCCTTCGAATAGAGAGCATCGTTCGAATAAAGTAATTACTCGAATAAATAAATGCAATAATACACGACGAATTATTCGAATAAATAGTTGAAATAATTAACGACGAACAATGAATTGTACGAATAAATTATTCAATTTATTCGAAACCGATGAACGCCGAACTCTGTGAATCGTTTCTTCTATTCTCGGGAATCCGTGTAAAAAATGTAGATATTGTGGCAAGCGGACGTAAACCGTGTAGACAACGGTTCGCACGAGGGCTGAGACGCGAATCGCCGAGGGTCTCGCGCAGAATGAATCATCCCGGCAACTTTCGATTCCGTTCAGGAGGATAGAAGCGTCCCGAGCGCTGATAATCCCCGCGTAAACAGCCTCGGCCGATTTAGCCGGCCGCTGCCGGTGCTTCGTTTTCTCCCTTTGCCGCAATTAACACGTTAATTTGACTGGCAGAGGCGTGCTGGTCCCGGGCTCCGTGATAAAGGAGAAACGAACGAGTAAGCGGGCGGCGAGCGCTCGAGTTCCTGTTATAATCCCTGTTACGGTATCTCCGGTATCCAGCCGACCGGTTTCCTGGGCGAATTCATTTCGATTTTCATACGTTTCTATTACCCCGGCGTTATCAACCGGCCCCGCGCGACTCGTAAAACCCCGTATTTACGTAACGCCCGGCGAATATTATTAATCGTTAATTAAACCGGTACAAAGCGGCTCGATAAGATACCATTAAACAGTGCTGCACTCAGATGGCCGACGTCCTCTTTCGGCCGAAACGCGTTCGCTCGATTAAGAAAAAAAACAACGGGAACGTTAGACCACGGTTATGCTCGGAACGGTCTCCCCAAACAAATTTCATCGCGAAATCGAACGCGCCGGTCTTCTTGTTTCTTGCCGATCGATTTTCCCGTTAACGAAACTGTGGGCGGAGGGGATCGAGGGAATCGAGGGGATCGATGCCTCGGATTTCATCGCGGGCAATCGAATTAGCCAAACTGTTTCTTAGTTAAAGAAATGTTAATTATTTATTGAAACGTTTATCGTTGAATTAATTCATCGGAGATGGCGCGTTCAGTATTCTTTACATTTCGATCATTTGTTACGATTTTTCCATTACAGTTTGATGAGTCTCTGCGCGCTTTGTTTATTTCTTATATTTATCGTTTTAATACATATGAAATCTTTTCATTGAAATTCAATTAATTTCTTATTCGTTGAAATTCAACACGCAAATGGTGGTTCTTAAAACACCGCAGAAATTATTTCTTCGGTAATATCAGTAATTGATTTCACTGATTCGTGCAGTAAGTGTCCTTTTGTTCCTAATTTCATAATACGAATGGCAATCTTTGGTCCTTAACAATTATATACGAGCGAACATATATACGTAGAATTAAATGCAAGATACGTCAATATACAATATACAATATACAATATACAATATACAATATACAATA
>CM052157.1:7549455-7568064 GCA_028455555.1 Augochlorella aurata | reverse complement strand
CGAAATAAACGGCGATAAAACTGATGAAATGTCTATATAAATCGCTTTTATTGCTCGGTAGGTTCAGTGTTAAAGGTTAGGTCATTGAGATCCGGCAATAAAGTATTTTAATACAGGGTCCGGAGAAATACCACCCCTTTATTAAAAATGTTACTTTTTAAAGTCGTTTACTAATTACACGGCGGATCTTTTTATTCAAAACATTGCGCAGAACATTCTTATTTCCCTTTTGCAATGAGCAATCATACTATTCTACTAATTATAAATAATCCCTGAACCTATGACTGCGAATAATTAACATCGATTAAGTAACAAAACTCGATCTGTAATTTTCGGAACGTAATTAGAAAAATCTTTAACTTATTTAAGAATTATTACTTAAATGTGTTATTATTATGGTGAATTTTAGTCTTCCTAGGATCTAAATATCCTCGGGGATCACCGAATACAACAATTGGAACAATCTGTAAATTATTGAAGAACCTAAATGATGGATTTTTCCGTCAATCTACCTAAGATCTAAACGTCTTTAGAGATCATCAACGAGTACTATGTGGATCGAGTTTCCGCTCGTTGCAACAACGAATATCGAATGAAACAAAGGCTGTGTTTAGGTTTGGTACTTCGACTCGGAGCATCCCGGAACAGTTTCGCCGAACGAAGAATTATGGAGTGTTTTATTCGCGTTCATGCAGCCTTCATCCCTCCGCTCTTTTCTCCGAGAATCGCCTGGCTGGGCTGGAATAATCTCGGGAAGAAATCGTGCAAGAACGTGACCAGGCACGGCGAACGTGAACTCCGCGTGGGTGTAGCAGACATTCGCTGGTTCTTTGGTCTTCCATGTTCGAGTCGGATCCCTGGGAGCTGTTCGAACTGGTTGCAACGGGCGACAGAATGACGATTAGATTTTTTCTTAAGGACTACATTTTGCTACCATTTGCTGCTCTCACAATTCCCGAACCGAGAGACAAAAATATTTCATCCGGAGAGAATTAACTTCTCCTGCGAACTCAGTATTAAAAATTGAAATATATTTGAGGAAGCGGGAACACGTTTCTCAGATTATTCAGTTCCAAATTTTGTCAAACATTGTGCAAGAAGCTTTATTTGAAAAATGGCTTCGACGTCTGCTGAAAATTGTGCAAGCAAACGTTTTTTTCGAACAATGATATACAGGAACTTTTATGAAATTCGATTCGACTGTGGATCTAACTCGCAGCGACGATGCTCCCGCGATTTTTATCGATTCGGAAATCCAACGAACAATCTCTCTTCGAAATCGCATCGCTCCGTGCGTCAGACGCTTACTCAGCGGCACAATGCAACTGGATGCATATTGAATGCGCCGTTCTGCCTTGCATTCTAGTTTTTTTTCCCCCGCGTTTCTGTTATCCTTCCCTGTGCTGCGCTTTCCAACCGCGAGTAGTTCGTATTCACTCGGTGTCGAAAATTCGGTCGCGTGCTCCGCCATTATGTTTCCACCAGATTCGTCGAAATTCGCATAATTCAGTCGCCGAAGAGAATGCTTCGTTCGATCGATAACTCCGGCGTCGAAGACGCGAGAACTGGATTTTTTATCCGAAAATGGAACCGTAAACATTCGTGCAACTTTCACTTGCTGCACTTTATTTTACGATCTCGACTACCTAGCAGAAAGCTACATATTCTTTTATTGTTTGCTATAATTCATTCATGTTGTCTCTATTGTTTGCTATAATTCATTCTTAGTACATTCTTGACGCATTGATCTAGCCATTAACGAAACCATGGAATTGTTGAAGCTAGTCGCGCAAATTGACAAGCCCACTTACCGTTAATAGTACCATAAATTCATATAGATTATTTATTAAAAGATAATGTAAGATTAGATATTCATTGAAAAAAGTATCATAAAACCTTTTATTTCATTCGTTTAAAGAATAAATAATTTAAATAAAACTCGTAAAATTTACGAAGAAAAGTTTAGTTCAGCCCTCCCCTAAATCCTGTCTACCCTTGTTATTATTTACTTTACACTAAGCATCCCTTAATTCACGTTACTCTTAATCACAAAGAATAATAAATTATCAATATATTAAATTTCATACTTACGCGACCGAGGTAACTGATTGCCAGGGGTTGCAATCTCCGGATACGTAATGGAATAAAAATCGCCGCGAATCCGAACGAACGCAGCCTGGTTATTTTTATAGAACGGCGCGAAACAACTTTAGCGCATCCGGCGGTGAAAGAACGGCACCGGCTCGGGGCGCGCGAAGTGTTTCAATTTTTGCGGCCGATACCGTGATGCAATTAAGTTGGCGATCCCGCGGGAGCAAGTCACTCGTAAAAACGGCCCGCCCTGCCCGGGCGGCAAAGCTAACGAGGAGTTTCTTTTCCCGTGTTCGTCTGTTAAAGATAATTTGCGCCGCGGATCCAGCGTTGCGTGATTCGGGTCGGCGCGCGACGTATAATTTTAATTTTAATGCTCGCCCTTCGGGATGCGTGGCGCACTCGTAGGTGTGCGTAACGGGATCGTTAAATTACCGGCAGCCTCGCGAGCCGCGTCCTTCACTCGTCACGAGCATTTACCTTCGATGGCGACTATTTTTCAATCCTTCTCTCTCCCCTTTTAACAGACTTCCTAGCGGCGATTACGCTCGCGCGAGCAAACCCTGCGGACCTGCACGCGAGCCCCGCAGTGCAACATTTCTTGCCGGAAATTCTTCGTTTTTATCGGCCCGAATTTGGACCGCGGGGCGGACGTACATGTGACGGACTAAAGTACACACCCTTTCAACCGCAATAAAGTTTTTTAAATTGAACGAAATGAATTATTTTCACGGGTTCAATGGATTATTTTACCCTGCTAGGATTAAAAGATTTTTATTTTGAATTTTCCTATTACGTCGAATGACATGAATGATCGAAACCTCTTGTTTTGTGATTTTTTAAAACAATTATTGCGTTTAAAAGGTGCACGAATACTTTAGTTCGTTGCTGTATGTGATTTAAAAATTATTTGTGTAATAAGTAAATGTAAAATTAAATAATAATTGGAAATAAAAGTTATTTATATGATAATTAAAACTGCACTTTTTTCTCAGAAACATGTTCGGAAGATTAATAAATTAATGAAGTATGTTCTTACGCAAGTATGTTAAGTTGGGAATGAATTGTTGAGGACTGGTGATGGAGGGGTGGTCGATGAGGGTTGCGAAAGAAAAAGTCGACAGAGGCAGCGAGTATATTGTCAAAATATATTCAATGAAAAAATCATCTTGTAAAATTAGACAATCGTTCCATTCGTTACAAGAATAGTAATAATAGGAGTGATAATAATAATAATCGTCGTCATCATTATTACCTTGCCTAACAGAACCGCTACCGAATGCAATTATAATCCCTACAACCTATAGCGGTGCCTTAAGAAACTCGAGGAACGTCCTTTATTTACAACAATTACGTCAAATACGCCAAGGATTCGCGATCGGGCGCGGTTCGATCCGCCATATCTCCTCGCTCCGCGTTCTGCGTCGATCGTTCTCCTGTTTTGAGCAATAATTATAATTACACATCGTTCGCGCGCCCGAAATTTATTTATAAATAATATATTCATATTTATATTTATATTTTTATTTATATTTATATTTATATTTATATCGACGTTAAAACCCAACGTTTCAGAACGCTCCGATCTTTTAATATTTAACAAATTTCAATGACTGTGCATCGACTCGTCGTCTACGAGACCGTAATTTTCCGACCGCATGTACCAGACGCGAATTAACACCTCTGGCCGCCTAATTCACCTAACGATTATTGTAATATATATATTATTTATAATGCTGTAATACTAGTGGCGGTATTACATCCCCCCGTTCCCATAATTTCCCCCCGGAAACGTTGGATTTTCACACAGCACTGGTAAAGTTTGTAACCCAAACTAGGCTTACCTCAGAACGCTTATAACCAATAAATAGACATCGACAACTAATTACAAACGCGCTCGATCGAGGGAACGGTCCTCCGTCGATCGATCGATCTCCTGCGATTCCGCACCGTCCGTCGAGTTCTGCCATCGGAAAACGAGCACGAACCAATTCGAAATGACGATTCACCGTGCCGGATACAATAAATACAACGCTTTCTAATGCTTTCGACTAATCGATTCTCTGCTATGGTACATCCGCCATTTTGTCCGCAGGACAATCCGTTCCTGTCCTCGATCGGGGAGACGATGGCCGATCTATCGATGCTTCCTGGACTGTTCGATGCGATCCGAATCAACTAGCCAACTCGAGGCCAACAGCCTTCGCAAAGACTACTTAAATTCACAATCTTCCCGATGCTATAGCGAAATTAATAGATAGGAGATTGTGGAACGCCGGTCATCCACCGAACCGAAACAATTATTCCGAACTGGCTAGAAGTTCTTCGAAGGAATCGAATGTATAAAACTGCGACGACAGAGCTCCGAAGCAGCTGAATAAATATTAATTTTCGCCGTATGAACAATTAGACAAATTTCAGCGGGGACTTCGGTTAAGAATCGATCTCAAGCAGCGTACGAACAAGACGCATCGTCTCGTTTGAAGTATCCTCAGCCTGGCAGTGTCCATTTCTATAAAAATGGCAACTCTGAGCATCGATTCGCTGGATCTCGAAGGGAAGAGCCTCTTCCCTTGAAAATCCCCGACGTTTCCATCGATCGAATCCCCCTCGGATCGCCAGGAAGCACCTCCGTCAGCGACAAATAAATTATTCACAGCGTCGCGACATGGAAATATCGATGTGTCCGCGGTTCGGGACGGGAAACCGATGTTCCCGATGCTCCCGGATCGTCGACGCTTCTGGAAACGCGTCCGATTCCTTTTACGAGTCACTCGTGGCGAATCGTTCGATCGACCTGGCCCGGAAAAGGGATTTCGGGGATCACGCGCAGTCCAATGAGGCGAGGGATGCGGGACTATGGGGTCCTCCCAGCATGAACGGGGGACTCATCGGCGGGCCACCGCTTCCGGTGCTGTTCCCATAGAGCTCGAGGTCGCCCAGGGAACCACCATCCACACCGCTGTCGCACTTGTCCGATTTCCCCTCCTGCTTCAGCACCATGCGCCGCCATTTTGCGCGAGCGTTCTGGAACCAGACCTGCGGGCAGAACATTTTCGCACTGATTAGACCGTTCCTGGTCAATTACTCTAGATCCTTGAGTTTAGGGGAACGACTTTAAACCTTCTAGCGGAGATCAAACTTTTTATAACCTGTTTTTACAGAGCGATAAAACGTGCATCATCACAAAGAGGTGAGAATTCTAAGAATCGTCGTGCGCCACCGGTTGAAGGTTAATTTTTAATTCTTCGAGGAAGGGCTCAAGAAACGAGTGACTGGATTCGCTTTTTTCTTTCGATTTAAGACCGAGAGTTCTGATCCAAGTGTGCCGAGTCCCTAGCTAATAAATTTGAACCATTTGTAGTTTTTCGTATTTATCATGACGATTCAGATAAAATCTTTTAGTGTGGACCAAGTTTATCTGCACATTTGGCAAGGCTACATTTGTATCGAAATCGTGTTAAATAAAATGCAGAAATTGCGAAAATTCCAAGAATATGTTCCTTGTTCGTTAATTACGTGCTGCATAGAAATCTTTTTGCGAAAATGGATCAACCCTTAGCACTGCGACTTCTTCCACAGCTGCGTCGATTTGCATCTCCTCGTCTCCAATCAATTAATATTTCATCAACGTTTAAATATTTCTAATAAACGAGAAAAATTGTATTTCGATTTAAAAGATGACAAATGATATCCACATTTCGTGGATTACGTTCCAAATCTACACAACGTGTCTGACACGATGTTATAATTCAAGGGGTTAACATTGTTCGATTCTAATATTGTAAAAGGACTATAGCAATTTTTGCTGCATGACATATCAAAACCGTATTGTAGGAGGCCTGTAATCGTTGTAAACGAGTGGCATTTTTTAACACCAACCACTCGAAGAAAAATAAATCTAATCTAATCCAATCTTGTAGAAGGGCTCACTCTAATCGCAAAAGAAATAGTGCAAAAATGGAGTCACGAATCCCATAATCAACAAGAACAGAAGCCCCTCCCAAAGATCCTAATCGACCAGCAACCCCCAAAGAAAACTCGAGCTACGATCACGCGTTGCCTAGCGGGCTCCGCGCATCCCTGTCATCGAAGAGGAACCCGTCTCGACCGGAGCACAAAGGCTCGCCCTCCTCCACCGCCCTCTAAACTCCTCGAAACGTTGTTCAGCCGCGGATTCGACAGCAGGATCGGCGTAGACGGTCGCCGGGTGACTCGATGGCGCCGGCATCAGCCAAAGAAGATATAGAGAAAGAGAAAAGGCCGAGGGGTCGCCGGGTTGCCCGGGGGAGGCGGAGAGCGATAGAGAGAGAGAGAGAGAGCGAGAGCGATATAGAGAGAGTAAGAAAGAGAGAGAGAGAGAGAGAGAGCCGGCCTATTGTATTCGGTGCGGCGTAGGGTTCT
This sequence comes from Augochlorella aurata, assembly GCA_028455555.1. Classification (NCBI taxonomy): domain Eukaryota; kingdom Metazoa; phylum Arthropoda; class Insecta; order Hymenoptera; family Halictidae; genus Augochlorella; species Augochlorella aurata. The sequence continues at coordinate 7,561,569 of CM052157.1, read as the reverse complement.
TGGTCGCCATCTTGCTTGATATTGATCGCGAAACGCACGAATACTCGCTCATTCGCCGCGGCTGCGTTCGTCGCCGCTCTCCTCTCCCGGCTTTCGCTGTGTGCACGTAGACGCGCGAGTACGTGAGCCTCTAGCTCTCACAGACGGCCACCTACACACCTCCGCACGCACACCTGTGCACACCGTGCACAGAGAGACCGGAGAGAAACACTCGTGCGCGCCTCGACCACGAAGGGGAGGCCCACGGTGCCGTCGGCTGCAAGTCTCTCCGGGTTTTCAGTCCGCGGGGGAGGAGACTATCTTGAAAATGGCGACGCGGATCCTCGTGCATCGAGGCCGTCTTTTATCTATCGGGGACACAGAGGGTAAAGAGAGACAGAGAGGAAGAGGGAAGAGAAAAAGAGGCAGAGAGCGAGAGCGAGAGCGAGAGAGAGAGAGAGAGAGAGAGAGAGAGAGAGAGAGAGAGAGACGCCGCCCGGAGACTCGAGTGTGTGTCGTCGCATTATATATTGTCGCATTGTATGGACGATGTAGCTATCCTAGCGGGGACCGGGCCGCTGACGCGCGTGCGGCTGCATTTAAATGACTCCCCTAAGCAAACCCCCTCGATGAAGATATATAACCGCCGAGCGAGAGAGCTTTTTCGTAAGCGGACCGGACCCTGCGCCTCTGCCCTTTGTCCGAGCACCGTGTTCCTCTTCGGGCGTCAGGTGTAACGACGCGCGCCGCCCTCTTCGATAGGCGTCCGAGCCTTTTCAAGCGGGACAGGATACCTTTGTCGGTGTTCGCCGGACGGCTACGGGAAAATTGCTAGGTGCGTTCGAAAAAGCGTGGAGAACGATTTCCTCGGATGGTTTCTTTCGGTCGGAGAAGAGTCGAGGAGGTCTTCGCGTGTGATGGGATAAGTGGACACCGGGGCTGGGGAGTAATCGATTTTTGAAACAGTGAATAGACTGTAAATGTTTTCATCTTCTCATATAATATACAATTTCGGAAATAAACTTTTCTTGATGTAGTAGTTATATATGGATATTACGTAGTTAAACGTATTTGAAATGGTATTTCCATATTGTAACTACTGTTTCAAAGAAAAGTTTATTTGACAAATTCTGTATCACATGAGAAGATTAAAATATTTATAGTCTCTATATTATTTCAAAAATTCGTTCTCCTCCAGCCCTAGTGGACACTTAAAATTGAATATCGACAGAGTATATTTTCAGTTGAATTGCACAGTGAGTAATTGAATAATTCCTCTTTGCAGAATTAGTTGAGAAATTCCGAATCTTTTAAAAATGTAATAAAATAGACTTTAGCTTAACTGAGTAATATAATTAATGTAAGAATAATATGTCTATACATTTATATTTTTATAATCTTATATCTGAAGCGTTATATATTTTTGACGAGCAGTTTATACAAAAGAGATACAAATTTTAGGTTAATTCGCAATGCTATAGACAGAAACAGATATTAAAACCAAAAGGAAAATATGTAATACAAGATAATGTTAACTAAGTATGCAAAACAATGTATCAGGACATGAATTGAAGTTCCAGAAAATTAAATAAAGGTCTTTGGAATTGAACTTTAAGAATATCTGCGTCGAAATTCACGTAAATCCTTAACGCGGTCGCAACCGGTACTCCACCCTAATTCCCGTAAAGTGTCCAAATATTTCGCGCTTGCTGCGGCTCCCACGACCCATAACTCCTCGGAGAAAAGCCCGAAGGGTCGGAAGAAGGTAGGCGAGGGCCCGTCACGAAACAGCAGAGATTAATTCGGCATAAAAAGTTGCTACCGTGCCCGGTAGCCGGCGAGCGGAAGTTGGCCCGCGGTAATGGCGGGCGTGCCCTAAAGCCCAGAAGCTGGAAGATTAGGCGAGGGACCCGGTGATTTGTGCGAGGCTGGAGTTCCGATCATCGATCCGCGGATCGATCCTCGGTTTCGGGATTTCGGCCGGATAGATTTCGGCCTATGTAATTTAACGGTAGTGGGTTAACGAGGGCAGCGCGACGCGGCGCTCGTTACGACAAAAGTTCGCCGGCCGGGCCGCGGGGATTTTGAGTAGCGGCGGATTGACGGAGGGCCATAATTACGGAGAAAGGCCACAGAGGCTCGTCGACGGAAATATCACGCGGCCCATGCGGTTCTTTTACCTCAACGCGCCGGCAGCACGCACTAATTGGGAGAGAAGCGTGCGCGTCGCCTCGCCGCGCCGAGCCGTGCGGAGAGCGCGCGCGTTTCGACCGCACGTGAATATTTTTATAGGAGAGCCACGGGCCCGCAGCAAACCGAGGAAAAAGAGCGCAGAAAAACGATCGAACCACCGGCTATCCATCTTCCAGCCGCGACTTTTCTCTGCACCTTTTTTACCCGGCCCTGGAAAGCGGTCTACCCCCCTTCAAACGTTCTTTCTTCGCCGAGCGATAGGTATACCAGAGAAAGAGAGAGGAAGACGGAGAGAGAGAGAGAGAGAGAGAGAGAGAGAGAGAGAGAGAGAGAAGAGAGGGAGACAGAGCATCCTCGAGACTTTCTACCAATACGTTTCGTTTTATTTTCGTACCGGAGAGCCGGAGTTTCGAGAGCGCGGCGTTTCCTGCAGAGGGAAATCTTGGTAAAGGGAATTGAGAAATTGACGAGGAGTTTCTTGCGTGCTTTAACGAGGATTTTTGCTCGGATCCTTCCCCTCGGCCGGCTTGTTTGCTCGCTTCCTTGAGGGCTAGGGTAATTGATGCGCCACGGAGGTTTTACGGTAAAAATAATCCGGGAATGTAGAACACTTTTTCGGGATTCCGGCTTTAACTTTGATCCCCGCGCGACTCGGCCAACCGGTCGGAAAACTTCAATTTTCTTAGCGTAACTAAGTCAATTACCGTTCCATGAAATATGGTATTTTGTTTGAGTTTAATTTATCGCATTTTATTCTATTCTATTTGATTTTATTTCATTTTCTTGTTTCATCGATTTTATTTTATCGTATGCCACGTGATGTATGAGGTGGCCTACTACTAATTCTAAAGGAAACCAATAAAGATTATTAAATAAGATAATTAAGCGAATACTGAATCTGGAAGATATATCTTCAAACACTGCACAATAGAAGAAAAATTGCCGATATCTTGTTTGCAAGTAATGCTATCAGGGTAATCATTAGACTGCGGAGTTTATGCGCTTATAGCGTAAATTGATAAACTATAGCATTATTTCTATTGTATTAACATCCCTAAAAAGAGTAATAGATTTTTATCTAATTTCTGTTTGTGATATGTTAAACATTTCTATTTCGCATAAAGATCCACAGTCTATTAATATATTTTATCCTCAGTAATTATTAAATTGTTTTTCTTATATGCGCAATATTGGAAGAATCACATTCGATAAGAAGTCTAAAACAATCGTTGCAGCATATCGCACTTGCATGATGCAAAAACTATATAATCATGTGACTATTTTCGTAATCATTCTACTCAGTTGACAGTAATACAGTAATATTTTCAAATTGTTTAAATGTTTTAACTATCTTGCATTTGATCATTTTTGTCATAAATTCACAAAATTCATAATCTAATAAACACTTATTATCTTCATGAGCGATAATATTTTCATTATACAAATGCGACTTTTTTCCTTGCATACTACCCTCTTTTGCACGGATTTATCCTCTGAATAAATGAATAAAATAAAACGAAGAGAAATGAAATATACAATCGCATTTACAGTCGCGAGTCATGCTAATATGTTAGAGGCCATGGTGCCTGATCATGCGACCGATGTCAGAATGCGTATTTATGTCAGAATGCGTACTCGGTGTACAGTTTTCCCAAAAGGAGATCCTAAAAGTCATGTTACTTTCAACACGGCACCGCGAACGACACCGAAGCGGAAAGGAATAAATGAGTCGCTCTATACGCGTTCTGATTGCCATACGAGCGGCGATCGATTATTTTCGTCTAATAAGGCAACGAGAACCGTCTAAACGCGAACCGTCTTCCCGTATCTTTCCCGGGAAAAATCGGGCACGAGCAAATGAACAAGAAGTCCCGCCGGCCGAGAGTAAAAGTTGTACAATCTCGGCCGAAGTCGACGAAGTTTCTTTGGAAAACAAGTTCGCGAACGGGCGACTGCCATATTTATCTGGCCGAGCCATTTATCTCGCCGGGAATCGAGACAGCGGATAGACGTCCGCGCGGGATCTCTGACGGGCGAAGATAAGAATTTTCCCGGGGCTTTTCGCGTACTAACAATCTCTGCTATCTTTAACCTCCCACCAAGCCGGCGAACGACGGCGCGACGCGGCGGCCAGCGAAGCGGCCGCAGAAATAAACGTGTAACACGGGCTCGCATAAATTCCGAAGACACCACCGGAATCGAACAACACGAAGCAGCCCCCAACGATACAATCTGTCCGAAACGACGACGACGACGAAGACGACGACGAAAACGACGACGCCGTGCCGCGGCCGTCCAAAAAGATCCCTCTAACTCGGATACTTTTAGCGTCTATGAAGGGCGTCGTCATGCGTCATTGACGCCGCTCACTAATTGGAGGAGGCCGGCCGCCGCGAATTTATATTTTTCCCGCGAACCGACCCTGTAAATTTCGCTTTAATTACGCGGGTAGACGGCCCCGTTGACGCACGGCGCGCGGCGATGTCCTTTCTCAAACACCGAAATCTCCTGTTTTATTGGCTTTATGACACTAACGCGCGGCAAACGGAATTCTCGCTCCATGGAATTGCCGCGAACTCAAATTTTGGTACATTCACTAGATTCGATTGTATCGAAACGATCTTATTTACTGGAGCATGAAAAGGAGAATTCCTTGCTTCGTTGAGCGAATTTTGATTTTATAAAGTGATTTTGTCTTTTTCTGGAAAAGAAGATTGCGCATTGAATTTACAGATTGCTCGACGCGCGCTAACATGTGCTTATACGAAGGTACGAATGACTGAATATTTCATACGGATAAAATAACATCTTAGTATAAAATAATACTTGATAACATTTGACCATAATAACTAATGCGAATGAAATAACATCCGATGCGAATGAAATAATATTTGCCAAGAATAAAATAATATTTGCCACGAATAAAATAATATTTGTCACGAATAGGAGAATATTAAACACGAATAAAATAGCACGTGCACCGCAGGATCGAATCTCCTCTGCAGTCTAGGTCTCAAGATGTAACTCGAGACCACCGTTCGTTAGCTTCTAAATTGAATTTCAGCAACCCACGGTTTCCGAAAATTCTTTCAATTAGTCCGACTCGAGTAAGGCAGAACGCGAACGGTCGTTGGATGCGAACGTTTCCAGCGGCCAAAACGGTCGAAGTCATTAGCAATTTACGGACAATTCGGGAAGAAATCCAGGCAAGAGACGCGAAGGATAGCGTAACGAGACGCCGTATTTGTTCGTTTGACAATTATAAGAAGCGACCGTAAAAGAAAGAGCGGCCGAAGAAGATGAAGAGGTGAAGGTGGAACGCTACCAAACAAAGATGCCTCCAGCGGCCGGAGGGGAGGGTTTCCGAGGGCCGGAGAGATCGGAGGATTTACCGAGAGGAAAGCTCTCCGCTAGCATGTCCGGCGAAAACAAATTGGACCGCGAGTAAACGATAGCAGGATCGGTTGTTTCGCCGGCATGAGAAGAACAGCGCCGGACAGAAGTCCCGATCAAAAAGGAGATTGTCAATTTACTGGGGAGAGCCTCTGTTCCGCGGACGAGGCCTCGGCACCGGGACTAACGATAACAGAGAAGGGAGAGAGAGAAAGAGAGAGAGAGAGAGAGAGAAGAGAGAGAAGAGAAGGAAAGAGAAGAGAGGAGAATCCTCGCGGAGGCTTACCTGCAGCACCCTTTTTGGCAAGCCAGTTTTCTGGGAAAGTTGCTTGAGATCCTTCGCGTCCGGATTGTGATTGATCGCGAAGTAACTCTTCATCGTCCTTAACTGGTGATGCTTGAAACTCGTTCTCATTCGTTTTGTTCGACTGTTCGAACCAGGTATGCCGGGAGTCGCCGGCCCCCCTCTGCCGAAGGGCATATCTATGTAGTCCGCGTTTAAATCTGCAACATAAATCCCAACATCCGGATTATGCGTCTTAATTAAAACACCGGCGTCGCCTGGCTATTTTTTTGAAGCCGCCACGGTATCGGGCGTGTATCAGCCCGGGGGATCTTTTCCGGCGGCCGCGGCCGGCCCTGGACGCGAGGGGTTGGACCAGTTAGATTTATGCGGCCCAGGGGCGGCTGTTCGTCTTTCCGGTGCCCGTCACGTCGATATTCGGGAAATCCATTGTTCCTACGCTACTTAAATCGACGGCCCTTGGCCTCCCTCTGTCAGCCGCCTGCATATTTTATTCCGTCGTCTACCTCTCGCAATTAGGGGTGCCGCGGACCGGGCCCTTTCCGTCCGCTGTTTCCTTTTACTGGATATTTCGTTCGATGTTATTACGTTTCAGCCGGCAGTTGGAGAACGTATTTTCGCGTTGATAACATTCGCTAGTTAACCCTTTGCACCCGTAGCCTTTGTAACTCGTTGTTTGAGTCCGAAACTGCTTTTTGGTTTCCAATATTTTTCCGATTTGTATGCGCATGTTAGGCATATACAATTGAGTCTGGAAATACCCGGCCCTAAACGCGACTAATCACTATTCCTTTATAACATTGCCAAGACTGGATTTATTTGAACTTCCTATCATCTATATTATAATATATACCTCAATAAAAAAATTTTTAAAGTTGTATTCTTATAATACCAGGAATTATAAAAAGAGATCAGAAACCAGTCATTCTGACTGACTCGACAATTCTATTGTTAAATATTATAATCTGTTCAATAATTCTTTAGATATAATCTTTGTGAATGTACAAATTCGAACCTGACATAACAATTTTTCTATTTATAATGTATCTTCATAATCTAGTCTCGTTGCGATATATTAAACTTTACTAATTGTACAGAGAACTAGTACCTCTAACATTTACGAAAAAAATTCGTTTAAAACGATTTTAAAAAATGTCGCAACGCGTGCTGAGATCGATAAGATCAAAAGTGCCACGAGCTGCAGAACTATGCTAAAATGGTTCGTAATCCAACAGCGATTCCAGCATCGATCTCGAATCTGCTTTCTTTTCTGCCAGGGAGAACGCAGTCGCACGATCGGATATTTGGTAACGGAGAGGACAATCGCGTCTCGATCTCGGATCAAGCGATCGAAGCAAGAATCGCCGGGGTCCGCGAGCAACGCGACGAACCGTCGGAAGCGGCGTTCAGCGGCGTTCAGCGGCCGGGCCGCGACTCTAGCGGTGTTTGATGTGTATCACAGCTCATTAGCTCCCCGAGTGCAAACAAGAAGGGTGATAGCGTATGCGAAAGACCGGTGGATACACAAGCCAATTACAACTCTATGCAGCAAATAGTTTGCAGGCACGATACCTCATTCCGGTATACCTATCTTGTCCCCGGGACCCCGGTTGTCCCGGACGATAAAGCGGCGCTTGACAGTCGTTCAGCGATCAAGAAGCAGCACCGGGGCTCCCGATGAATCGAGCGGATCGATAAGATCGTGATCGCCGCGGTATCGCGCCTGGATCTACGGCAGCCTGGAAACTAGTCTAAACGAGCCTGCCAACGGTTTCTCATCTAGCCGGCCGATCCTGGAACCGTCCGCGGCCGCGTCCTTTCGAATTTATCCCGATTCTGTCCGATCTTCGATCCAATTCCGCAAACGCGTTCCAATTCGCTCGGACTTTGGAACGCGTCCGCGAATGTCTTCACTCCGAATTCACCGTCTTGCAAATTAGGCTCTTTTGCAAGCTTATCTAATTCGATGGAAGCTCGCCGTTTTATTTTATAGCCCGGAGAACGTTTATTTAACCCCTTGTTGTATTATTTTCTTCGTAGTTACAATGACAAGCAGCTTTTCGATTGTAATAACTTTTTAGAAGAGAAAGGAAATTTATATTTATATTATATGTAAAAATTTATATTAGATGTGTCTACAGTTACTGGAATGATTAAACATTGGTCACAAGAAGGCGGAATTTTATTCTAGCTTGACTAGATATTATTAGAAATCTTCGCCACGACTCTGATTCGTTAAAGTACGGCAAGGGGTTGAGGGTTGGTCATCCTTGCAATACGACTTCGCGGCTTCGTCGATTTACGCTTGTTTGTTAGTAATAAATTCCTCACCCTATACTGTCAATAATCAAACGAAAATAAAAAGAATTGAACTATCAATTTTGAATTCGGATAATCGAGGTTATACTGGTACCAATGTTATTTAAAGCCATTGCAGTTGAGTGGTGATTATAGGTGGTCATTAAAAATTGTCATATAATCCGCAACAACGTTTACATCATTAAATCCGTTTGAATTTATTTGTAGAATATGAGAGAAATGTCGTCAAAGAGAAGCTATGAATTCTCTGTTAAAATTGTTAAATAATCATATTCGCAAGATTAATTTGACGCACTTTACGTGAAATGCAAAATTATGATCGGCGCACGCGCGCAACGTCGATGGTAAACGTCTTAATAAATGATAAAAATTTAAATGTGGTATCAATCAGTAAGCGCAACTATTTTCATACAAACGAGATGAAAACGATGTCGTAGACTGAGAATGATAGTCAGAAGAAGCATGTGCCTCGCGGAGGTTAAACAGCTTCGAATGCAAAGGATTGATACTATAAGGGTAGAATTTTATTTAACACGTTAAGCGCCACGCCGAATTTCTGTGCCGTTCCGTTCAAGCCACGGTTAGCCGTCAGGCGGGTCTTTGCTTGTCTTATTTTAATAAATTACATTAATGCTTTTAAGTATTATATTCTTTCCCTTGAAGCATTTACCAAACAAAAATCGATATCGTATAATTTAAATGTTCAGTCTCACAAGTACGCAAGGACCGACACGCGCGCCGCGATAGCAGAACGAAAAATCTATCGCCAGACCGTAGGGACGGACGAGGCCTGAACGAAAAGTCCAGCGCCGGTCCCTAGGGACCGGCGTGGCGCTTAACGTGTTAAAAGACTGGAGCGACATCCATATTCAGTAGATCATGTTTTGAACGTCCTTGTAACTAGTCTGGCACGATATTACAGTCCAAGGGGTTAATAGAACCTATCCTCACACAGCGTCTTGTACGTACGATTAGGCGAATGCGAACAAAGAAGTGGCTAGGCTCCTTAGAACAGCGACTTCGGCGTGGAAATCCAGGATCCGCGAGATAAACGCTGGCGAACAAATAATATTTCCGAACGTCTGGTATCTAATAACAGCAGTTTTACACCGCTATCATTCTCCCTCGAAATTGAAACGTCTCCTCGGAGGACTTTACACGTTTCCCAACCCCTAATCTCGGATTTCCAATAAAAGCCGCACGACGTCTCATTCAGGAACGGGTCCAGCCCCGGAGCTTGGCCGGCAAAATCGACGAGCGCGAGCAAAAAAGGTTAAAGATGATAAAACGTTGATGTCCCTAGCGAGCGAGCGAGCAAACGAGAGAGCGAGCGAGAGGAAGAGAGAGGGACCAGGTGACCTTGCCAGAAAAAAGGCCCAATCGACGCAGCGTCCCCCAACCAAATTATTTTATTTCCGACGATAAATTTTCGCGCCTCATCGGCCAGGGACCAAATAGAGGACGCGACTCCCAGTCATCGGCGGGCCCAGGGGCCCCAGGGGTATCATCGTCGTCCTTTCATTTTTGTTGTCTCTCTCTCTCTCTCTCTCTCTCTCTCTCTCTCTCTCTCTCTCTTTCTCTCTCTCTCTCTCTCTGGTTTGGTGGCGATGAAAATCGAGGAAAAAGAAGTCGGAAGAGGAGAAGAAGAAGACTGGTCCGGACGTCGAAGGCCGGGTGGCTCTTGTCGAGGCCTCGCGGAGACGATCCGTTTGTTCCCACGGTCGGTCAACAATCGAGATGAAGTCCTCCTCGTGGGTGGAAGCCGAGCGGAGCGGATTCGGCGCGCGACACGTACACGCTTCGCTGGGATTGGATTCGTGAATTTATGTCGCGGCGACAAATTTTATCAGGGTTCGGTGGCAAACACCGCACGCCCACGCGCGCCCGTAAATCACGCTGGGAGGAGTCGGATCCGTGTATCCGGGACACGCCGCGCAGAGCCGAGCCGAGCCGAGCCGCGCAGAGCCGAGCCGAACCGCGCGCCGGTATGCTACGTGCGATCTGACCGCGTGCTGCACGTCGCGCCGCGTCGGCCCGTGAGCTCCGAACACGCTGCGGACGGGCCCCGCACGAAAATTCCACCGAGCGGGCCCCGTACACGTCGTGATTGCCATCGCGGGACAACCGCCGACACGGAATAATGAAAATCGCCGAGCAACCTGCGACGCACTGCGGTTCGGATAGCGGAGATACCCGAGGAAACGCCGTTTTTTAACGCGCAAGAAAAATTGCCGGCTCTTTGACATGTTCGCTGTCATAGATTTATTTTAACTAGAAAAATGTAGTTCGCTTTTTGGTTTAAATATCAGGAAATATACAAATATGCTTCGTTTAGCTGATATTAAATATATTTAACTCCTTGAAATATAACAACGTGCCAGGCTCGTGACGAAGATTTCATGCATAATCGATTAAATATTTATGTATTTCTTCTAAATTGTAATGAAATTTGATTCACCTGTTATTAAGATCTAGGAATAAATGCAGACGAAAACATAGAATAAACAAGAATTCTATCGTTCTTTTAGGGAAATTATTAAGAATGAGGCAGTGCTAATCGACATAGCTATAAAAGAAATCATAGTGTAAGAGGTTCAAAACGATATTCAACAAAATATCATAATCATAATTCTATATTACACATGATAGAAGATAGAAATGACCAAATATGATATTTTGTCAAGTTTTCGATCAGAAATCAATAACAATATACAAGTTCCTTTAATCTATAATTATGCACAGCACTCTATTCTTTCACTTTAAGGTGAAAATAAATTTTTGTATCTCGAATACATTTCTTCCTTTTCTTTTAAACCCTATTCTCTATCAGAACTGAACCAATGGCTTTTTGCCCATACAATAAATAAATAAAATAAACAAAAAGTAAATAATTACCGAACATAAAATATCGTTTATGAGTTCTTGTTCTGTGCACCTTAAATTGCAACACGACCATAGAAGTCCGAAAGTTTTTGCAGAACACGAAACCGTAAGAAGGTGAACTCTCGCGTTCATTTCGACACAGAGTACCAAACGTCCGATGTGCATCGTAATTTGCTAGCAGCTGGCTGGTTGGTCATTTCTGGAATTACATTTAGCGAATCTTCGAAGCGTTGTTTAACATTTTGATTTTCTTGGGGTCGTAAATTGGCGGCGATCTATTTGAACGCATTAAAGCGAACATCGTCGGAATCGCAGGAAATTATTCGAGCGATGTAATTTGAAAAGGAATCGCCGCATAAATCGAAAATATAATGCCGGGCTTATCTAAATGCTAATTGAAATGAATAAGATTTGAGCGTTCAACGCACCATAATATCATCAATTAAATGCCAATGCGAAGCGTCGGCGCGAGCAATCCCCGCTTAACTGTACTTTGACAGAAACAATGTTCCCGTGCTTCTTAATTATAAGTAAGATACGAGGTTCGGTAACGTTCCGAGCCTCCTGAAAACACAGCCGGCAACGTTATTCGTGTTATTACTCGAGGGATAGCCCACTTTACGCTCGAAGGAATTGTATATGAAATTGGTGAGATTGCAAGTCAATGCTTTCTAATTGTACAGTCGACTAATTGCTTGATATATTCTTAACAAGCCGCGCGCGTTCCGAAATTTATACGTGTTTTCATATTTCACTCCCGACTGCATTTCAATTTCTGGCTGTTGCTCGGTCGCTTCTAAACATTCCGAGGATGCGCTTTTAGCTATGGTGCTCGTTGGACGAGAGTGTTTGTCTCCCAAGGATCTCCCACAAAGTCCTCCCTTATTCTTATTACTAAACTATAGATCTCTCTTAAATTCTTTTTCTTAAATTTAAACAGACTGGAGCATGACAAAAAGTTAATTCTTTGTTTAATACTTTTAGCGAGTTATTAATAATCTACTTATTACAATAGAACCTCGATTATCCTCCAATATGGGAAT